>BSAI01000201.1:24598724-24671005 GCA_036245035.1 Adrianichthys oophorus
TGACTATGACTCGTTTGAAGCATGTCACTGGCAGTCATTTAGAGTCAAATTTGTCTATAAACAGAAAATCCTTCAGATCATGTTTCCTCACAAAGACAGCATTCTGATGTGTTTTATTCTTCTACATTTCTCACCAGGCCAAATCAAGTTTGCTGATGAAACCACAGACCTTCTGCCTATGGAGAAGGGGTTTTGAAGCTGGCAACCTGGTCATCAGAGAACAATCTACTCTCAGCACCAAAAAGACCAGGGAGAGCATCATTGGCTTCAGGAAGGATGGCATCAACCCAGCCCCCCCTCATTTCAATGGCGAACATGTGGAGAGGGTCCACACCTTTAGGTTTCTTGGCGTCCTCATCTCTGGACAGTTAACATCACAGCAATCACCAAAAAGGCTCAGCAGCGCTCAGTTACACTTCCTGAAGACCTGCTGACCTTCTACCGCTCATCCATGGAGAAAAACTGCATCACTGTTTGGTCTACCAGCTGCACCATCACAGACAGGAAGAGGCGGCAGAGAGTTGTTAAGGAAGCCCAGAAGATCATTGTCCGTTGCCCCCCCCCCCCCCCCCCATGATGGACATTTATGCCTCCTGCTTCCTTAGCAGAGCCAAAACCATCATCAAAGACTGGTTCTGATCTTTTTCACCTGTTGCCCTCTGGGAAGCGCTACAGGTGCATCAGTAATAAAACAAAAATAATTACAAATGACCTGACTTCTCAGGGGAATAACTATCTTTAACTCCCAGATGTCCTGATTACAGTCAGTGCAGGCGTGTTCACGTTGACCTATAAATGTACATGTACTGTATATTTGTTTATTTTCTTCTATTTTCACATCTGCAATATATCCTTTTTGCTTAATTATTGCATCCACAAACTGTTTGGACATAAACTACTTATTTATATTTATATATTCATAGTTTTGCACTTATTTTGTTGACACTTTTAATCTCATTGTATATCTGAACAGTGATAATGGATGAAGGGATTCTATTCTATTCTATTCTATTCTATTCTATTCTAAATCCAGGCAGTTTTTTTTATATTCAGGAGCTAATATATATATAAAAACATATATTTAGGAATAAAACTTCAACATCTTAGCTGTCATTTCAGTGCAGACATCTCTGTTCTGCAGGTATTGTTTTATGAACATTTGACTCTTAAGCATGAGCATTTGTCTATAGATAATAGACATGAAAGAGTCTATGGTTGAGATTCATTGTCTTCTCTGCTGTCTGTCTGGGGATCACGACATGTTTGTGGATATTAACTGAATAATCTTTTATTTGAGGACCAACAGCATATTTTGCCAATCTGGCTTTTTGCCTCCAGAAGCATCTATTGTTGGGTAATCCTTGGGATTAAGCCTTTATCTCCCGCAGGTTTGCTGGATTCTCAGAGTTCCTATCTGACCCCTGCTGCTCCAGAACATGTAGAGATTTCATCATTTCCACCCGCTGTGTAATTCAACCTGAACGGCTCTGTGTGCAACACAGGACATTGTTCTGCAGTAAAATCCAAAGTCTTTACTCAGAGTAAAAGAACCATCCTTAAAATAATTGTAATTCCAGGAAAACAAACTTTTTTGAGACGAGGATATTCTAACCATTAGCAGTTTAAAAAAAACGTGCTGCAGACGGAGAGTCTATGCAGCATATTCCTGTTCAGGACACTTTTTAACTCTCGCCAGTTAGCTCCTGCTGCACCTGCAGAGACGCTGTAGATGCAGCAGGTGAAGGGCTCATTTTGTGTCATAAACTTCTGATCACATGACTCTGGAGGACATTATTCTTTAGAAGAAATTAACTTTACCCTGAAAATGCATTCAATCCACAGTTCTGCCTTTATTAGCTTTAGTTTTGCACAAGAATTCCAATGTTTCAATGTAAGTCGATGTGCACATGGTAAATAAAAAACCCGGACAACCTAAAAACCTGCAGCCCCTCTACCAGTCAACCCCCCAGACTTAAAGCTTAAACTGCAGCTGCTAAAATCAATGGGAGCATGCTAAGGTTAGCATTAGCTCAGAGTGCTGCTTTGCTTGCAGCCTCTTAGAGCTGCAGGCATGAATCCGATTCACTCCTGAAGAGTCGTTAAATTCTTCAACATAAAAGGTAGAACTGTCCTTTTGTCAGAAATATCAGACTTGACATTTCACTACTGTGTGTGTCGTGTCTTAGGAGAGGCCTTCTCCTTTTCTTCCTCTCTGCTGAGTTCAAAGGAGTGCCAGAATTCAAAAAGCTAACTTCTGTCAAATGACAGCAGAGGAGAACAGAAATCCTCCCGGAAAGATTCGGAACACAACTGGGAGAATTTTTATAAGATTTATGTACTAACCTAAAAACACAAACAGCCCAGAGAAAAATTAACAAAACACCATAAAGAAGCGATACGTCTTCATCCAAACACGGCCCCTTCAATGGTTCTGTGGCACCAACCAGAAAATGGATCGTGAACCAACAAAAGGGAGCCGGAGCTTCAGTGTCATTCTGGAGAATGATCTTTCTTTTCTGTAATATGCAGACTCTCTTACTTCATCGTCTGCTGCTGTGTCTCATACGTCCATCAATGACAAAAGGACATCTCCAAAGATCTCAAACTAAGCAGCATTTTAAGTTTGACCACAGAGATCCTGATAGTCAAACATATTTGAGCCCTAACGGCATATCTGAGGGATGTATTTATTACAACTGTCGCCACAAGTTGTATCTGTTAGTAAAACGCTGTGTTATTATTCATAGCCTTCAGCATGATCTAAATGATCCATTGCTTATTTAAAATGATGGATGGCTGACGTACATCTTTCCTCCCTCTTTCGCCGCCATCAGGTCCATCTATCAGGCAACAATTCTTTCTCCTGACAGGAGAAAACTGTGATCTTTCATGGTGATCAAAACTCTCACCAAGCATTACCTCTCTTTGTCCCCATAAATGACCAGTGATACATCAGTAAATCACTGTTAAAGAGCAATAACTTCTGCTGCTACCTTTAGAAGGACCTCTGAACTTGTCTGCTGTGGTGCATTTACATGCACCTCACATCTTGGAGCTCTTCAGACATGAGCAAAGAACCGTACGCCGACAAAAAAAAAAAGGGTTTTGGAATAATCAAAAGTGGAGGAATTAGAGTGGGAACATTATTTAAATACTGCATGACTGGGACAAGACTTGACTTTAGCGGCTGAGATCAAGAAAAACAAAAAACTGAGACAAAAAAAAAAACAAGTGGTTGCAAGAGGAGAAGAGAAAACAAGGATGAATACTATAATTACCTCCTAACAGAGATCTGCAAACATCCATCACAGCTTATCGACTGTCTTCTGGGTTCCATTTGATCTCCCATGCTGAGGCCTTCTGTGCTTTGAGTCTTCCTCAGAAATGAGGGATTATCCCATCATCCAGATGTTCTCACTCTGGATCATTTGACTAAACTGTTCCCTTTTTTCTAACCACTTTACCTGCTTGTTAGTGTTGTTCTTTTTTATTCAGTTCATGATAATCATATCTTTTTAACTGTGTTGTTTAATCATGTCTTTCATTTCAATGAAATCATTTATTAATAATTTATTAATTTACTTCAACATTTTATTTAGAAATGACATAACATCCCATGTGAAACACTGAATGTTGTAAAATTATTTAGTCCTATGAAAGCATGACAAAAAACAAAATGAAGATAAAGTTTAAAAACAGGTTTAATGCAGATTTAGTTATTAAAAAGTGACATCGATTCAAATAAATGTTTCTTGCTGCTCTGTAAATTTTGACTTTTTGATAAAACATTTTAAAACTATTCACAAAATTCTGTCATTCAACATGATTGACAGACGTTCAACGTGTCAAAGTTTGATTTGAATTAAGGCTTTGAGCTTAATTAAGTTGAATTGATAAGTTAAAACAAGTTAAAATGAACCAAACTTTATGCAAGAGTGGTCTGATAGTAGAGCTAAGGGACCTAAAACAGTTTAGGGATGGATTATTTTATTCATACTTTGAACTTTATTGTAACAGTAGAACATTGACAAAAGCACACACCATAAAAAAGGATTCTTAAGAAACTAAAAAGACCTTTACTTTAAGAAAATTTGTTTTATTTTTTGTCTCACAAGAAAAATAATCCTATTATAAAGTATAGATTTTGATTTTAAAAAAATCAGAATTATTGGGAAGATCTTTTTGCTAGATTGTTTTTTCTTTATTCAAAGAAAGTTTTATTTTCTTATTTTAAGAATGTTGTATGTTTTTTAATGGGAGCCCTGTTTTTGCAGAAAGAATGTGTGCTCCTGTGGAGCAAAGCGTTTGAAAAGAACACTTTTCAAACAGGCTGCAGGATACAGAAATGAAAACCTTTTCACGTTTACCCTCCAGGTGTCTTTCCCTGAATCAGAAATGCTAACTTTGCTTCCAATATGATGACAAACTAATAAAAGACAAAACTGAATGACTAAATCTGACTCAGATTCAGACTCTAAGAATGACATTTTTGAGCAATAATGAATGCAATCTTTTCATTTTTGATGTTACCTTATTTTTTGGAGTAGGTTATAAGTCATGGCCTTTTGCGTAGTTTGACCAAGGGTGCGATTTGTATGGCATAAAAAATGTTTTATTAAAGTATTTTCAGCTGACAACAACACAGAAGGAGCAGCGCCGGCTTCGGCGGAGTTGTTTTAAAGCGACACAGACGGTGACAAATTCATCGATTTAGTGATTTAAAGTAAAGGGTTAGGGTTACGTTTAGTTGACTTGTTAGTGTGTTTTTATGCTAAGATTATCTTAATAATGATTCAAATGTTGTGCAAATTTTCCTAAAAGTGCATCTTATACTCCAGAGTGACTTATTTTCCAAAAATATGGTGGTAGTTGTAATTTCCTGCCGTTTCTGTTCTTTCCTTCAGCTTTGTGGTGACGGCACAGACAGCATATGTGAGCCGTGTTTTTGAGATCGTTGTTGAAACGTTCAACACAGCAATCGTACTGATTGATTATCCTAACCTTTTATTCGGTGTGAGCTTGTTGAAATGCATCTTCAGCAGCCACATGCATCGTTCATCATTCAGAAGGACCTTCATGTGCCAGCATTGATTCATGCCAAATGTCACCACGTACCTTCAGCACGCTGACTCCCAGTTCCAGGCCCACCAGGATCGTCCGGTCCACCAACTCTGCTATTCTGGGGTTGGCCACTTTCAAGAAGTCCTGGACCAGGTCTGTGACGTCCACCTGCCAGTCTGGACCCAGCATGGTAATGACCTGGTCCGTGCCCTCCGTGGACGTGGTGTGGAACTGGGTGAGCACCTTCACCTGGGACCGCTGGTATTGGAGGGTGCAACCTCGGTTCAGCCTCCTGTCATCGTCTTCATCATCTCCATCGCTGTCACGGGTGCTCCTTAAGATGAAGGAAAAAAATGATTTAAAAAGCTTGTAGCTTTGAAGGTTCATCTCCTGTGAGTGATATGTCAAAAGGCCAATATTTTTATAAATATGCATCTTTAAAGACCCACTCTGGTGAACATTGTGTTTTTGGTGTTTTTAACATGTTCTTGTGGCATTTTGTTGATGATGGAAGACATGTGAAGAGGTGAATTTCTGATGAACTCCTGCTGCTCTGCAGGAACCATGTCCTAGAAAACCACACAGGTTTTTAGCCAAAATCTAAATGCAATCTAATAATTAAAAGACCACTGGAAACACTTATAATATATAAGATAAGAAATTGTGGGAGTGGGACTTTAAAAGGACTTTGCTTCCTAAATGTGAAGCTTTCAGAGGAGGAAAGCTCTTTTACACGTAGTTTAGGACACCTCATCTTTAATTCAAGAAAAGAGACCGAGCACTCCAATCTTCCACTGTTTCAGGAGACTGTCCCAACAGCTAAACGCCTTCCTCCACAGACAGCCTCACAGACAGCTTTTACTCTCCGGGTTTAATTGAAATTCATCTGAACATGTTGCCTCTCCTCACCTCATCAATCCCTTCACTACACCCACACTCTGCTGCTCACTTAGCTGCGCAGGTTTCGTGGCACTGAGACACAAACAAGCCTCGTGTCATTCTCTGTAAATAGCAGAAGTTTCTGATCGCAAACGACTGTTAGGTTGTGATGTGAGCAGAAACACAGGCTGTGAGAACTCCAGTTCTAAAGCTAAAGCACCACTCGAAGCACACTGCTGCCAGTGGATACACCCTGAAAGGCTCACCAGTCTGTTGCAGGACCGCACACATTCTTCTGCACACCTAGGAGCAATACAAAGTCATAGCATGTTTTTGGAGTGTAAGAGGAAACCCACAGATATCACAGAGGAGAACATGCAAACTCCACAAGGGACCCAGCTAGGATCTGAACCAGGACCATCTCAATGACAGGTGAGGGTGTTAACCACTTACACCACCATGCAGCCCTTTTAGCAAACCCACTTTTTAAAATCTAAGATCATCAACAACCCATTTTTCTTTCTATGTAACGTCACACAGAAACTATAGATTTTTTTTCATTATTTGTGCAAAAATGCTTTTTAAAAAGTTTCTTTCTACTTCTGAATTGTTTTTTTTAAGTTCATTGTTATTTTCTTTAAAATATTCAAAAGTACAACCCTTCAGACTGCTTGGAGTTTAACGGAGAATTGAAGTACATTTATTCATCATTACTTTGGAGGTTCTTCTTACAGCAAAAAGAGGAGGCTGTTAGATCAATGCCTCACACAATGAAAATAATTCATTCATTCAATCATTTCAAACAGTTATTTTATAGATGCTTCATTTTAATATGTTAATAAATAAATGCTGTAGTCAGGAGGGTGGAGTTTTAGTGAAATATCAATACTCGTTGACTTGATCGAAGGGAACGTTAGTGTCCTCCTTCAGAGTCTCTTCTCAGGCCCGGGTCCAACTGAAGGCTGCAGCAAACCCCAGCAGCTTGAAAACAATGTCACTTCAAGTAAAAACCATTTTCATCAGTCAGAACAGTCCCACTGTCTGCAGCACAAACATCCCCAAAGCTCCCAGAAGTCTCGTTCAGCGCCATGCGGCCATCGATCTGCTCCAGATTGATTTTTTGAGGGGAGCTGATAGAAGGAATACAGAGGAGCAAAAAAAGTATTTGAGAGTCTGTGATTCTACAAGTTTTTTCGCCTAAAAAACTGAGTTTGGTCAGTGAAGTTCATCATAGAAATACTTCAACTTTGAAAGATAAAATGTAATTAAATAATCCAGAAAATAATCACTTTTTTGATTTTCAATAAATTCATTTGTATAATAGAGCATAAAATAAGGATGTATCTCATACAAACAATCAAGAATTCTGTCCCACACAGACCTGTTACTTCTTCTTTTAAAAGCTCTTCTTTTCTCCTTCTTACCTGAAATACTGTCACCTGTTTGAACTGGTTATCTGAATAAAGCGACCTGTTTTCACCCTTAAACAGTCAGACTGCAACCACTCCACAATGGCCAAGACCAAAAACCTGTCGAAGGATACCAGGGACAAGATTTTGTAGACCTGAAGCAGACTTGCATGAACCAATCTACAATAAACAAGCAGCTTGAAGAGAAGAGGCCAAGGCTTGGAGCAGTTATTAGAAAATGGAAACAAATACAACAACAATGACACTCTCTCTCCACCTGGAGCTCCATGAAAGATCTTATCTGATCTGGAGAATGGTGAGGAAACACCCCAGAACTAGACGGGGGACCTGTGAGCTGAAGAAAGCTGGGACCACAGTAACAAAGGTTACAATGGTGACACCAAAACTGTCTAAAGTTCTCCAGAGACCATCTGGATCATCCAAAGGGAAAAGGTCATGTGGTCAGATGAAACCAAAATAGAACTCTTTGGTATAAACACTCCTCGCCATGTTTGGAGATAGTTGCATCCAGAGAACATCACGCAGCCGAGAGCAAAAAAGGTCCAAAGGAAAGTATGAATGGATCCATATTTGGAGAGATTTTGGACTAAAACCTACTTTCATCACTGAGAACATTAAAGATGAAACAGATGGATTTTCCAGGCAATCTGTGGAGGGAGTTGAAAGTCCCAAAAACATCACAGCTCTGGAGAAGATCTGCATGGAGCAATGGACCAAAAAAGCAGCTACAGTGAAGGGAAACCAGTTGTAGACCTAAAGGAAACCTGTGACCTCTGTAATTCAAATCACGAAGGCATTATAAAGTATTTTGTTAGTGACCAAATACTCATTTTCTACACCATTATCTAAACAAATTATCTCGAAATCATCCATCCATTTTCTTCTGCTTATCTGGGACCGGGTCGCGGGGGCAGCAGTCTAAGTAAAGATGCCCAGACTTCCCTCTCCCCGGGCACTTCCACCAGCTTCTCTGGGGGGACCCCGAGCCGTTCCCAGGCCAGCCGAGAGACATAGTCTCTCCAGCGTGTCCTGGGTCTTCCCCGGGGCCTCCGCCCAGTGGACATTCCCAAACGCCTCCCTAGGGAGGCATCCAGGGAGGTCAAACAATGCATTGTCCAAGATTCTTATCTTACCTTCACAAGACAAATTGGTTTTGCAAAAGCACCAAATTAATCCTCATCTGCAGTGTTTGAATTTTTACAGTGATCTCATTGATTCTTTTTTTGAGACATTGTGTTGCTACACGTCAATTTAAAAACACCAAGAGGGCTTTTAAATCTGATAGGAAACTTGCTCATGACAAACATCCATTTATTGCAGTGTTAAAGATGAACATGTGCAAAATATTCCGGTAATACATGTTTTTTTCTTGAAATAACTTCAACTAATGCACAAACTCAAGAAAAAAAAACTTTTTAATCATGAATATCCTTCTTTGGTATGTTACCTGCTTTATAGCAGCTTTATTTAGTCTTTAAAAAAGACAATCTTCACTTTTTTTGTGGAAATTTAGACTATAAACAAACCAAAACCAAAACCGATCCCAGAAAAAGTGACATTTTCTCTCTGCTGGGAGCTCCCTGTGAGGCTGCAGATGTGTACCAGAGAGCTGCTGCTTTGCTAAAATAAGGTGCATCAGCTAGCTTTTCAGGTAGCACCAAATCTGCCAACTCACTGACTCATAAAGACCCAGTAAGAAAATAGACTCAGTCTGTCCTTTTCAGGGAACTTGGCTCCGGTCACTTCAAGTTTGCCAACTGGACCTGAAAATACGGCAGATATTTTTGCTTCCCAGAAGAAAATTGTCCGTTCTTGTTAGAGTCTCTGATAGGAACCGAAGCTCTGCTGCACATTGGCTGCTTGCCTGATTACCCTTCCTTTCCTTTTTTTCAGAGGATATTACAGGATAATGTGGTCAGTGAACAATTGCAATCTCCTGCTGAAAAAAGGCCTCTGCAGCCCAAAAGACCTCCCTGCTTAAGGAAGGGTTTCATTAGAACTTACAGGTGTAAGGAAAAGAAGAGTGAAAGTTAAAGAGGAGATGCTGAAGAAGTTTCTGAGGAATCATCAAGCATTACTTCCAAAAACAGATCATAGTGATGGATTAGGTCTTACTGGAATGTTTGTAAAGAAGCATTATCTTGCTTTTTGAGAGCTACATTTCAGAGCATCATCTCATCCGTCACTGTGACTGTTCAGAAGCAGGAGCAAGGTCAAGACAGAAGCAGCCTGCTAACTCTCGTCGCTGCTATTGTTGGTGCTGCCGTCAGTCGAAAAAGGATTTCTAGAAAGTCTTCGGCCTGTGACGCCTCTGCACCATCTGACGTCTGTTTGGAGCAAAGATTGACCTTCTTGAAGACAGATCTTTGGCAGACGCTCGGTTTGACTGACAAAAGATGTGCTACAAAAATATACAAGAATATTGAATTTGATCATCTCATTTGGAATGGTCGGGATAAACCTGTTTGGGACGTGGAAGTTTCTTCTGCGTACTCTGGTATATTTTTGGTGGTTTTATTATCATTTTTTCTGGAAAATAAAACATTTTTATTATTTAATTTATAAGCTTTTTATCTATAATCTCACAGGAGATTCAAATGTGATTATAGGCAGTAAATATGCTTCCCTTGTAAATTAAGTAAAAATATGTACATTTTTAAACTAAAATATCAATGTTTTAAATCTGTGCATGACCTCAACAGCATGGACTTCCAGCCTGGGATGAAAAATGTGTCACTTCATCACATGATCATGCACTTTATCATTTTACCCTTCATAATTTTCTGTTTTATACTTTTCAATTGACTGATTGTCTAGGAACATGTAAAAGTTGCCCAAAATTAAGGCTAATTTTAAATATATATATATATATATATTCTTCTGTTTCATCAAAACATTTGTCCTGAAGTTTTCGAGTTAATCCAGATGTTTTTTTTCTGAATTCTCCCATGCATCCGTTTGTGTCCAAAAGTCTCTTTCTGGCTGTTGAATCATGAACTCCCGCCTCCATGTTTTCCAGCTTCTTTTATCACCTCCTGGATGACTTCTTTCAAGTTTACTTTAGAAGTATTCTAAGATACATTTTGCTGTCTCGTGTTTGGACTTCTTGGTGAAGTGTGATGTTGTTTGCAAAACTTCCTCAAAGCCTTTTTTTGTAAAAGCAAAATGCCAAAAGACATGCACTGGGAAGCAAAAGAGATTCAGGTGTTCACCTGTGAAACAAGCATGAAACCATTTTAGCTGCTTTAAGAGGGGAGACAGCTCCAGCAGTCAGCATCTCCAGCCTCTTGGCTGCCAGCAAGTCTGAAATGTTTGTTCCTGACAAACCAGCGTGCAGATGTACGCAAAACTCCTGGGTCCACAAAAAATTGTCAGGCTCTCCTTTCATGTCCGTGCGGATGGAAGTCCTGGAGGCGCCGGAAATCCTGGAGATATCCCCACGCTGACATTACAGAGGAATCCAAGTACGTTCAAAGTACAGATGTGATGGAACTGGGAGCTTCACAACAAGCAGCTGTCTGACGTGGAAATGACTCAAAACTTGTGCTTTCACTTTTAAGATTTTATATTCACAACGGAGAAGTTTGAACGAGAAAATTTGAAAAAAAGGAGACAATTTAAATGTAAAATGTTGACATGAGGAACCCAGGGCCCAAAAATTCTCTGTTCTTGTTGCATATGCTAACATGATTTTTGTCAAATAAAGCTGGACGATCTACAACTAAAATGAAACCATCACCAGTGGAAAGATTGACTCTGGAAAACCCAAGAACATTTTTCTTCTGTTGTTTCAAAGTTTTTTAAGAGGGAACATAAATGACAACAAACTAGCTTTACTACTGTTTGGGTCCATTTTGAAGTCATAAATGAATCCAGCTTGGCGGTAGTTTCATCATGATTTGGACTCCCATCTGAAATTTTCTAGTTTTTTGAGGCACTGGGCAAAAAAAGATTAATTGTAGGAAGTTAAGAAGGAAATTGTAGGATGTGACCTTAAATTAAAAAAAGACACTAAATGAAAAGATTAAAAAGAATAACAGGAAACTGCAAAACTGTGTTTTTCAACGTAAAACAATTGATATTAATAGAGAAAAATCCATTTTACACTGAGAATGTATGAACTTTTCTGCACCCTCTGCATTTAAAAGCTTCATGTTCTCATGTTAAATGTGCCAGGCGCGCATTTTTCTGCCTGAATGCATGGTGATTCATGTACGGGTACATCCCCTATGAAACGAGTGTAAGCTGTTTTTCTACACTGAACATATGCAACTGAACCTATCAATCACAAAATGCAAACACAGGCAAGAATTAATCTGCTTCCCATGAAATCAGGAGCCAAAGCTGCAGCTTCACTGCATAACAGAACCCACACCTCTGGATTGTTTTGTGAAGGCGTAGTTAAATTTAAAATGATTTTATAGGTTAAAAACAAAGCAGTGCTAAAATGTGACTACAGCCTCCTGGGGGAAGGCCATTCTCTTCAGTATCAGCGGCTTCAGCGGTTTGTTGGTGGAGCCGTGATGTGGAGACCAATATTGGCTGTAAATCCCAATGACAGAGAGGAAAGCTTCACCTGCACTAAAATGAATTCCTCAGAGCTTGCTGTGGAAATCACAGCAACACAACCGGCTCACGAGGATCTCTGATTACTGTTTCTATTATGTAACTTCCATAGAAAATAAGCTGCAGGGATTTTAAGATGCAGTTGTGTGGGAAAGAGAAGAAACTGAGACTGGTGACTGAAACATAAACAGTTTTATAAAATAAATAAATAAAAATCCAAATTTTTTTGGACAAAAAAAGAGCTGCTAAACAGCTTTTAAACTGCTTTTTACAGCCTCCTGTAAAAAGGCAAAAGCCACATCTGTGGAAAATGAAACAGAACACAAAAATAAAAATGAAGGACCAAAGCAGTTCTGACAAGGTTTGACTTTCACCCAAAAACCTATGTGATCATTACAGTCCGGGTGTTGTATGACCCGCAGGCCCGACCCGCTCTTGCTGCCCTCACTGGCTGAGCGGCTGCTACACGCCCCTCACCCTCCCCTTCAGCCCCTACCACCCTGGTCAGAACTACATGTATGAAAAATACTTTTTTTTTTCTCAAAATGGCGGCTTTTGTGTTGGTTTCATCTCCATAGCAACCCTTTGATGTTTTGATCGTCTGGGGGTGATGAACAGGTCTATGAGATTTTTAGAAGAGTTGGTGAAAGCACATTTTTGGATTTCCTTGGCAACAAAGGTTTTTTGTTAACTATGCCCACATTCCTAATATGTTCATGTCAAACGTTATGTTGTTGTGTTCAGCTTGAACCAATGATTCATGTATCAAATTTTAACAATATTCTGGGAAAAAACTAAGCGAAAATAAACAGGCACACAATTTATGAGTAATTTGTCAAAATCTTTAGAAATCTACAACTTCTAAATACAAGATTCTTTCCAGTGATGCTGCAGGAGTTGGGAGGCGATAGATCAGAATCCTCAGGAGGAGTTTTACATTTGTAGATGGTACTAAAGATGATTTTTTGTTTTTATTAAATTCAAGGTAGCAGCCTCTTCCCAAGGTCAAAGGTCAATGAAACTTCAGTTGTTGTTGTAGACTTAACCTAATGTCCCAAGTTTGAAATTTAGATAAGAACACTCAAACAAATGTTTTCTTTTCCCATATTGTGGGGAAATGTGGAAATCGCCAAATTTCACACTTTGCCACAAAATGGCCACCAAGCCGTAAGTCCGGTGGCCATCCCATAATAATTTCCAAATTTCCTTTGAATGGAATGAATGTGTGTTTTGAATTTTATTATTTTTTTAACTTTGACCTCATTCCTTTTTTTTGATGGTTTCCCGTGCTGTGATGTCATCTTTCGTTTATTTGGAGGAGGATGCCAAACATTCATTTTCATTAAAATGAAACCAAACAAACAATTCCAACTCCAGACCCTGATCATGTATTTTGGGAGAAAAACTTCAAAACCAGACAAACCTAATTAAAAAACTATTGATCGTTGTTTTGCAAAATGTCAAATTCTTAAAGTTTTGCATCTCAACAGACATTTACACGCAAAATTTGTGACTTTTTATCTGAATGATTGCACTTCAGTGACTCCAAAATAGTTATTTGGACAAGCTGTGGAAGTCATAATAATAAACTGCCTGCCTCATTTAAAAAATGGCACTAAATGCTGTTTGTATTCTGGTTGAGGATGGCGTGGAGTTGGTCTGTGGCGACGGACAGAGGCAGCCACCCATGTGAGGGTTAATGCCCCTCTTTGCGGCATTTGTGAACGCTCGACCGGAGCGCTGGGACGCTTTAATGAGGATGAGCTTCTTGACATTACACCTTTTTCTTTACTCTGCCATTGCCTCACTCTGATGTAATGATGTAATTTCACACATTTTTTTTGTAGATTTTTATTTCATGACCTGTTGGACTCTGAAAGGTACAAAAATAAGGAAACAATGAAAACGACAAACCAAGTATTTATTCAGAGGCAAAAAGAAAAAAAAAGATCAGTTAAAGCTGTGAGTTCCAGTCAAACACAAAGCGTGGGCTTGTTGTGTTGGAAAACTTCCATCCAAGATTAGCTCTTTTTTTACCAACCTCTGACAACCTTATTATGAGAATGCAAACAAACACTCATCCTGGAAAGCTTTGCTCTCTGAACTTGCAGTCAAATGAAGTCTTGTTGTAGGAATTAGTTTCAGATGGGGATGATGAACATACAACAAGCCTGTAGCTCAATTTGCACTCGAGTGCTTCCTTTTCACGGACAACATTTCCGCTCGTACCTGAGGCAGAGCGTCTAATTGGACCAAAACAGGCAACTACCCGTAAAATCCTGGATAACAGAAAGGAGGCTGGAGGACTAATGTGGAAGACTGCAGAGCTTCATGCACTTCAGCTAATGAGTCCTGTGGTAATCATGTACCAAAATAAGAGATCTAAAATACATCCTGAATGATTTCTGGCTCTGCTCCCTACGCCTGGGGGTTTAGATGAAAAAAGGAAGCTCAGAGATTTCAGACGCCTCCAGTGAAGCAAACATTTACATGTAAGGAACCATTGCCGCTTGCTGTTTCTGTGACCTTCACAGTAAAAATATTATATCATTCTCTAAGGAAACTGTGGCATAAAACAAAAAAGCTTCAACCCCGTGCAGTCAAGGGTTTATTTTTAGTTTCAGGAGGCTCTGGATTATGAAAAGGAGGGTAACTGCTGAGACCCCTGGAGTGGATCCTAATTAAAAACTAATATTTCCAAAACTCCAATCTTTAAGGGAGCTGGTTGCAGGTTTTAAGCTATAGTAACTGCATCCAGACAAAGAAAAAAGTGGTGCTGAGGAGGACGTGGCTGAGAAGATCACAGAAGTGAAGGTGATGCAGATCCGTCAGTTTTGACAACTTTATGAGGCTTTCAGAACTTCAAATAAAGTGAGACAAATATGAAATTCGTTATCCTGAACACAGAAGATAAATAATTCAGATTTTCTCCCAATAAAAAGTCGAGGCCCCCAAAAAATACCTTATTTGTTGTTAAGTTCAAGTCAAACAACACTAAGATAGTACAGAGATTAATAACGGTAAGGGTCATAGGTGAATTTCTACAGACTAGGGATGAAAAACAGCCTTATGGCTAACTCTGATACATTTGCAGAGACGTGTTTTAATGTGCAATGTTCATGTCAAATAAAAGAAATACTTCATTCATTTTAAGCTAAATACCAAACCCTTTTTGACATAAGTGTCTGTATTCACTTACCCCTCACTGCTAAGTTCACTATAATGGGAATTTGCCATTTTCTCAAGCTGTCAGAATCTTTGACTCCAAATCCAGTTTCCTGGAAATGTCCCAGTAGTCTCTGTGAATAACCAGTGTTCACCGATGCTCACTAGATTGAGGAATATAGACCACAGTGCATTTGTCATGAAAGAAAGAGTTTTTAAAATAGCCGCTCCTTCTGAGCGTTGCTCTGCTAACGGCATTCAGCGCATTCAAAGCTGCTTTTGGGTGTGATTGCAGTGCTGCTGCCATCTTCAGATGAAATACAACAGTTTTTGATTTTATATTTTTTTATTTTAAGTATTTTAGGATCCTGTCTCAGTGCTGGCAGCCATACTTTTTTAAAGGGTTTTGGGCCCGATTCAAGTTGACCATGGGGCACATCTGTCCCGTGGGCCACACTTGGGACATGCTTGTTCTAGTCTAATTAAAAAACAGGTAAATGTTGAGACTGCACAGAAAAAGCATAATGACCATCAGAAATGCAAATGCAGATGAAGAAGGAAAAGGCCTTCTTTAGAAAAAGTTTTAAAAATGAAATACATTATAAGTGTATATATATATATATATATATATATATATATATATAAGAAATTGAAGCAACAAAACCTAATCGATCTGATTATTTTTGCTCCTTCAGTTTTCTTGCAGTTGATTTTTGGTCCAACCCCGTCCTTTTCAAAAACCTCAAAGCTCAACGCTTTTATTAAGAAATCTGCTTACTCGACCAAAACAACCTCGAAATCAATAGACGTAGACATTTTCTTCAGAGACTCCTACAAGCCACTTGCTCAAAGTGAAAGTATGAGGCTGATGGAGCAACCCTTGAAACTGCAGATCTTCACCAACAATAGGATCCTGAATTTCTGTTGTGCTCTTCTAAAGCAACGATGTTCCTTCCCGAGTTATTAAGGCTCAAAGAGAAATGCTGTCATTAAATATACCACTGAATTTAGCATGTTTCTTGTTTTGTTTGATGTGAATATTTTTCTTTCTTTTTTATATTATTTTGTGGTTGTTAAAGCATTTATGCAGTGGTTTTGCACTGCATCTCTGTTGTGATGAAACTCCTGGAGATGTGGTGGACACATGTAGCAGCCTTACCTGCGGTCGGGTAGGATGGGAACCCTCCAGCCCTTGATGAAGCTCAGGTTGGAGTCTGAAAGTTCCACCTGCAGGGGGAGCTTGGGGACCCACACGGTGAGCTCCAGTGGCGCACTCAGGTGCTCGTAGCTGAAGATGACCCTGGCATTCATGGAACCGCGCGTCTCCTTCCCGTTGACAAACACATAGTCGCAGTTCATGGACACCTGGAGAAAGATCAGGGTGACAAGTCAGAGACAGAAGGTCTAAAGATCTAAACTTTAGGGTGGATGAAAGAGGAACCTTTTAAGATACACTGTTTTGGCAGAAAAACGCTGTTTCAGCTAAGTAAATAGGAGGTTTGTATAAATATGACTAAGACTTTTGGATTTCCTCTAAAGTTGAAGAGGTGCAGCTAAACCTAGACATTCATTCGGCACAAGAAAGATCCAAGAACTTGTTCTTGCTTCTAAGTTTCTCCATGCAATCAACATACAACAGCAGGTTTTACCATTTTTATAAAAAGACTGCACCAACAGCACCAACCTTTTCTCACGCTGCAGAAAAACAACCAGGCCTCAACAACAGCGACTCAACTGGACATGTACAAGACACTCTGAAGAATCTGCAGATCCTCGAACCACCCAGACAGAACCAGCTGATTTATTAGCCTTGAAACAAAATATGGAACAGATCTGTGAGAATCAGCTGTTGTTTTGGGTCAGAATCCGAACCTGCAGGCTCTCAATCCTTGGTGGCACAAATCCTGAAAACAAGTGCTGTAAACAAAACGCTCTCTGGCTGTGGGGGCTCTTCTCTAATCTCATTTGCATCCTTTATGCAGTCAAATTAGTGTTTCCAAGTAACTCTGTGTTTGTTAGGCATGTTGAGTGCTAATTAGGCATTCCAACCACATCGGGATCGCACCGACTCTGCTGCACAATCCCATCATGATCAATGAACAAGCGCACGTAATATGGCAAGAAAAGCTTTTAGGCAAACACGTCTTCCTGCTGACATTTCACATGAACTTTGCTCGTAAGACCTTTGTCTCATAAATAAACATATTCACCTTTCCCAGAGTAGTTCGCTAATATAATGTGATTTAATTTGTGACACGGAGAAAAAAGTCAATATATGGACTCTTCTAAAATTAACTTGAATCCATTCTTTAGCTTTCCCATCAACTCGAAAATCTCCAGCTCCATCTGAATTATCATAAATACTTGTCCCCCTGCGCACTAAATTATTAAGTGCAATGGATCTGGAGGGCTTTGCTTTTGGGCTCCCATTGAAGATTTATCTGGTGTTGGGAGGTGGCTGGCATTGTAATCAGAGGATCTAATCTCCTGCAAATGGAGGTCGGGCGGGCCGGTCTTCTCAGGGCTGAGGATTCATCATAACCAGGAGGAGGTCTGGGTAATATAATTCCCCACATGCAGACAGGCCAGATTGGGGGGGAGCGCAAAAACTCTCACTTTGGTTGAAGTAAATACAGTTCTGCAGGGATTGACTACACAGGTTGGAAAATCCTGCTTTTGTGAGCATTTTTCTCTGTTTGCTGATGCGTTATCGTGTCTTTATGATCCGAGTTAGAAAGAGGGAAGTCAGCACAACGACCCCGGCCACCTCTGATTGATCACAGCGGGGACTGCAGCGTGTGGAGTTCATAACACGCACCTCGATGAACTCGTGAAGCCACACAAACACACGGAAACCTGCTGCAGTTGCAGCGCTGCTTCCTCTCCTGCAGCTACAGCCACTGATGAACTTGGCTGACTAATTACAAGTCAAAAGCTGTTAGAGACTCGGGGTATCAGTGGTCCTGTAGGGGCTCTGCGAGGAGGGCTTTCACACACTGAGCCACCACATGCCGTCACTCTGCTGTTAATGCGCTGTGGCACCCTCCATGGTGCCAGCAGATTGCCTGGGCGGAGACGCATCATCATGACAAGCGCTGCCCGGGTTTGGTCTCTCGGCGCAGAAGGAACAGACTGCTAAGGTTGACAAAGGTGAACAAACCCAGGGGCCTTTCACGCATTTATCCTATTAAACATTAACTGAGATGATTTTCTTTGTAAAAGCTGCAGTTTCTGTCTTCTTTGTGCGTTACGCCTCGGGCACCACTTTATTGCATTGTTGCCACAGAATCCCCTTTGTGAACGGCAGCTAAATCTATCGTTCATGCATCAAATGTTAATTGTGAACCTTGATTTCATGCATAAAGAACAGATAGGCTTCCATCACATCAGCTTAGGAACAAACCATCTTTTTTCATCCTACTCTTCCAGCCCACTCACAACTTTCCAAACCCGCTTTGTACAACAACGCTACCAAAGCCCTAAAAAAAAATCTAAAAACCTAAGTACAAAAAAGTGCTTTTTTTTTCTCTGCTTCCAGAGACCTTTACAGCCTATAGAAACGTAAATAAAGACACTGGGAAAATGTATTCATGAAATTCAAAGAAAAATCAACAGGCCTTTGATACAAACTGGAAAGAAAATCTCATTTCAACTTTGATATTTTCCCAGTGTTTGGTGGAGTGCTGATGGGGGACGGTCCCTGTGGATTCTGCAGCTTCAGCGGCTGCTCTTGAAGTGCAGCAGGAAAGGTTGCCGTGGCCACATCTCATGGAGGCAGAAGCTACGGAATAACCTTAAAGCGCAGCGCACAGAAAACAAACCGATTCCAATCCAGGGTCTGGCTCCTCAGTGTGATAGTAATGAGGGGCTCTGTTCTTATTTCAATGAGGCTGGATCTGTTTGAAAGGACTACAAACTTCAGAAATTTTGAGATGTATTTCTATGTTTCGGGGCAAAGATGAGAGCTTTTCAGGGACTTCTTTTTTTAAGAAAACAACCTCCTTTCTCTTCATCTCCACGCAAAGCTGCATGACCCGTGCGAGCTATAGGTTCCTACAGTGCAGATGAACAGCCCCGATGCTGTTAGTGCACTTCACAGCCTCTTGTTTGCAACCACTTCTTTTCTCAAAACTCTGCAAGGTCTTTTGCCCTGAACTCACAAAGCGTCTGTCCAGTTACCTGCATTCATTTACCGCCTTCCATGGCTCCACTAAAAAAAATACTTTTCATTTTCTCCCTTTGTGCAGAATGTTGATGTAATCCAATAACCTTGATCCTCTTTGCTGCTGCTTTTTCCTCCTGTTAATGCAGGTATGGCTCCAGCAATGATTTTGCATGCAAATGACTTGCAAGAGTGTGTTCTTCAATGTATGGTTGGAAATGGAGAAAAACGAGGTCATGAACATACAACAGGGAGAGTAAATGAAATCTGCCAGATAGATAGCATCTGTACATTTGAGCCTTCAGTCACGAGTTCTTTGCATCTGGCCGCTGTTGTTTTATGCAGCCTCTGCTCCAGCGGGCATCTCCAGGCCACGCTGTTCTCTCTCTCACACATCTCTGCTGACTTTTTCAGCAAACGCCGCACGGCAGGCGTCTGCCCCATGTTTCAGTGTCAAACCCTCAGTGCTGTGTTTCCAAACAATTGTCTCAGAGTTTATTATCAGGTGGAAATCTGTCCTGAAATGGATTACCACCACAGTTTGTTGGACAGAAAGTCCATTTGGGTGTAACGCATGCATTTTAAACCTCTCTGATGAAGCCGGAATGGAGCGCTGTTCAAACGAGGAGTTCATTTAGCTCTGCTGGCTAAATGAGCCCACTCCTTTTTGACTGTTGATAGTAAGATTGATGATGATGATGATGATGATAGGAGGGAAAATCATCTGCAGCTCTGGAAAGCTGGGATTTTTGCCTCTTTTTTTTAAATGTATTTTAAAAAGTCTTGCAATGTGATATCAGTTTCTGAACAGAACAGGATTTTACAGATATGTGATGTTTTGTCAGATCCATTCCATTGATTGGGTTTAGTTTGAAACTGAGACTTCATCTCCACCTCAACTTCACCAAAGAAAGTAGATCTGAAGCCTAAATCAAGCAGATATGTGCTAGATTGATCAGTCACACAAAAGACGTCAAGAGTGGAGGGGGATTTTTACCCCAAAGTCATTCAGTCTGTATTCTGTATGTCTGGTTCCAACATGGCGCGGTCTATATTGTGTAAAATGACACCTGAATTAACTTTGTTTGATTGAAGCTGCAAATCTATGAGTGACATCACACTCACTCGCTCCAGTTCTCATATACAGTCAATGCTAAATGTATGATCTCACTGAAAGCACCTCCTGTCATAGTTATTCTCAACATCTTCTAAAGTTGCAGGACAATGTGCATCCGAAAATAACATCAAGAAATCCTTTGCAAAAGCTCTTTGCCATGAGTAATTCTATTTTTTTGTATTCAGCTTGGAAGGCTTTGAAATCGTCAGAAATGGGCCAAAGGAGTCCTAATTAATCTGCATGGTCAGATTCCTTCAGGATGTTTTTAAAGTACTGCAGGAATGCAAGCTCCCATTTTCATTATATCTTCTGTGTTTTTCCCAGATGCTAAATCTGGATTTGCACTAAAGGTAAATGTGTCACACAGACGTGGAAGTGAAGCATGCAGGAACGAGCCTTCAGCAAGGTACAGTATGCATGCAGGATGTCTACAATCATGAGACGTGATGTGCAGACGCGGGGCCTTTTCTGTGGCTTCAGATGCCTCACATGAGTCATGACGCTCCAGAGGGCGATGGACATTGAGGGGGAGGGCGCCGTGCTGTCCACGACGGTTGGCAAATACCCTCGACCCCCTAATGCACTTTTGTCACACTTTCATCCCCACTCTTACAACTAAATGACACAGTCGACCGAGCGTACAACTGTCCTGTCCGCTAAGCTCTTCGTGGACTGCAAAACTCGGATATTTCTGAAGAAGACACGCCGACGTAAATAAAAAATGAGGATGAAGAAAAATGACAGGCTCACACCTATTTTTACTCCGGGAGCCTGTAGGCTGGCAAATATCCAAATAAAGAGACGGGCTCAAAATATGTCTTTACTCAGAGAAAAAGTCAAATGATTCTTTTTTTAATTTCATGTTCAGAAGCAGAAGCAGCTTTTCTCCTGCTTTTGTTTTCAGCGCTTTTGCAAAAATATTCTCAAAAACATGTTGGTATGTCTGCCAATAAAAAGGGAAATCCATACAAGTCACAACTTTTAGTAAATAAAAATATGTTGAAATTCAGCGTAACCATTGTGAGAAGCAAAGTGGAGCATTTTAAAAGTTGTTTAGATGAGCCTGCATTTATCCCACCACATTTGAATGAGTGCTCCATGCTTGTCTGTGGCTCTCTTGTTTACATCACGTAAACATGCGGTGGCCATTTGGTCGAGTTCTACTCCGAGCACAGAGACTATTCGGCCTGAGGAATCTCAGAGCGTCGGTCCGATTGGAAATGAAATGAGACCACCTCAAAAAATGGCTCCGAGAGCGGTTCCTGGTCCACTTGGGTGTATTCAGTCTGAAAATTTGTTCAAGATTTTTGGGGAAACAAACTCTAATTCACTTTAAGTGAACCAAACGTGCCCAAACAGTTGTCTTGAGATTCCTCCGTCCCATTCTGTGGCTCATACTCCTGTTTGGTTCACACCATGTCAAAACACTGGTTTAAGCAGTTCTTTGATCTTTTTGGAGCCAAAATTGTAACTTTTTAAAACATTTTTTCAGGTCCTAACAGACCATAAACCCAGACTTGCTGCGAGTCTTTCATTCTGCATTCTGGGGGAGGTTTTATTGAACTGTCATGACTCTTGTATTTCCTGAGCTTGAAGGGCTCATTTGAAATTAGCCGGGAACGTTCGATGGCGGGATCGCCGAAGCAAGCCCACTCAATATTACACGGCCTGGTGCCTTGTCTTTAATGGATCATGAAAAATGATAAACGACGTGCTGATGCCGACCATCTCTGTGCAACACCTGCTTTTTTTTATTGACAGTGCAATACAACGCCGTATAACTCCACTCCCACCTCCTCCTTAAAAAACAAGTCTATACAGGAAACATAATGATCTCAACTCTGTTACCAACCTAATTAATTATTTCATTTGCTCTCCTTCAGGCGTCTGACTTGATAACTGTTACAGAATGATGTACAAGATGGCGGTGGAGTGTGGAGCAGTTAAAAGCAGGGTTATGTCAGTATATCAGTGAAAATATATTGGTCATATTCCACTCTTTTAAAAGCAGCAGATAGTTTGACGGTTACGGCTTGGTGGCGGCAGTCTGTTAAACCTGCAATCAAACGCACCTCACTTGACCTTCAGGAGCTGCAAAATGGCTGAAAGGGATTTCATTAGTCTGACTGGAGAAGACGGTCAGGGAGAACACATCCATTATTCTTTAAACAAAGGAAATCAATTTTGGTGAACAAAAGTGGAAGGTGATAATGAGCCTGACGAGTTGATTACAGTGTGACTTGGTTCCACAAACGCATCCCAACAAGCCAGACAGTCCAGCTTGTGTCAACACTGTATGGAGCCATTTGGTTTACTCCACACTCCCCATCAGGATGAATCAGTTTTGAATTGGAATCAGTCAGTTTTGGTTTACATTTCTACATATTTTAGGAAAATGGAAATATTATAAATAATATCAAATATATAAAGTAATAAGAATTTTGAGCCATTTAAACCCAACATGTTTCTTTTCTAAGTGTTAAAATCTCAGTATATTCCTTAGCATGATATTTACAATCCCATCATGGTGCGTTTCTGCTTTCTGTCTGTTTTCAATTATTCAAAATAATCCACCATCAAGCTCCATCTCCATATGGAGCCTCACCCCTACATGGAGCTCCACCTCCACATGCTTCCTAAGAACTGTCAAAACATTTGTCTTGATAGAAGTCTTTGAAAATACTAAGGATTAAACTGAAATGCTCCCCTAATGTAAAGGTGTATGTCATCAGTCTCTTATTCTTTGCTTGTAGACTCAAAGGGATGACCTCAATGACTTTCTGCACAGAGAAGAACTGAAGGAGAAGTTCTGCTCCTGCTTGGGAAATCCACCACAACAAGCAGAAACCAGAAACTCTAATAAAAATAACTTTTCTTCATCTGTGCAGAAACTGTCACGACATGCTGCACGTAATCAACAAGGCAGACAATCTGGTGAAGAAAAAACTCCTGGAGCCTGTAGAGCAAGAATCCAGTGGAACTGAAAACACCCAGAGAGAGTCTGTAACCGCTGTCAGTCACTGCCGCCCCTGCAGTTGCTGTGGTTACATGCCTGAACATCCATGACAGCCTCCTCTGCAGGGAGGGGATGAGGAGCACCTCGGCTTTGTTCTCACAAAGTTCTTCCTCAAGTCTGTGGTTATCCACACAGGTGGATAAAACACAATACAGACAATGGAAACCTTTGATAGTATTAAACTATGAAAATAAAATAAAAAGAAAAGATCAAAAAGTACTGTTATTTAGGACTGTTCAGCTCTTTCTAGCATCCCTAAAATTCGGTCAATTCTTGAATTATTAATGATTAATCATTAATTATTTCTTTTAGCTTTTGCACTGCAAATCTAAATTATATGGTTGACAAAGGCACAAAAAGACCTCCTGGACCTAAGGCATGTTTGTTGTATAGATCTCTGTCTATCGAGTACAAAGACAATTCAAAGGACTCTACAAAAAAAAAGAAACATTTAAAAAGTATGAGAGAATACTGAAATAAAACTTTAAAAGGAAGTTAAAATGAACTGAATTTAAAGTGAGCTTAAAGTTACAGAGCAGATGAAACTTGAATAAAAACGAATGTAGCTGGGAACAGGTGGATCTAATGCTACATTCATACTACCATCAATGCATGTTCAGGTGGCCCCTTCCAACGAAAAGTCCATGCAAATAGAGTCGGAATCAAACTATTTTCTGTGGATGACGTCACACTCCTCCGCACCAGTTTTCATTTCTAGTCAGCGGTCTATCCTCTGGCAGACAGTAAGTTAGCACTGCTAATACATGCAGCCAGTAGAGCATTCTACATTTTACATGTCAGTTCAATTAAATAAAAGCACTGTAATTGCAATAATAAAGTCAATATATATTTTTGTGCTGACTAAATGCACTAAGGCAGCCGGCGGCAAAAAGCATCAATGCTTCTGAAAGGATGAGCAGCTTTGCTCTCAGCTCCTTGTTAACAAATGAGACCCTAACTTTTCCTTTTCTTTGAACATGACTGGTGCTGTGTCTGCATCCGGAAAAACTGGTGTTGGATTTTCCTGAAAAACTTTGCTGGAAAGTCTTGATGCGATTTCACTGAAACACAACAGACAAGCAGAGCTCTGTAGACCACTGGCCAGGTGTGGCACATCTAGAAACCCCTAATGGAGCTTTTACAGCTCCTTTGTAAGCCTTTTGATTTATATGTAGAACAAAATCAATGCCTGCTGATTTTATCTGCAGCAAGAATCAAATCAGGACTACACCTGGAGCAGTTCAAAATGCACTTTTGGCTCTTACTGTGTTTGCTGCAGTGAAAAGTCAAAGGGATTACATTAAGTTGAAGTACATCTTCCCACTGTACCTTCACAATGTCTTCATTTGTTGACTTGCACTGCACAAAGGCAGAGACGTCCGTCACTGCTCCATTCATCTCTATGGAGACCATTTTGACAGGAATGGCCACAGTACGACCGGTCAGAATCGCTGTGTTGATAATCTCAGTGTCCTACAGAGAGAGAGAAAAAAACAGACAAGCATTCATGAAAGTGTGAGAGGCAGAAAGTGATTTTCCTGATATTTCATCAGCATGGCTGATGTTCACATTTAAAGCCATTATCATCACTGGCCCTTTTGCCAGACACTCGGTGCCGAGCCACAGCTCAATTCCACGGACTGAAATCTCTCTTTTTGCCATCAACCGACTGATCTTTTCATTTCAAGAGCATGTTTTCTCCCAATGAGCGACTGGAAGTAACAGAAATGAAAGAAAAAGGCAAGTTATACCCCTTTAATCATTGAAAAAACTCATTTGTACTCCTGCTCCAAGCTTAACTTTCAGGCTAAATAAAAGGCGAGACATTTACTGCACCACTGCACAGGCTTTGATGAATCTAACCTTTGTAGAATTTGAGTTTCTGTACTTTAAAGTCATATCAGCCGCATATGCACCGTAAAGTCCAAAATTATTACGGAAAATGCAAGAAAAATTGTTGTTCTGTCTGTGACATTTAGGTGGACATATTTTGACTAGATTACAAAAGTAATGTCTTTTTCATATGACAGAACTCATGCTTTAGTTCCAATAGAGTGTTTTCAAAAGCAGTTGAGGTCTAAGGTTCACATTTTATCGGCACAAACTCAAGAGGTTGTAGAGGTTGCGCCTGCTTGTGAGGAAATCTTCAGTGGCGACAACCTTCAGCTGGAATCACTTAGAAAAAACAAACATTGGGTTAAAGTTTTCCTGTGACCGAGGTGTACAGATGACAAGATTCTCTCTTAATAAAGTTCCTAACATCTGCCGTGACTTTATCAAGTACTGGAGGGTTTGTTGTGGAAAGAATTTGAAGATGTTGGAAAAATGTTTCAACACAAATATACACAAAAAACAAGAGCTCTTGGACAGCATAATTATATCCCATGAGCTCTGTGACATGGGGTTCCTCAGGGCTCTGGTCTGGTCATCTCCTGTTTTCCTTGGATGTTTTTTCTTGGACAGAATTGAAGTAGGTTTTGTTTTTTTTTTACATTTCTGACCACTTCACTTGTAATTACATTACGGTGTCCTTCAGATACAGCACTGGGCGGACTCACCCAGGAACATTCTGTCATTTTCCCAGGTCAACCAAACTTCTTACACAGACTTGGGACAGGCACATGGACACTCTGGGCGGGCACGATAACTGATAGTATGTCGTAATCCAAGGTTGTTCCCCATTCAAGAATCAACCAGGTTTGGGTTTCCGAGATCAGGCGGAATTCCCCTTTCTTCAAAGCTCCTTTACATTTGAGGAAGTTTCAAAAGTTGAAAAGTCAATCTCAACTTCACAGCTACAGCTGTTTGCTTTTGTTCCTTTCATTTCAAACAACTGCAGTGAACATAAAGTTTTTGCAAAAAAAATCTTCATATCTTTGGACTGTATAATGTTTACATGCTGCAGGACTGCTCACAACACAGACTGTTCTGTGTTAACGTCTCAAAAGTCCAAAAAGACAAAGCTGTTGAACATGGTGATAATAAAGACTGAAATAAATTACCCTCAAACAAGGCAAACATTGTCATCCAATCTCATGTTTTATTTTAACTTTGCTGAAATGCAAACTGTCAATTAGAATACACAAAAGTACAAACCAATTCATTATTTCCTTTCCTCATGAAGTTGCAGCTACAAGAGGATAACAAGTTTGCATGTTCATTTTCAGGAAGCGGCCCAGGAGAGACGCTGAAAGCAGACTTCCCAAAACCAGAATTAGTATATTTAAATTTAAGCCCAGCATTCATCTTTTGGTTTTAATGAGGAGGCAGAATATAAATGATGTGGCTCCCTTCTCTCTCTGGGGTTCATCCTAAACTGCAAAGCTCACAAATGTTTAGTAATCGAGGGAATGTTAGACGCTCTTCTCAGAGAATCTGACTCAGGCTTTCATTCATTCATTCATTCATTCATTCATTCATTCATTCATTCTGTGGGGTTTAAAAGACAAGGAAACACTCCAAAAGTATGGGTACTTGTATATTTTGGTGGTGTGTAGACTTTGCTTTCTTCGGCTGAGGTTTAATGGCAACCAAAGGTAAAATGTGTGCTGGTTAAAACCTTGTTTTGGTTTCTATACTAAAAGTTGTTTTGGTATAAAGCATTGTGTCCAGTCATTTTTTTTAATCCACCAAAATTGCAATTCCCAAAGTCCCACCCCATCCCAGTCATCTTATTGAAAAGCCCTAAATGTGCTCTGTAGATATCAGAAGGAGTTAATTCACTAGTATGCAGTGGTTAGAAGATATTCAGGTTTAGAAACAAATCTGAATATACTATACTAAATAAATGTACTAAATAAATGTAAATATATGTCCTTGATCAAACCAAAGACCAGTCAGAAGGTTATGACCTATGCAGCTCAGAAGCATCTTAAATGTATATGCACCACTTTTTCATTCCTAATTATTCCTGTTCAGGATTACTGGTTTACTGGAGCCTTTCACAAGTACAGCGAGGCAGAGGCAGGGTTTATCCTGGACAAGTCGCCAGCCCATCACAAGGCCACAGAAAAACACACACTCACATTCACATATGAAGCATGTTTTTGGACTGTGGGAGGAAACCGGAGCACCTGGAGAAAACAGCTTTCACTTTTTTCAAAGAACCTTAACACTGGTCATTTCAAAGCTACATTTTTTAAAGATTGGTTTAAAAAAATAATGAAAAAAAAAAACAATAGCACCATTGCTACTTTCTCCAAGAGGTTTATTCTTTTTAAGTATTTATTTTCATCAGATTATGGGCTGAACTCTGGAGAACAAGCAAAGCTCATTGCTCTACCACACAGAACGCTTCACATTTACAAAGAGTTGCTTCGGGAACCTGGTTGCTTACTTAGATTCAGCCTAGAATGAAAACAGTCATCAATGTTCAGAGTCGTCATTTCTTCTAATGACTATACTCACTATGAAGCTGCAAAACACTTTAATGGTAACACAGGGAACTCATGTTCCAAACAGACTCATGTTGAGACACTTCAACACATTTTGTAAAAGAAACTAGCTTTTAAAAATATTTTTCAATGATTATTTCACTCATGAAATAACCACCTTTAAAATTAAGATTGAACTTTGATCTGTTAAAGAAAAGAAATAAACTTACAATTTATTTCAGGTTTAAATTATGAATAATTTCAGATGGTGTCTGAGTTAATTAGCGTTCCAAGTGTTGTTTTTGTCAGAAATGACTGCTTTGGAGCTCTGTTGCATCTGTCCAGTCTTTCATGAGCAGTGTGTTGAGGTTATTTTGCGTGTGAGACCAACATCCTCTGCTCGCCTGCTCTTAAATCAATGCAGCTTTACATTTTGCCAGATGCACCTTTATGGATGCACAACAGGAGATAATTTGCTCTGAAGCCTGTGCAACACAAACATCCTTTTTTTTTTCAAACTTAACTCCTGCCGGCTTTGATGCTGGGAGTGAACATTACTGCTGCATCTGCTTTGTGTCATCTGCTCTGCTTTCTTGCTAGTTCAGCTTTTCAGAGAAATAAAGTCCAGTAAAGTCAGTTTTTGTCTTTGTGTAAAAAGCTCTGGGGTTCCTTAAAAACCACAATAATAAGGTGACAGGTGTGCAACATCAGCAGAAAAGCGAAACAAAGAGTTTGTGTAATACAAAGACACCACTTAACATTGAGAGGCCATTAAAAAGTAGATATGATGTTTGTACCATCAGCAGACTGCACACCTGAGGCCTTGTGCTACATACACACCAGACAGGCCATACGTGTTTGAGAGCACACTGAACGTGGGTTCTTGAACATGCTTTTAGGAGAGGTGTTCACACTGGACTGCTGCTAGCACATCTGGCAAATCGTACCCCAGGCTTTTTCTTCACAGCTCATTCCCATGTATGAAAGATATGGTTTCATAGAATTTCGACCAATATTTCACTACCAAATCTAAGTCCTTGATTGGTGGAAGTGAAACCTGGTTTCAAACCTATAAAGGTTCAATGGCCGTGCGTTTTGTATGTAGGGATGCATGAATGAGAGAGAGTTTTGAACACAGGAAGGGAATTCTTCTTCTTTTGCTTTTTTTCCTGTTTACTAGCACTTGTCTGCCACCTACAGTGGAAAGAGAATTGGTGCAGAAAGTCAAAGCGAGCTAAATCCCAAAATTTTGCTCTATGCTTGTCTGTCACAGCTCTATTCTAATACATGAAAGACTTGGTGTCATTTAATTCCGCTTCATCAGAAAAAACAAAATAAGCCTAACGACGCCACTGGTACACTACAACCTGCAGCAGGCCCATAGAAAAAAAGTGCATAAACTTTTTCATATCCGAGTTCACTGAGCGGTTTATGACCTTGATCAATTTGTCCATTTTTCACTGACATGAGGGCTGTGACCACCTGTGAGAGCAGGTGGGACAGAGGCTTTGACAGCGTACAGAGATGAGAGACCTGTGACAAATCCATTCTGAAGACTAACAGGTGCTCATGAGTTCATGCAGGAAAATTACACCCCAAAGTTTAACATTGACATAAAAGTTGCATCAATTAGCAATTCAAGAGACAGACGTGTCTTTGTTCCAAAGGAAATAATGTAATGTTTCAACTGTTGAAGGTGAAAAAAAGTGCATTTTCAGCCAAATACCTAAATACTTCAATAGGCTGTAGAGCAAGAGTCCATCAGTAACTGATGCTCATTATCTATCTTGTATTTTTTTAATGATGTTAAATCCAAAGTTTCCCACTTAAGCCAGACAGTAGACTTTCATATTTTTAATTGTTTTCTAAGATTTACTTCCCATGACTTTATCAAACTCTAACATGATTCTGTCTGGATTTAAGGATTTTACATCCTTGCCTTGGGAAACACAAACATGCTCATAAAAACCCCTTGAGATGTATGAGTTGATTTGAAAAATCCAAAGTGCTTGTCTGAGGTAGGCCGTTTTATCGTGATCATCCCAGGTCTCTGGGTACAGAATCATAACAGACCAGATGCAGCATTTATTTGAGGCTAATCTGTTTTAGTCGTCTGTTGGTTCAGACCTGCAGTAAGTTCATGTTTTCTGGCTTAGTGCTTTATTTTTTTACATTTTCATCCTATTTTGACCAGGTTTTCTATGTAAAATTATGTTCATGTCTCTACAAATTAAAAAATGAAAACAGGGAAGAAGTTCTTGTAATTACAGATTTTAAACTTTGGTAGACATTTAAAAAAAATGGAAAGAATCTCCTTTTCCAATGGGAAAAATTGAGCACAATAATGAATAATCAGCCAGACTTCTTAACTGTTTAACAAAGTTTGATGAGGTTGTGCTTAATAATATTTTAAAAACCCTTTAGATACCCGAGACTAGATTCTAAAACTAACATCTATAAAAGCAGCATTGAAACCCCAAAACGGGAACTTCCCAGAACCTCGTGGGTCATTACATTTCCTGAAAGGGTTAACTGTTTGAAAGAAGACAGCACTCAGTTCTTCTATAAATGCTGAAAAAGCAATAGCTTCTCACTGGACTGCGGAGTTTGATCATTTCTAGTGTCTCATTAGGTTCCTCGATGCGCTGTCATTTTAATGAAGTCAGTTTTTCTGTTTGGTCTGATAAAAGCCACAAACTTTCATCTCATAAATCTTGCAGATGTCAACAATACATCATGTCATGTTGAAGATAAGCAAATGTGTTGCAGCTTACAAGACATTTAAAAGAAAGGATCACTGTTCATCTTTGGTAAACGTATAACTTTGGTGATGCAGAGGGAAGCTGGAGGGAGTAGGAGTGGACGGACAACTAGTGGGATGTAGGGGTGCAACACTTAATCAATCAATGAGTCTATATTTCTACGATCCAACCAGATTGATCTTTCTGAGGCAAGTTGTAAATAGAATCTACCAATATAATTTAAGAATCTTTTCAAAATGAAATAAATTGATTATATTGATATTGGAAAATACCATTTGGAATGAGACATGGTAGGGTTTTTTCGTGCATCATAGCAGACATGTGATGCAGCAATAACTGATCAACCATCACTCCAGTCCAATGTGTGGAAACACAGACCTGACCATACAGTGAGCTAGAATGTTCTAATAATGTTCCTTTGGATTATTCTGATGTGGAAAAACAACAGTGGAATGAACTTGATTAAACTAAAATGTGTAATTGGATTTGACATTCATTCTTGTTTACTTGTTTGTTTGTACACATATTTCGTTTACACTTGATTATCTTGAAGAAACACAAGGAATCTGGAAAACTTCACCTGCACTGTTCAGTAGATCTGCGTGGCTGCTGCCCACCACTGGGAAATATGTCTTATGTGATGCGTCACCACAACCAGTTTCCCTTGGGATCAAAAAAGTGTAAATCCTCATCATTATCATCATCATTACAAACTATATGAATCAAAACGTTAAAACGACTCGTTACACTCCCAGTATGATGGTCAATGGACTACCTCACCAACCATCTACAGTCTGCATCTACCATCGTGTAGAGGTGGTAGTTTGCAGATCAGGAGACCCCAGGAAACTGTCACTGTTCTTCTCTACCCTTTACACCTCAGACTTCATGTACAATACCACCAACTGTCATCTCCAAAAGTACTCAGATGACTCAGCCATTGTGGACTGCATGTCTGAAGGAGATAAAACAGAATAAGGTCAACTATCAGGAACTGTTGTGAGCTGGTGTGACAGTGATGACCTGAGCCTAAATGCAAGCAAAACCAAAGAAATGGTGATTGACCTCAGAAGATGAAGAACGGTGGCACACACAGGTGAACAGAGAACTGGCATTGTCATGGCTGACAGTGTCACCTCGACAACAAACTGGACTGGTCCCATTACACAGATGACCTGTATGAGAGAGGCCAAAGTCGCCTCCACCGTCTGCTCAGATCCATCATGGACAACAGCTGAATGAGGAGGGACTGAGAAGTTCCTTCAGCAACAAACTCACAAGCCCTCAGTGTAGGAACGAGCATTGCCACAAGTTTATTCCCACTGCCATCAGCAGTGGGAATAAACAAAGCAAACAACAAGCAAACAACTCTTCTGTGTAATCAAGTCATCAAAAGTATTCATCTGCATATCTATTTCTTTATTTACTTATTTGTTTAGTTGATGATTTGTGGTTATTTGTCTTCCTCTTGAGCTGCCGTGATGGATGAATGTTTCCTCTGTGATTAATAAAGTTCAATTTAATTCAAGAACCTCCAAAGTCTGAAGGTGTTTGCTCTAAGATTAAATTTAGTTCCAGCGACAGACGCAGAGAACAGAAATTTGCAGCCATTTCACCAGAAAAAATCACGCAGCTCAAGTAAACACGACTGGGTACGGGACACATGCAAATCCCAACCGTCAAGGGGACAAGAGATATTAAGTGAACCTTATGGTACAACAGATGTGGCAAGCACAAAGTCATAACTGTAGCTCGAGCATGCTTAATGAAACTTTAGATGCAGAGGAGCAATCATTATGCAAATACATGGCAGAAACACTAGATTTATTATTCAAACGTAACTGGCAGACTTTATAACCTGATGGTGCACACACAGTCTCTGTGCTGGTATGTAAAGAAACAGCAAGATTAAAAAACATGTTATGAGCTTTGCCATCAGCAAACGAAACCCTTTTCAAACCATCCTTTGTCCGTTGTATGTAGCTAAAGCTTAATATCTGCTTTGTTTTTTTAGCTGCGGCATTTCTCAACACAGGCGCTGGTCTGCGACAGCTTTGTAAAATTCATAAGCTGCTTGACCTACATCATACCTCAGTGAATGGGTGCTACCTGCCATAAACGGTGGTGTTCATGAACCGCGATGGTTCCGGTGATTTTTGACCGTAAAAACACAGCAATGCTCTACTGTGACTAAAAAAAAATAAAACCAAACAAAGAAATCTGCATTTCCAGACAACGTATCTACTCATCACACTTATCCAGTCCTCTAAATCATTTATCATGCACAGTCACAATGACACGCCTGTCAAAATACAGTCATTTCACTCTATCAAAGCAAAGCATGAAGAATGATGACAACTCAGATGCGCCCAGCACCTCTCGTATGATTAATGTCCCTTTGTTTCTATAATCTGTTTACAGCCCTCACTAATTGGCACCTTTCACGAGGAAAAAAGAAGAGACACTTGAACTTGTTTGCTTATAACAAAGCTGTTGCAGACAGTGTAGGTTTTGATGGTTATTAAACCAGCGGTTTCTGGCGACATCTGCAAAAAAAAAAAAAAAAAAAGGTAAATCCTCCCAGGTGTCAATGGTACAGTGTATTATTCAACCACTAAGGGACAGACAACGTGTTCTTTGTCACTGCCTCTGCGCAGAAAGGAAGGACCGTGAGAACGGCAGTAGAAATGGAGTCACAGTGGGAGGATGAGCGTCATTTGGAGAGACAGAGCCAAAGCAGGTTCCCTTGAGGAAAAAACGTTGAGTTTTTGGGGAGAAAAGGCGCTTTCAAGCTAACTGAACAAATGCTTACTTTGTTGTACCTCATTGGCTGATAAAGTCATGTGCCTGAACTCCATATAAATCGTCACTATGTTACAAATCATAAAAACTATGACAAATTTACCAGAGAGGAGCGCAACAATAAGTTTCAACAACTAGAACGAGGCTATGCTGCACAGCAGATAATGTTTACAAAAATGACAATATCCAGTGAAGCTGTGATAGAAGCTAGCTACGTTGTGGCTTTGGAAATGGCTCGGTGTTGTGCAATAACCAAAGGGCCCACAGATTCTGTCAGGCTACTGATCCAGTCTGCCAGAATCTGTGCCCCCAAAGGTTTGAGGTAGAAGCAACAACTATTTATTAATTGTCCTTTGTTAAATACTTCCATAACAAAGTCACTTCATAAATTGCGTTTCAAATCCTAAATTAGCCAAACAAAAGTCTTTTTTTTTACACAAAAAGCTGTTGTTGTTTTAAGTATAATATGTGGAAAAACATGCAAATATGACAATAAACTCCCAAAAGCCCCAGAATAAAGTATACGGTAATCATCCACCTTCTTTAAATGCTTTTTGGGTTAAAATATGAGTGGTATGAAACAAATCAACGATGCCTGAGAGCGAGGAAACAAATTCTGGCAGAGGGAACGTACCTTGTCACCACACCTGTGTAGGAAGCCCTTCGGTGACGGGCAGTTTGTAAAAGAATGTCTGCTGAAAGATGCTCACATAGACATCACACAGGCCTGTTGTTGACAACAATTGATCATATTTCTCAGTTAAAACAATGTTTCAAATCTTGCTCGGATTGTTCTTATGCTCTATTAACTGTAAAAATGACACTTGGTCATTAAAACAACATTTTTCTGTTTATCTATTTTTTCACCAAATTGGCCCCCAGTCTAATGTTGAGCTCTTAATTTGGCCCTCCGCTCCTAAAACTTTGGGAACCCCTGCTATAGAGGATACAGAACACAAGAATTCTATAAATACACCAAAATTCAAAACTTTAGCTCAACCTTGGTTCAGTTATGCTGAAATTAATTAAAATAAAAATCATTTCTGACAGGGATGATGATATTGAAAAAAGTTCCCACAGCAGCATGTATAAATATCAGTTTTTTGGACTATTAGGTGCACTTAAAGTCCTTTATTTTTCTCAAAAATCAACTCTGCATCTCATAATGTGGTTATATATGAATTGTTGTGAGTTGTGTTTACTGACTTGGAGCTGATTTTCTGTGGTACACACCAGTCAAAAATTAATCAAATGTTTTTGTATGACTATGAAAGCTAAACTACAAATCTACGGAGCACTGTGATGGACCTGCAACCCATCCAGGGTGTACTCTGCCTTTGCCCAAAGGCGACCAGGATAGGCCCCAGCATCTTCCTCTGATAATAAACATGTTAAGATAACAGATGAATGCACTTTTTGGTTTTAAATTACAAAAATTCAAGATCTTTGTACTTTTGCCTTATTTTCACTTAGACATATAAAACCGGACCATATTTTGGCTCATGAGCTTAAAGGATGTTAAAAAAAACATGCATGATTTCTGAAAAATCACAGTGAAGATTTCTTGTTTTCCCTTCTGTTTTGACAGACTTACTTTAGTGAGAATTGGACCCACAGATTTATTGTTAGGATATGGGTCGGTTAAAGTTTTTCAGAAGTTTTGCTTTGATCGAGTGGTTTTCTGATAGTTGCCCCCTTATGGTTAGAAAAGATTCATTTCCTTTATCTGCTTTACAGAGATGTAATAAGAGAATTCCCAAGATGAATACAACAATAGATCACTTATTATGGTCTTTAAAACAAGATGCAAATAAAACAAAAGTTGCTGAGAAAATGGGTTAATTTTACTTTTCATTTTTACACACAGACTCCAGCCTGTCTGCTGTGCAAACAAACGCTGGTTGTGGATTGAATATGTGTGTCTGTGAACTGTGTGAAAATTCCTGCTCACTCTGGAATAGGCTCAATGCGCGACCTACTTCCGCCTTCAGTCCTTGACTGCTAAATCATTTCCGGTTATGTTGTTTACATGGAAATAGTGGAGTATTTGGAGTTAACACCATGTCTTTTGCAGCAACCAAGAGTCACCATTAATAATGTTAAGTGCATTGTTTGTCTTTTTAGCGAAACACCCCAAAATAAAAGGATTTAAATTTTATGTGTCATCCTGCATAGCAAACTCTGAAGGTAATTTCCTAAGATGGATGTTATTCACATGTATTTACGTACGACCAGCTCAAAAACTGATGAAAATACATATTGGCGAGACATAATGCGTGAAGCCAAGATGCAGATTACTGGATCACTGCATGTATTTTAAGAGCCTCCAAGGCTAAATGTTGTTACTGGTCGTACGTCATTCATGTTAAAGTCCCGTTAGCTGTCTAACTAGCATGAAAGACATATCTAATGATCGCCGCCTTTATCAGCTTTTAGTTTTGTTTTTATTCCTCAACAGAAGAGCGATTCTACACTTCTGCCAATGAAACTAGTAGAATTTGTTTTGGCAGTTATTTCTTAAAATAGTCGTTATGTCCTGCACTTTTAGTACAAGTTAAATCAAGAAATTAGCTATAAAAACTCTTACTGTATTTAGGTCTATTTTTCTTTATTGAAAAGGATATGTCTTAATATAAGCATGTTTTGCTAAGAAGAAGACAGTTTTTATTATAAAAGCTGGATTATTAATAAATGTTTTCCCCAAAATATACTCTATTTTAAAAAACAGTTCAGCTATCCTTTTTTCTAGACACAATCAACTTTAAAGTAAAACTAAATTTACACAATGAAAGACAAATTCATCATAAATTAAATGTGTCAGATTAAGAAACAAGAAATGTCTGTAAAGAAATGTATAGAAACCGGCTTTTCTCTATTAAGATGTGAACATCTTTAAAGGGTGAGAGGGTCTGCTGACCAAAGCAGCATTGAAAAGAAAAGTTTACTTTAAGGCGGGCTATGAATGCGTTGCCATTTGTACCAAGTGGCTCTGACCTCTCTGGCTTTAGGTAAAAACCACTGAAACGGGTCCAGTACACTCAAGCAGAGAGATACAACAGCAGTGGAGTTGTTCTGCAATATCTGCAACGATTTTTATTCATAACTGTTGCTAAATAAGAAAGCAAAAATTATGGAATAATTCATTTCTTAAGAATAGGCGCTGACACAATTATCAGTTGATCTATAATCAACTCTTCTGGTCTTGAAGTCAAAACATCCGTATAGCAATACTAGATTGTTCACTGTTAATATTACATGTCATTTTGAATAATTCCTTTCATTCTGGGGTTTTGTTTTCTTTTAGCTTTCTTTCAAATATTTAGTTTTAAGAGTTTTATCTGTTGATCATGTTTTGATTGACTGTGTCTGAGTTGGCATAGAGGAAACGTGCTGCTTCTGTTCGTCCATTATTACACTGGACCTGACTGATGCAACGTCGTATCTTGTGTCATATCGTCACTATTCCTCTTTTCAGGGGCGTAACATTGACACTCACATAAACTCCTCATTATTAGAAGGTCAACTGAAACTGTGTGGTATGAAATCAGGTTTACTTTTACTTTGAAAGATCCTGCAGTGACATTTCTGAGCTGTTCAAAGACCTACAGATCACTTTGGGGGAGGATTTCTTAAAACACAAGCAGCAAATGATGATGTTGGTGAGACATGCTAAAGAAACAGCTCGACAAAGTCAAGTTTAAACACATACTGTAAAGTAATTGGCTGGTTCAGCAGGAAAAAGGATAGACCACAGCCTGTCATTTTACTGTTAGAATTACAAACCTGCACGACACCTGTCCCACCGCCTCTGTTTGGAATTGATTGAGAGTAGAAAACAGTTCTGAAGGTGGGGATATCTTTTACACTTCTATTGTTTTCATGGTGAATATCATACAGACGAGGACAGATTTAAAGTGTTTCTGTGGACTCTCTCATGACGCAGCGGTGGGCCTTCAAACCAGATGTTTTTGTGGTGATTAGCACGCATGTATATTGTAGCTGGTAGCCACAAAATAATCAGATAAAAGCTCATGAGGCCTGAAACGCCTTCTGCCATCTGCTCGACTCTAAGGCTTAAAGCAAACCATCATCTTCCTCTTGTTTATTTTAGGAAGATTATGGAAACAACCAAAACAGAGAAAGAAAAGGTCCAAATTGAACCCAACAGAGGTCTGCAGCTCAGAACAGAATTTACCTGATCAAGCTCTTCTCTGCCAAAGCTGAGCATCACATTCAGAGTGGCAACATCAGAACAATTATTCTGATTTAAGACAGGGACAGAATCTAATGCAAATTACAGCCTTTTCGGCTCATTTCCATCTTTAGTCCCTATAGACAGGCTGAGGGTTCCTCCTGCTTTATAACACAGTCTCAAATAGGAAAGCAGCAGCAAAAGGAGGGAAGCAGACTTTTTGGGTAGTTTTTGACCTTCTCTTGTGTTACCTTTCCTCAGCCTGTATATTCTCAGCCCTTTTCCCCTTAAAGTGTTTTCTATTTTGCTTTTTTTTTAAGCAGCTCTTGGTTCTTATTTTTGCTCAGGAAAACCCATTGACTGTAAATGAGAACTGGACAGAGTGAATGTATAAAAACAGTTTACTTCCAGATCCAAACAAAGAAGTCATTTCAGTCGCCATTTTTTCCTACTACAGATGCCGCCATGTTGGAGCCAGAAATAGCCATTAAGCAGCGATTGGTCCGAATTTATCTGAGTCATTGTTTCTATGGCAACCACTCTCTCCAGTCAGGAGTGAATTTGTTAGAAGGCCACACCCATTCAACTGAAAGTGGGCCACACAAACGTTTTTGATATTGAACTTGGGGGCAGCAGGCTCCACCCACTTTTATTGAGGCATCTGATTGGTCAGTTTATAACTTGAATAACTTGAACTACAGAAAAAATATCATTAACAAATGAGGACTATCAAGAAGATGATAAAAAAGGTATCAGAGCAAGAATGGTTATTCTGACCAATAGAATGACTGAGAAACAGCAGTTTAGTTCTCTATAGAAGTTTATGGGATTTTGACTTCTTGGAGCCAGCGAGTACTTCCTGTTTCGAAGACCAAGGGGGAGCTGCCACTCAGTCCAGTTCTCATATACAGTCAAAGGGAGTTACAGATGTTTTAATTAACAACTACGGTGAGAATATTTCATCAGAATGTACATTTGTTTAGCTTTCAGCGACTCTTCCTAATGACAATGAGCTGTGACTGTACAAACATTCAAACTGGAAACCTTCAGTTTGTAACTCAGTGAGGTGCCCACTGCACCACAGCATGGAGGAGACCAGGGCTGATCAAATACATTTGAAAATCTTCTAAACTTTTAGTCTCTTGAATCCTGGTTTGTTCATGTGGGCCCGATGTTCTACCGTCTCTTTTGATTGTCAAGAACCCAGAATATATGACCGGGTTCTTTTAGGGACAGCTTGGGGTGAAGTGGATTGAAGAGACCTTTTTGATTTTCACTCACCATGGCCAGAGGGATGACAGCCTGAATATCCCGCTGCACCACGGTCAGCTCTGTCACCACCTTCTCTGAATCGGACTGCGGGCTCTGACCCTTGTAGTCGATGTTCCAGTTGATCCGTCTGGTCACGGAGAGACTGGTGAAGTTCTCCATTTCAAAGTCCAGCTGCATCACCTCCACATTTCCCGGTACATCCCTGCAAGACCAAAGCATGAATGAGCACAAATGACAAACAAATGTCTCTTAAGGAAGGACTTTTTAAAATTCGATCTTTGTCCAGTATTTGAGTTAGTGAGCATTCCCTGCCGACACTTTTCTCTTTTTGGTCGGACTTGTGAAGCTGGTTTCATGTCAGGTGGTGAATCTTCTGTTTGTCTTAAGATGCTCTTTTTTTTTTTTTAACTAGTTCAATTCTGCTTCAGAACAAAGATTTTGTTTGATTTTCATAATTTCATCATTTATTTTTGTTGAGTGGGAGTGTTAATGTACAAAGTGAAGGTGGGAGCATGTCTTACTTCTAGAATATTGCTCCTCATAAAAACCAGAGTGTGCCTAATGAATCAGCACATTAACTTCATCTTTAAGTCTTTTTTTCATTTCCACTGAGTTGTTTCAGTTATTTTGAAATGTTTCTTTAAAATAGCAGCAGAATGGTTTTATAAAGAGTTTTTTTAGTCCAGATTTTCTATTAAATGTTTTTGCTAACCTGTGGGTTCTATAGAAAAACATCTAAATGGTTGAAACCCTTGTGGCCTCACATTTCCTTTCATTGTTGCTATTTTAAATATGTTCTTGTGGCATTTTTCTGAAGATGGACATCTATTAAGAAAATTTATCGGAAAACTGCATTTCCGAGTATTTCTTTATATAAATTGTTGGGACTCAGGAGCAGAAGAAAAACTGCTGTTTGAAAAAGATTGTATTTTTGTTGTAGAAAATAAGATGGGCGGGGGCACAAGCTCCCTGCTCCGCCCCATTCTGATGAATCCACTTGCAAACATATAGGTCCATGTACGACTTTGTTTTCCTCGTCTGAGCTGGAATCTGGATCAAAACTGTACAGCTGGACAGCTCCAATATTGTTCACCATTCTAAAGTACCCATAGAACATCTATGTGGCCAGATCAGTCCCATAGGTCATTCCTAGGATGACCATGCAAACTACACTCCATCTAATCTTCTAGTTTCTAACAGTCAAGCTGCATCTTCTGCATCTTCACCCTTACGTGTTGTGTAAGTGTTCACTATGACCCGTTGCCCACAGCATGCCTGTAGAAAAAACCTTTTCAGTCTAAGGATTCACCCAGCGGTCTACGACCTTGATATTTCCTGTGCGCCCTGTACAGGTTTGACCATTTCTCACCCGCAGACTGCCTGAAACCAGCTGGGACTTAGGTTTTCAGCTTTCACAGTCTGTCAGAGCTTCCTGCAGCTGTTGATGCCCGAGATAAATCTTCTTTTGAGCCAAGAGGTTTCGTTAGAGCTTTTGTCCAGAAAAAAAATCAAACGCCGTCCTTTTCTTTATGTTTCCACTTATGCATGAGGCTGTGCAGAGGTGACAGCCCTCTACTGGCTTTCCTGCTCATTTTGATGAAGTTGTCATATATCATGAATAAATCACAGACTGTCTATAAATGAAAAGACCTTCTTGTCAATAAACAATCACAGATCCTTAATCTCACAGGCAGGCTTTCTCCTTCGATTTTAAGGCCTCTCGGAGAGCTTTTGCAAGGAGATTGCAGATTTTGTTCCGGTCCTCTCCTGAATAACCGCAGTAACAGAAGCTGCAGAACTTTTGTTTAACTTTTGCCTGACATACTAGTAACTCTTTGAGCTATGCAAACAATATCAGTTTGTTTTGCTGCTCCGTGAAGAATAAAAATATCTGCATCTGGGCTTTATGATCACAAAGCTGCCAGTGATGCAGCTTTGAAAATCCCACATGGTGGTCCCATAATGCTGAGGTACAACAAGCCTGACATTAAACTGTCTCACTGGTGGCAAAGGGGCAATTAGTTCTGGAGTCACCCCACCCAAATTTCACCTTTAGCTGACAGTGAGGCGTTCGCCACTGTTTCTTCAGAAACCCGCCCCTGCGCTCAGTCTGGGAGGCTTTTAATGAAAGCAAGATCAGAGTTTGTGCGATTCTCCGCCTACAAAAGGTTCCTCCCCAGGAACACGGGGATGAGATCTCAGCCTGTTTGTCTTGACATCACTCGGTGAAAACAAACACCCCCGTCTGTCGGTGACGAGCCGAAGCTGTCATCAGCGCGGATGGATGCAGTGAGCCCGCTCAGGTACAGCTGCCTGATAAGACTGAAAACAAAGCTGCTCTCCGTGTGCTGCTTTGGGACTGGAGGGGACAGGCTTTTTCAAGCACAGGGATGAGTGCATTGTAAAATTAAGAAATGGGGAAATAACATTTGTGCATCACTTTTCATTCACAGAACAAGTTGACATTTCAATACAACATTTGGGATCAGAATCAAAGAAAATCTAAATCTTAGCAGAGTTTCTGCTTCGGGGTTTTCCTTCTTTTTTAAATCCATTTCCAGACATCTGCTGCATCCTATAATAAGGCCCTTCTGCTGATGACAATTTCTTTTAATTGGTAAACACAATTCTGCTTTTATTGGAACAACCAGTATCAGAGGAATAAAAGTTGACCTTTTCATTAAAATGCTAAGTATCTTTTTTTTTCTTTTTTTGCTAATTACTGTCTCCAGAGTCAAGATCCCAAGATTTCAGACATAAAGAGTAAAAAATCCTTTTCTACAAATCCCCATTTAGGGAGACAAAATGATGAGGAATGTGTGGATATTAAGATCCGTGCATTTATCACAATTTTCTTGCCTTTATTAAAATAAATCCTCATTGTAATTACATGTAATGTCACATGTCGGCTTTGATAACAGCTTCCATAAGGAAACCATTAATCTGAAATTATGTAGGCGGGAAAAAAAAGAATTTCCAAGCGAAAGACTGAAATAAAGAAAGAAGTAAACATGGCTGAAGAAAGCCGGTCTTGTTTCCATAAGGATACGGATCTGCTGTGTGTTTGGGGCAAAGTGTGTCATTTCAAAGTTGTGCTTGGAGATTTTTCAAAGCTGTGAGGGATTGTATTCTTTGATCTGAGGTTTGTTTGAACTGATTAACAGGGAGAGTTCAATGGATCAATGGACTGGAAGGAAGCAGAAGAAGGAAAAAGGGGAACAGAAGCTGACACGTGGACATCTTTCTGTCCTTTAACTCCAAGCCACATCTTTCCAAATTAAGAGATTTTGTGTTACAATAAATGTTTTGACATTCATTAAAACACAGCATGTGAAAAGAATATAAATTTGAATCCAAATGATTTGTATTTATGTTAGATCAAGTGAAAATACTTTGCGGAGGTTCCCAGGGCTCTATACTGGATCTTCAGCTGTTTGAGTTCATAGTTAGCTCAGATTCTTGTGTATGTAGATGATACACCACTCTATATCACGTTAGCACCAAACAACTATAGACCTACAGTAATGTTCAGAAAAGCTGGACTACATGCTAGCCTTTAGAGTTTGGAGCAAAAGGATTTGGACTCATTTTAATTATCATCCTAATGAAACAAAAACTTATACACTGCTAAATTTGAAAAAAAAAAAAAAAGGTGTAGAGCAAAGAGAAATTAAAACCACTTCAAACCTGATTACATATTTTGAATGCCTAAAAATGAGGATTGAAATCTTTTCAAGGAACAAATAGTTTGAAGGGAAAAACATCCCAACCTATCTCACCAAGACAAATTCAACTGGTTCCTTTGCAAGAAGGAACATCTAGTCTCCTATATTTTAAAGCTCTTAAATAAATCCAGTGCATGAGCTATAACGGTAAAAAAGTCGCATTGTTTATTCATTTCAGCCATGTTTTCTCATTTCGTTTTAAATTAGTTGCCGTTCACATGACCCCAAACTGCAAAGACATTTGTTTGAAGGCTTATATTTGACACATAAAGAACTGATGTGTAAAAGTGTTAGCTTTTGGTAGCTGTCACTCAGCTGATTCCACATTGTTGTGTTTAAAATCTATTTAATTGAATTGTTTTAGTCTATAATTTGTAAGGAAGCAGCAGTGGTTTGGTTACCAATACAGTTTGACCAAAATGCTTTAAATTGGCTTCAGATTTTTACTTGAACATAAAAAATGACCAAAAACCAGACAAAGATATTCCCATAGTTGTGATAAAAACATATTTTTAATAAAAGGACGTATTTTTTGTTTTGATGCCTTTTTTGACTCAAAAATGGAATCATTTTAAGCACGTTTCCATTTCCTCCTGCTGCAACAGTAGCAACTACACAGCAGATCAGGAGCATTTTTCATTCTGTGCCCACTGACCGTGATCAATAATGCACTGGTTCATGTTGGGTTATCAAGCAGCAGCCGTTAGCGCTGGCCTGTTCCACCAGGACCGCTGCAGAAAAACAAATATGCGGAATATTTTCTGAGCCCTGGCTGAAGTTTGCTCCAATGAAGATGAAATCTGATCTATCCAGGGAATAATGACGGCTGATAAAGAAATCAACAACACATCCAGATGGGAAAATTTCACTTCACTTCCTTCAGGTGAATTTCAGTAAACACAACCAGATGCTTCAACACAGCTGTTTCTGAGATGCATTTTATGTCTTGTGTGTATAATGTGTTCAAGCAGCTGGCATTTCTTTGTTTGTGGCTTTAATTTAACACATAAAGACATATGAGAATAATTATTGAGCTTGGAAAACATATTAAAATAGCCTCCATCGCTTATTTTAATTGGATGATTGGAGAGAGAATTGTCAGGAGAATCAGTGTTTTTTTTCATGGCTCATTACAGTGGACTCTTGTTCGTTAAACTCGTGAAAGTTTGTCTGAAATGTTAGAGGATATTTCCTCTCAGTGTCTGCATAGAACTAATCCCATCATACCGGGTTTAACATAGATACATTAAACAATGTGTGGAATTTAAAGACTAAGGAGGAAAACTATTAACACATGAAGGTTCTATTCTGCAGACTTTTGAAAAAGCATTACAGTTAAAAGTTTGCAAAAAACCAAAAAAAAATATTTATATATTTTTTTTCTACTCAACAATTTGATCTGTTAATTTATCTTTAAGATAACTTTTTGTGGCAAGTCTTGACATCAATCTTTTAAATACAAGCGCAGCTTCTGTATTACAGATCTTTTTTAGTTAAATTACTCAATAATTCCAAAATGAACCTGAAACTGTCCAATAAACGCAATTCTAAGAGGTAAATTGTATTTTTTTTACAGAAGAATAACAAAAAATTCCATCAAAAATGTTTTAAAACAAATATTAAACATAAAGAGACAAAATAAAAATGTATAAACTCACAAACAAAGCAAAGACAATGTCAAAACAAAGTGAAAAAAACTCTGGGAAATTTCTTCCAAACTACTGTTTATACATACAGGTTCAAGGATTTATTCTAAGGGTTGTCACGATTGTATGACATTACTTTTGTTATGTTTGTTTTAAACCAAACATTTCAAAGCCAAAACTTTTTCAAACCTTTGAATGAAAATAATTCTAAGTGTCAGTGTCATTCCTACGTCATTATAAAGAGATGATGAGACAAACTCACCATTGAGAGAGATATTTAATGTAGCTCAGCTGTAAAGAAAAAATAACAGGAAGCAAGGAGAAAATTAAAGCTGGACATTGGTTCTTGATCCCATAAAAATATATATTTTTTGTTTCTTCTTTAATGTTTTAACACTGAAGCTCCATCCATCCTTGCACCTTTGTGTGTGTTGCTCTGTAGCAACACTACGCTAACAGATGCGTTTTTTTCTGTTTAAAGCTGTTGATAAATTCTCCAACAGTATCTTTACGCTTTGAACTATTGGTAACAACTACATAACCAACGACATGTTCATGTGCAACCATGTCAGCAAGAATGAAGCATCCAAACATGAAATCTTCAACAGCTTTAGAGGAATCAGCTTTGCTTTAAGGGTGCTCACAAAACTCACTTGGTTTTGTGCTAAATGAAGCCTGACACACTCCTCCTCCATGCATGCTTGACCTCTGCTGGACTTATCCTCACATGTTGATCGGGGGGGCAAAGGCTACACAACACGGTTCACCAAATACAGCAGGAAAAGATGCTGCTGAGGAGTAAAGGAGTAAATATTGGAAAGAATTGGGTTTTCTGTCCTCGTTCTCCTCCACAGCCCTGGGGGCCTTCAAGGAGATGCCGCTATGAAGACCGGCAGTCGCAGAGCTTTGGTTTTAATGAACTAAATTCATCACATTGCAGTTTCGATTCAAACTTTCTTCTCCTCTTTGCAGCGATCTCAAAGGACAGGACACCTGTTCTCCTGGAAAACTCGTGATGGATGTTCCAGCGCTTACAGGCGTCATTTTAAAGGTTTACTCATCTAAACCACAAGTAATTATTTAAATTTGGCATTTAAAGATTCACAACCAGTGTTAATTACTTTTAATAACCCTCATTTACATTTTCTTCACATTTCTGTTGAATGCTTCTCAGACAAAGAACTGGAATGAAAGAAATTCCTCAAGTTTCCCAAAAATGTTTTCATGATCAGCATTCATGAATCTTCCTAAAAGATGCTAAAGCCTTTAGTCCAAGAGCAAATCTCCATTGACCAATTGAAAGACAGCGAAGCAAACTTTTGACACAAGCTTCCTGAAATGGCCCTGAAGGTCAAATGCTGATGCAGCAGACAAGAGGAGACTTCTCTTCTTCGTCTCCGAGTCCCTTTTTTCTCTTCAGTTCACATCCCCAAATTCAAAGGGAACTAAAACTTCTTGTTTTGCTTAACTGACTCTTAAAGTACGTCGGGAAGCCCAACAAGCCATCTGAGTGACAGATGGTCAATGGGTCACTGCCTATCACAATACATCACTGTATTATTCTAACTAATCAGTCTGCGGCCGGCCTCCTGCCTCTCCTTTTACCGGCTGCCACTCAATATTTCACACACTCATAGCGTCTATTAACTGGCAGAGACGCGCTGACAGCCGTCTCAGACTTTCAATAAATATCCTTCTAACAAAACCATAGCATGAGTGGAAGAATGCAACTTATAAAAATGAGACGGAGAGCAACATGAAAGAACTCTGCACATCAGAAAAACAAACCATCAAAGAAAAGATGTTTGAGGAGGATCTTTGTTTTCCCAAAATGTGCAGAGAAGAAGGAGATGAAAAGAGTACTTATCTTTGGAAAAAAACCTAAAAAACTGTTGAAATAAAATTATAGGAGCATGTTGGAGGCTGTTCCCATAACTACTCATCTGTTCAGGTCTTCTGACAGAGGTGGCAGACTGGTTTATGTCATCTGCCTGTTATAATCATGGTGCTCTTCATTAGCATGTGTATTGATTTTACTGTAATCACTGAAACTACAATAGTATCAACCATTGTCTCTCTATGATCACAATCAGAACCAGGATCAGTTTTAGTTTGACTCCAGTTCACTGCAGAACTAAAGGACAAAACAACATAAAGTTCATAAAAAGTATAGTTTAAAAAGTAAATTCATGTCTAAATGAAAACATGTTTTTTGGGGGGGTATTGTGTGGTTTATCTGGGTAACTATTACTGTACTGGAGGCGGAGATGATTTCCTGACCCAAATCACACAGTGATGAATGGAAACAGAATCAACTGTGTGACATGTCTCATTTCTTTAAGATTTTGGTACTTTTATTGTAGCAGAATCCTAGTTTTGGACATGAAGGTGAAACTATATTTTCTGCCCGACCGGACACCAAATCTTTGTGAAAAAAAACCTGGAACAAGACTTGGAGAAGGGGGATTTGGACCACTTTGACTTTTCACATCAAGCTTCATCTCATTGTAGGTGGCAGACAAGCGCTAGAAAACAGCAAAAAAACAATAGTAAAAGAATATCTCTCCCTGCCGCTCCCTGCTTGTCCGGTGTGAACACCACCTGCTGGATGCGCGTTCATGAAATGCGAATATGTGTTGTGCATGCAGCATTAGTTACATGCCCCCTGTTACGATTGGCTCTGGACCATGTCTCATTTCCTGATCTAGATTCCAGCTCAGACGAGGAAAACAAAGATGTTCATGGATCGCTCAGCGTATTTTCCGTTCTTTTCCAGTGACATTTTTTCAAAGGACATTTTTTCTTCTGCTCCTGTTTCACAATGATTCAAATAAAGAAATACTCAGAACTGCTGTTTTAAGACTAATTTTCTTTATATGCGTCCTCCATCATCAGAAAAAGAAGGTCCAAGAACACGTTAATAACACGCAAAACACCATTTTCCTCAGAGTGGGTCTTGAAGAAACGTGGCTGCTGCCTAGAGCACAGCTGTAAACTTTACTCAAAGAAAAGCCTCAAACAATGTTTTGGGGAAATCCATCCTCTAGCATGTTCACACTGCTGCCATCCATGCCCATACAAATGGCCACAGACACCAATGCAGTCTAACAACACAATGGAAAACCATGTTAAAGAGCTCCCTCATATGCATGCTTGTAAATGCGTTTATTAGGCAGCACGACGACATGAGTGTGTGCTGATGCAGAAGTGTGATTGTTTACTCTTGTGTGTTTACTCTCTGGAATAATTGCTGCATCCAGACAGGATCTCATCTCGAAAGCATTTTTGCCAGCAGTAAGAAAATCTGCCTTATGAGCCAAATGAACCACAGATGCAAAGAGACTCAGCAGATGAAGCCAAGCCAAAGGTGTGCACTGTTCAGTCATTAACCTTTATGTTATGTTTATGTTTTTAGGAAAAGGATATGTCAATGCAAAGCTCTCTGCAGATCATCCGCCTGTTGTTAGGCATGATAAATAATACTGTCTTTGCAGCAGCATTTGATCTCACAGACCATTTGTTCTGACACCCCCTCCTGGCATGTTGACTTACCCCTGGTTGACTGCTTTGTTCTTGCTCACATCGATGGTGGTGATGGAGTGCTTGGCGCCGGACTGCACCTCCCAGTCCACTTTCCACTGGGCGTTCTTCGACTTGGTCTGCAGCAGGTTCACTCCCTTTTTTGCTTTGACCCTGCAGGAAAAAGACAAAAAAATAAAAACAAGCCAGTTTTATTAGAGGAGGTGATTCATGATGGAGGTCAGAGGTGAACGCCCTCAGTGTGCAGCAGACCTCCTCCTTGCATTGCGTCATGGCAAAATCAATTCCACGGATGAATCAATAACAGAGATGAATGAAGACGACGACACAATGATACATGAGAGCAGCGGGCTGGGACTGCTGCGGGTCACAGCGCTCACAGACGTTTGCTGCAAAATCAGATCTGCAAAGCTTTGGACTCAACCCCCCAGGCATTTGCACACTATTATGAACTTCTCTGGAGGTTTTGTTAAATCACTTTGTGGAATTTTACACACAGTTAGGTTTGCATTTGATGGCAGCTGCACTACATTTCATCTCGATAACAAACTGCATTCTTTTTAAAAATTCCTTAACTTAGTTTACTGGCATTGATTCTGAGAAGAAATATTCCTTCTTCAGATGTTCTGAGGGAAAATTCTGCACAGGCAGGTCAAGGTCACCAACAGGAGAACCTCCAGTTGACATGGACTCACATTTTCAGAGCAGAACAGAAAACATTCAAGTTCATTATTTGAGATTCACAGCAGTACTGATGTCCAGTCAGGGAACCGGTGCAGTAAAAAAATTAATCAATAATGCAATAATAACTTTATCAGCATGTATGTTTGGAACAGTGAAGAATAACTACTCTTAAAAATCAATTCTTGCCCCTAAGAGACATACCAAGTGTAATTTAAGCACATGAAACCAGGCTTCCATTCCACAGGGTTCTGTACAAGGCATTCTACTCTTCTGCTCATATTTTGCAACTACATTAAAGCATTAGGTAATAAGCATAAATGTAAATTGCTTTTTCAATTTTAATTAGCTACAGCAACTAAACCACATGACTCAGTAAACTAGTTATAGACTACAAGCTTTTCAAGTGACGTGACTCAACTTTAGTTGGGTCCTTCACTCAGATCTGAATTAAGTGTCCTTTTAGATCTGGGAACTTTAATAATTTAAAGTAAAACAATATATGACACTGGATGGTGTTTAGTGTGCAGAACCACTTCAGCCAACATTGTGACCTATATGTATGTTTATGTACCCGTACAGTATTTATATGTATATTTGCTTATGTTTTTTTTTTACTTTAATATCTTTTTTACCTTCTTATTGACAATAGTGGCTTATATTTTCCTGTATATGAACTTAATTTTCATCTGGAATATATGTTTTTTATTTTACTTAACATACTCATACATACTTGTATAATGTTTCTGTACTAGCCAGGGTGATGCCTTTAATCTCAATGTACATGTAGACAATAACAATAAAAGCATTCTATTTCTTTATTGTTACAAAGATTCTCTAAAAGTCTCCAGATGATCAATATAAGGCAGCACTAATGAAAACTAACAAAACCTTTACATTCATTTTTTATGAAACACTAACCGTGAAACAGAGAAAAGCTGCTCCTTCATATCTTAAGGACATCCTAGTTCAATAGTTTCCAACAGAGTGCTACATTCTCAGTCTGCAGGACTTGATCTTAGAATTTCCAAAAGCTTGAAGGAAAAGCTTGATAGCTAGCAACAGACTCAGTAATGGAACGGACTAAACTTATTTTTTGATTTGATTTCAAGGGAAATTTGGCCTGTGTAATCCTGAGCCTTTGACTCCTGGGGCTTTTCTTTTTATACTTTAAGCATCATTAATGGATGTACAGATGTTTATTTCCCTGCTCTCTTTTACTCTCCATACATTACAGGTATATGTTAACTTTTAACCAATGTTCTCTTTTACATATAGAAGAGTACCTTAGTGTTTTGTTTGTGTTCCTGTCATTGACTGTATCAGAGATCTGGACTGAGTGAGGGTGATGTCATCCATAGAAAATGACTTCCTTCCTGCTCCAACCCAACTGATGTCAATTCAGTTGCCATTTTGTCATAATACAGACATGGCCATGATGGAACTAAATGTGATCACTAAGCAGCATTTGATCCAAGTCATTCTGAATCACCATTTCTAAGGGAGCCACTCTGACCAATCAGGAATGAGCTTGTTGGAAGGCCACCTACCTACTACTTGAAAATTGTCTTCACAAAATCTGTCAAACGTTTTTAATGTTAGACGTGGGGGCCAGCAGGCTCTACCTACTTTTAATGAGGCATCTAATTGGTCAGATTATAAATTGAATAACTTGTGATAAAGAAAAATATGAAAAAAATGAAGATTTTCTAGAACATAAGACACAACGAAACAAAACACTAGAAACCTTGTTTAGTCTGAGTTTAGTCTCAGATCAGGTTATTCTGACCGATACAATGACTGAGTATCAGCTATTTATTTCTCCAAGGAAGTCAATGAGATTTTGGCTTCTTGCAGCCAGCAGGTACTTCATGTTTGGAACGCCCGAGGGGGAGGGGTCACTCAGTCCAGTTCTCATATACAGTCAATGGTCTCTGGCAGCTTCCACTTGAAGGAAATGTCTGTATTTACTGTATGTTTTAGCTGAAATCCTCTGATAAAAGGGGAGTCATTCCACCCCACTGTCGCCTTGTGGTTTTACTTACAGATTTACCACAAAGTAGCCTACAGAGGGAAAGAAAAACACAAACATAGAAACTACATCCTGTTTGGTTTTATTTTTGTTTTTTGTAGAAATGGGATGACATTAGAAGCTGGGTATGAAAGTATTCCTGGTTAATCTCTGTTGTGGCTGAAGGTCTTTTGTCTTTAAAGAGAGAAAAATACATATCCAGCAAAGCTGGTGTGACTGACATATATTTTAGGCTCTGATTGTCGTCATGCTGTTACCTCTGAAAGTCCCTTCAAGGCCTTTGTCAACCTTAAACCATGTTTTAATGGCCTAAATTGATTTGGGTTTGGAATGAAGCTATACACAATTTCTGCACGTAATGCTCTAATGCTCTATATTAAATTTACAGCTGTTCTAGTCGATAGTTTTTACAAAAGTCACAATAAAATATCCAATCATTACTTTTTTGTTTGTTCCTGTCCAATGATTAACATTTCAAAGGTATGACTGTCACTGAAGAAATGCTGACAAAATAAAACAGAGTAGGTGAGCAGGTAGACTGTAGCTGCTGAAAAGTATAAGGCATAAAACCAACCAGTTAACCTCCCTCCCCCTGTGTATGATTGGTTGAAATCTTTTTTTTGTTTGTTTTAAGTTCCAGACAACAATTTGGTCTTTAAAATGACCCCTGAAATGCCACTTTGTGTTGATCAAACACTTACGCTGCATTATTCATTAAAAACTGTGTTGTACTGCATAAACCACAAACCCCAACAGGGAGAAAAAACATCAGCCTGGAACGTACAGTCGATACCAAATGCTTGTAACTTCCACAGCACTGTAATTGTGCTTACAAATTTCAATACATAAACTGGGATGCATGCATGAATGCATGCAGCAATTTGAGCGTGCACAGACGTGTTCTGTACATTCATTAGTGTGCGGTGTCTGAAGAGATTGTTCCACACGCGAAACCACAGCAAGAACTCTCAGAGGTCAAACGCAGACAAGCAACTTCCACCTACAGCAAATTTTTGATTCTACATTGAAGAAATCAAAACATTTCATCCTTAAAATCAGCTTTAGCGTGAAAAAAGGGTCTAAAGGACATTTGGATCTCTCTTTTGCTTAAGTTCATTCACGTTTGCAGATTCTAGTGAAACCATCACGAGTGACTGCACTTTAGAATGACGTTCAACTCGTAAATGTGTATTCTGCTGCAACAGCTCCACTTCCCAGCTTGGGATGACTAAAGTATTTTTATTCTATTTACTACACAGAAATCCTAACCATTGCACTGACACTAAATGTTATGCAGTGTTCCACATTTCCTCTTGGTCACAATCACAAAGTTGTAATTTTTGTGATGATCTAAACACAGAAAACTATGTTTATTCTGAACATTCTCTGTATGCAAATCATACATACATACTGATTCATCCAATAAGTTCATCTAAAAAAGGCAGTTTGACATCATTCACTTAATTCAATTAACAGCATTTTTGGCACAAATGGAACCCTGTAGTTTTGAAACTGTACAACACAGAGAGAGTGGTTTTTGGGATGGCAGCATTTCTTCCATGAAAATCTGTTTGATTCAGCCAAAAATATTTCCAGCTGGCAGACGTCCTCTCTGACTTTATCGGGACGAAATATGAAGTTGTCCGCTGACGACACGGAAAACAAAATGGAGCTGAGACTAAATAGGAACACTGTCTTCCCAGTTATTGTGATTTTGGCCGCAAAGCCACGCCTGAATGCTCTTACTGAGGAAAAAAGGCTCTTAGCCACCAAGAGATAGTGGATATTATTGATCTGATGGTTTCATTTTCTGAAATGCAAGACAGAGATGAATTATTAAAGTATTTGTGTTTTGTTTGCCAGTTTCTTCCTCTTCATTGCTTTCAGTTTGTGGCACGTCAGATGTGATATTCAGGTCAGGTTAGAGTTAGCAGCATCCAGCTGAACCTGAAGGAGATCTTTAAAAGTTGGATGAGAGCTAATCATTCTGTTTTGTTTGCAGGAAAACATTTGTTTTTCTCTTCAGATCGATGCAGTTTTTCCACTCAGGAAAACAGAAGTGCCTTTGTGGACAAACTCTCTCAGACAATTATCCCATTACTTCTTCCTCCTCTTTTCATTCAGCTGGAACGTGAAGGCCTCTGCCAAGTCTTTCACTTTTTTAGATTTCTTTTTCAGTCAGATAAAAATAAAAGAAAAGAGGCGATGTCCCGCTGAGGTTTTTCCATTTGCCATGCTCACCTGCGTTCACCGCACTTCCTGCTCATCCATATGTGAGGAAACATTCAGGTGAAGCTGTCTCAACCCAAACACAAGAGGAAAATCATTTTTGTCTTCAGACTTTGATACATTTCCAACTCAAAATGAAGCCTGTGAACATCACACCAACAGTGAGATGGTCCTTGAACGTTGTGATGAAGTCAAATGGCTTTTCTCCTTCAGTCCTCCTATTGCAAACATCACCCGAGGTCCAGATGTGACCTGTGGGCTATTTTAACCCTGCCAAGCGGCTCACATGGACTAAATTACAGAAACATTACATTACTATATTACAGAAAAATCAATAACTGCATTTATTTTGAGTCACACTCCACCCCAAACAAACACTCTGCAGTGTGTCTGCATGATCAAACACGCTTCTCAGCTCATCCTCCATGTCTAACAAGCAGCAGCACCTCTGGAAGAAGATGAAGAACGGCTCCTGACAGGCACCTAACCCCCCGTTGTCATGCCAACCTGCAAAGCCTGAATTCCTGATTTTCCTGAACACAACATAAAAAAGTTCCATATATTTTCATTCCAAGCCCAGGCAGATCAAGTGTAGACTCCAAATTTAGAAACCTTGGAAGAAAAAAAAAAGAAAACAAAGAAAACTCATGACGTATTGATGCCAACGTCTACTTTCTCTTCTAAAGAAAATCAAATACTCAAGATAATCAAACTGAAACAAGATATGGAAGAGTGTCTTATAACCTCTAGCCACAGATTTAAAACCATCGAGCGCAGAAATTGATCTTCCACTGACATAGTTCTGACTGAAAATAACTGCAGACTTATCCAGGAAACCTCAGGAGCATCTCCAGCTGCATGGAGTTTCCATTGACTTCCAGAATTACTTCCAGAATTACTCCAAGAAAAAAAAAAAAGGTGCTAATATACAGCCATAAGAAACTCACATGTTTCTGCACTTTAAATTGTCCTTTAGAGTACTCTTTTCTGATTGGCTGCTGGGTGTTCCGTAAGAAGTTCTGGTCACAATGTTGTATACGGGCATGCTTCTTCAAAACACAATTTTCCTTCATGATCTGGACAAAAACCAAAGGTAAGTTGTGAACTTTCTCTCTTAATTGAGGTTTTCTTAACCTATCGTGACGATCAACACATATATCGCTTTCCTTTGCTGCTGCAGTCGAGGTCTGCCGGCACAGCGACGTACTGTGTTACCGTGACAACGGGCTGCATTAGTATCAAATAGTCCCCCTTTTGTAAAAAAAAAAAAAAAATTGGTCAAACCTAAAAAACAATATGAAAACTGAAGAGGATTTTTAATGAATGATGACGATGTAGAATAAGTACAAATATCTAGACATCAAAAACTTTCAATGTTTCAACTTCAGTTTTTAAATACTACCTTCATTTTTTGACAGGATGTAGAGAAACCAAGGAATGGATATAAAATAAGTGGTAAGAAGACACAGGGCGGTGAGAGCATGCATCCCTGAGACTCAGAAAAAGAACAGCGAGTGATTTCATCATCTCCTCTGAACTTCTTCCACACTCTTCCTCTTGATTCCATCCCGCCATGGAAGTTTAGTTGACGGTTCGAGCGCATCACCAACATGTTTTCCTTTTTGTCAAAATGATGTTAGTGTTTGATGCTGCTAAGCATTTTGGAAGTTTATCAAATATATTTTTGACCCACTTGAGCCTGGTACAAACTGGTCTGTGAAAATGTAGTCTGACACTGAATCGGTCCGTGGCCTGAAAAGGCTTGAGGATCACTGCTGAAGGTTCTACCGACATCTTCTTTGTCTATTTTTGGGAAGCCGATTGGTGACGTCACTCAGACATTCTCCATCTCTTTGTACAGACAAGTGACACCCAAGACTCTTTCATATCAAGAAACCATGGTTACAACTTAATGTCATTTTTGCAAAGACTATTGTTTGCTCTTGCTGCTTGCTAACAAACTTTATGCAAAAAAGCTGCATAACCCTCTACAGTTTGGTGATATTGTTGCACCAATGACAAAAAAGTGTAAAAGCAATGTTAACTTTGTTCCAACATCTCACCATATGCAGCAAACCATCCTCAAAATACACTTCAGCTGCACTTCAATCACTTTTTTCTATGTCATATCATTTCAGAGGCTAAACTTGCCATTGATTTTGAGAAAGCTTCTGGGTTTCCATTCCTGTCTGTAGAAATCATTGCATCAAAGAGGTTACCCTCCACATTCACTCAGAAAAAAAAGACTCTTGTTCTGTTCCTTCATCAGAACTTTGGTGTTGTAGAAAATATGGTAATGGTATGATCCGGCACGTCAGCAAAAGATGAAAGAGAAATCGGGAACATTTAAGGAATCGTCCTGATCGGGCCTGTTGCCTTTGATGTGGGCTGAAAAGAAGAGACATATCACCCTAAATGCATGACCCAGTTGCTGCTTGATTACTGGAGCTTGTAGAAATACAGAGCATAAAAGATGATAATTACACGTTATGGTGGAGCGTAACCATTTTCTGCACGTTTCCGGGGTGGGGGTGCACCCTGATGAGCAACACTTGTATTTGTATTCATTTTCTACACTCATCAGTAGTTCATAAAAGCCACTGCATATTCATCATCATCATAGTTTGAGAGTCGGCACAGAACCAGCGCTTTTAATCAGACAGTCCTTCTTACAAACCCAGCTTCCCTTTTGCAGCACAAATGAGAGGGGATGGAGCTCTCGCCATGGGATCTCCACATGAATCAGGCTCCCCACAGAACTGTGTTAATGCTGATTAATGAAAGAGCATCTCTAATGCAAAAGCTGCAGAAAACGCACGCCCAGATTCTCAGGATCTCTGCAGGTCTACAGAGCTCTTACTCATTCCGCGCAGACGCCTCCTGCCATAGAAACACCGATTATACCCGACTCGGCCCACTGACTGTTAAACAGGGGAGTGTTTGGTCAACACATTCCAAGGCAGATTATGGAGCTGCCTGAGGGAGTTGGATCATTTTGAACAGTTGTTGGTTTGAAACCTAAATGGACCGCATATATGGAGGACCAAACATCATGATAAATGAATAAAACCATACTTTTGCTACCAAATGTGAATCCATTCAGTTACAACAGTTGCTGTCAAGACGAAGAGAAAGTTTAGAAAAAATGACTTTTTCTATTTAAATGTATGTTGAGATGTTAGCAAAGATATTTAAAAAATATTTTTAAAAAGTTAATATGCTTACACACAACCCAAGAAATAAAAAAGTCAAGATAAAATTTCAAAATGAACATTTGTTAGTAAACCCCTTCAGGCCAGGACATTCCCATGACGGCAAACTGTCTACAGTGAATTAATAAAGTATATGAGTGATCAATAGATTTGATCAGTACATTTTCAGTGTAACTGTTGTTTTAATTGCCAGGCCTGCAGCAGTCCTGGAATGCAAGAACCATATTGTTTTTTGTAAATCTTCTTTCTTACTGCGCTTTCAGAGAAATTTATTACCTTCTACAAATTTAGTATTCTAAGGATTTCAAATTATCACCTCCTAACCCTTCGAGCATCATTGGAAAGTTACTTGGGAAAAAAATTGTTTTAGAAGCTTTCATTTTTAGCAGCATCAGCGTGGCGAGCTCGCAAAAGTGGCCTTCCCCTGTTGCTCGCAGTTTTCACTGGAATATTGTGAAAATGTAATACACAAATCCTTGGCTCAAGCTGAACAAGACAATATAACATACAATATGAACATATTAGGAATGTGGGCGTATAGTTGACAAAAAAACCTGCGTTGCCAAGGAAATCAAAAGATGTAGTTTTGCCAATTCTTCTAAAAGTGACAAACATATGTTCATTAACCAGGAGTAAAAAAAAAAAAAAAAACTGTTTCAGTGGAAATAAAACCACCAGAAAGGCTGCCATTTTGAAAAAAAAAAGTTCCTCATCCTTTTGTCCTAGTAATGCAATAAATGTTTATGCATCTCTACTGAGTTCACTTTAGGTAGATTATTTACACATTTTCTAATCAATATCATGCAAATAATCCTTACAACCTAACTGTACTGAATTTAGGATACAAAAGGTACTTTAGAGAATCATTTTAGAAAAGTTTACAAAACTGAATCTACAGCTGTTGGCCTGCAGATCGACCTTCTCAAAAACAATTTTTTAATGACGGCGCAGAAATCAGAAATGTTGCTAGGACTCTGTGGGAGTCTGCAACAGTTAATTAGCAGGTAAACTGAAATAGCAATTTAACATAAATCTATAATTTAGTATCATGCTATGAACTGCAATCCAGTGCTGGGAAAAAAAAAAAAGGATAAATTGCAACAATTATTTTAATCTTCATGATTAAAACCCTAACTATTACTGTTATTATGGTTCATTTTAAAACTAAAACGCAGATAAAAATGATATAATTTCAAAGCTAAACTACTGCCAAGAAATGGAGAAGAGAATTTATTTGTTTTAGATCAGAGCTGGATTCTGTTCAAAGGTGGGATTTTCTAAAGCATGCAGAAAAAATATGTAACAAAGATTTTCAAAAGTTTTCAGTCATTTGTTAAAAGAAAAGATTCCAGTTAACAAATGTGAGCAATCTCGCTCAGTTTTTAGATGCCTGCCACCATCAAGCTCAAAGATGTGTCAAAAAAAAGAAATGTGCATTAACAGGAACACAGAAACACAAACAACAACAAAATGAGAAAAACCAATCAGAAACCAAACAAGCTTGAAAGTAAAACAGAGCTTTGATTACAGAAAACAAGAAGCTGAAAACACAAGGAAAAGCAAAGAAACACACATGGAAAAAATACTTTTGAAAATTATTAGTCTGGAATAAAGAATTAAACAAGACTGGTAAAAATGTAAATGGAAAAATCAAGTTTTGATTTGTTTTTCTGGTGATTTTTTTCCCTCAAAATAAAAAAATCCACAAATGCAGTATCTGATTAAAAGAGGCTGCTTGAATGGACCTGCAGAGTCCACAACATGCCTAAATGTAAGAGACATATAGAGACAACATTAGGAAGCAATAAAACATAAAAGACTAAAATCAGGAAATTTTAATCCTGAGTCAATAATCAATCCTCGTGTCACCATAAGAAACGTCCAAATCCCTCAAAGACGGTCGGCTCCAACACTCAAATATTACTTTGTCAAACGGAACAAATTTTGCACCTCCCATTGTGGCAGATGATGACTTTAACCATCCCAGCCCTGTCAACATGTGCACCATTTTATTTTGAAAGTTCCTTTCCTTAAAGAGGCAGACAGTCTGAAGGAAAGACTTCTGTCTCAGGCGCTGCGTAAGAATTCAATCTTCCAGCTTTAAACTTCATGATGCAGCAGAAGCTCATATTGACCAAACAGTCAAATTGCATTGCGTAGATGTTTAGTTGTAGGTGGACCTGCAGAACAACAGCATTCATGACTTTTGTCACACTGTTTATGTAAATTACAAAAACAAATTCTGCAAATGCTGACGTCTCCTTTTCCAAAAGTCCTCCTCTTTTTTCCTCTCAAACTTAAAATTTTCAATAAAATCAAGAAAAAGAGCAGAAAAAAACTGAAGTTAGAATTGATAATGGATGAGAATGAGGAGGTACCTTCTTGTCATTGACTTGATAATAATCTCATTTATAAGTGGCTTTGGATTGTTTTTTGTTTGCAAAAAATGAGAGCTACCTTTATTTTGAAAACTAATCAGAAAATAACACATCATATGAAAATAAGCACATTAAAACTACTTCAAAATGTTATTATGAAACATCACAAATCAATTAAAATAGACTTAAAGTCAACAAAAAGAAGTGATATGAAGGTGTTCCCTCAGAGGATCCATGTGCAGAAGAGAACGCTCACTCAGGCATTTCCATCGCTTTCACCCAGACAACACCCTCCCCTACACTCCACTCCTCAAAAAGAGCTTCAAAGAAGAAAACAGAGTGTGAGGTGTTCACCTGGCCTCGAACTCCCCAGATACGGCTCTGATGGCATCTGTGGCATCTCTGGGAAATGAGCCCAACTAACAGCAGGACGTTCTCCGATGTTCTTTGTTCTTCTCTTGACTTCTAAGAACTTTCTTTTGTTCTGGTGGCAAAAGCAGGAATGCCTTTCAATGGGCAGAGAGCTACTCATCAAAAGCAGGCTTTTTCCCGTAGGATTTCTCTTGAACCGGTAGAACTTTGTCCCCTTTTTTAAAATGACTTTTCTGAAGCAGAAGGTTCAGAAGAGTCCCCTTCAAATCTCCGTCATCATGAGCCCAGAGCTTGTTAGGAGGGTGATTAGGCTGAAACAGGAACAAGGTTATTTGGAAAATATTGCAGAAACTTCATTCTTGTCATGGTTTAGTTTCAGACTGAGCAGAAACCTCAGGTGGAATAACTGTTTGTTTGGCCAAAACATCTACCATAAATAGGAGGTAACAAGGCAGAGATCATTTTCTTTAATCTTCATATCTGCCCACAACAATATCTATGCGTTTCTTGATTTGAGCTTCTTTGGTTTTCAACTTTTTCTACTTGAAATGTGTGATGTTAACGTCACCGTTTACTCCTGTTAGCTGGATTATCTGGATTCCAACAGTGCAAGGCCACTTTTTCTTCTAAAACTCTGTTCAGATGAGCTTTCACAGCAGAGAAAGTGACTTTCAGAGAAAACAATGCTCTGGTGCAAACAGCCAGTCGCTCTAAAGTCTTCTGTTTTTCAGAGCTCAGCTTCCCTCTGTGTGAATGTTGAAGTTCTGTACAGCTCAGAAGAAAGAGGCACCTGAGGCAGCCCAGCCTCCTCTGTATTTTGAGACAAAACTGTGAAAACGAAAGGAATCGATCCTGGACAAGGCTCACTCTGAAATATTAAACGACAGAAGCATGGAACAGAAACAAGTCTCCGGTCACATGATCTCTTTGTTTTAGGCCAATTTGAAATCAATATTCTGAAGATTTCAGATGTTTTGAATAGATATGACATCATCAAGCCCCACCTTTCCAGAAATTCATCTGTGACTAACACTGTCAGTTGTTGGACACGCCCACAGAGGCCACTTTAGACGTCAGGATTGGTTGAGTGTGTGTGTGAATGGAACTGTGATTGTAAAGCGCTTTGGGCTCTCAAGGAAGATGGAAAAGCGCTGTACAAGGATACGCCATTCGCCATTTTAAAGGGCGGGTTGAAGCTCCAGTGTTGACACTTTGTAAATTACCGTAACTTATCTAACATTTACACAATAAACATGATGGATTCTGAAATTGAGAAAAGCAGCTGATTTCCAACACTCAACGTGGAGAAAAATGGCTTTGCAAATGGCATACCAGCTTAATGTTAGGAAAATGTGGCATGTTGGCACAAAGCTGCTTTTTGTTAGAATCCTTTGGAATTTTGTTAAATGTACAAAAGTTCTAAGAGTTATGTTAATTCAAAGAGCATGCTTTATTTTGCTGTATTAAAGGGTCAACACCGCTCCACCGTCGATGCTCCTTGAAAGACTGTAACTTCTTGATTATTTGCACAATTAACCTAATTCCAGTAAAGCTTTGTGGTAATATGCAACTCCATGCTACTATAAAATGTTGAATATCAGCTCAAAGAGTCTTTTCTCAGCTCCCAGAATTACTTTAATTAGACAAATGATGGAAGAGTTATGATAATTCAATGAATGTGCGCCCTTTCATGTTGCCGGGGACAGCGCCAGTGGTAAAGACCCACTCCGATGTTCTCTTAATCTATTTCATAAAGAGTTCCCAATGGTCTTTTGATTATGATTATGGAGTTTTTATCCAAAATCAAACAACCTGTGTCGTTTTGGTTGGTGCAGAGCAACCCCGCCCCCCTTCCCCTTCCTGTTGCTGAAAGATCTCTGCCTACACACTGTTCCGCTAGCTTACAGTCCCTCACACCCCCAACCTAACATTTTAACATTAGCAGTGCAAAAAAAATGGTGAGCAATATCAGAACTATCCAGTTCTGATCCCGATTTCAGCTCAGGCGTTCACGGATCTATTTGTCTGCCAGTGGATGCAGCAGAATGGAGCAGGGAGCTTGTTCTCTGACCGATGTCTTTTCCACATCACAAATATGATGATCTTTCTCAACCATCATTGTTTGTCTGCTCCTGTTGTCCACTATTTTCCAGTAAAATTATCCTAAAGATTAAAAACAAACAAAAACATTTGGAGAAAAAGCATAGACATGGTCATTTTCTCTGTCCTCACTCTCCGAGTGTAGCTCAACTGGAGCTTTACAAAAAGCCACCAAGTGGTTACCTAAGGAATTGCGCTGGTTCTACTCACCTTTAAACCCTCTTCAAGAGGAAGCGATAAAACAAATATTTTGTTCAAAACGAGAAGAAAAAAAGATGCTTTAAAGTTTAAACAGCTGAGTTTACGGCTCGTGTCTTGCTGTGAGTGAAAGCCTGTGCAACAAAAGAAGCATACAATGAAGTTGACATGCCTGAACGTGTATTATCTCACTGTAGCTCACAGGCTGCCGCAGTGTGTGACAGATATACTACAGGGGAGGGGGGCACTCATTTTTTCCACTGTATTAACCGCCAGCTGGTCTCCAGCTTCCTCTGTCTGCGACTTTGAACTATATCTGTGCTCCTTCATCTCTCACCTTGCAAAGCCTGCAACCTCTTACTCCAAGGACCAGATCATGATGAATAGCTGCAGCTCCACCCTAACCATAAACCCTTGCCTTCACGCCACACCCCCAATATATATGGGAAAAAAATCAAGCTGTTATTCTTTTACAAATAAAAAACCCAGCAAAATATTGGTCTGCTGTGATAAAAATCCTTCTTTTAGAAGAAGCAAAGCTTGCAAACTTTTTCTTTTCTGAATGTGAAAAATATCTATTTCTCTGAACCCATCCCAGCTGATGCTTGAAGAGAGGGACACACGCCAGCATGATAAGCAATCCATCACAGGGCTAATGCTGAGGCAGAAATCACTGCCTCAGATAGTCAGGGTATTTTTGGAATGCTGGAAGAAAAGCAGGAGAAACCTCACAAAGACACTGAGAATTTTCATTTCTCCTCTTTTTTATGTATCCATTATAAGTTGCAGAGTTGATGCAGCTCAGGAGAACTTTAGCATTTGAAAGTTTGCTTTCTTTTGCACAGAAACCCCCATGCTGCCCACTGCACCACCAGCTGTTTGAATTGCAGAAAGTTCTCACATAATTGGATCTCCTAACAGATTTCACCATCTTTCCCTCATTCTGCAAACACATTAGAGATACGATAAGGTAAAATAAAAAACAGAACATGGACCAACCTAATGACAGTTCTAACAAACCTACGCCTTCCCTCACAGTGATGAAACCTCCCAAAGTTTTTAGTTATTTCACAGCAACTGGCAACAAACAGCTCCACAAAGACTGCCCTCGCAACCCGCCGGCCTCAGACAGATCGGACTCCAGCGTCTGGCACTCACAAGTGGCTTGTTATGCTGCCAATTGAGATGCAGGAAAGCCGACATTAGATGGGCTGTGACAACAGTTTGCACGCCGCCTGCCGAGCCGGCGTCAGGGAGTAAAACAGATAGAGCCCGAACCCACAGCGGTCCCCAAAGCACCACACAGAAACGTAAATAACCAAGTAAAATGGCATCACTTTAATGTCTCGGAGGCATCAGCTGCACTCCGCTCTGCATTACGGCAGAAATGGGGCTAAATTTGGCTGGCCCAGCCTTTTCCCTTCCATCTATGGGAACAAGTTGCTTAGTTTTTCTTGAAGAGGCACTTTGCAGAAGCTTCTCCACATCAGCAGCTGCAAACCCAACCAGTTCCATTCCATGAAGTTATGCATTATTAAGCAAATTTTGTTTTTTTTTATCTGTCCTTGGTCTGTGAAGGTGCTTTTATGTGTTCAGTGACATATGATTCAATTATGTACTTGGCTGTGCACAAAGTTTCAGCATCAGCATGTTACGTCATGTGTAAACTTTAAAGCAGAGCACCTTTGTTTCTTGTTTGTGGGCCTTCACTGACCCGTTCAATCAGCCGTGCCTTTAAACAAACAGCATCACCACCTCAGCTTTTAATTTGTCACCGACCACGCTCATTTTTTCCACATAATTCCTGCTCACTCATACAGAAAATGAATACATGCCTTATAGGAAACAAGGTAAAAGCTCCCTACAGAATCCCGTCCATATCTTCTTAAATACTAGAGATAAAAATACAAAAAAGACAACAAGAGGATGCTTTGAAACAGCAAAAATAAAGATGTCACAGTAATTGCCTCAAGGCTGTGACAATCTCACACAGAAATCAATGCTGCGATGAACACTGCTCAAATGTCAGATGGGGCTGAAAAGCTTCATGTCTTCTGCTTGGAAGTATGTCGATTTGGGATGAAAATTTCTTCCACATTTCACTCCGGCGCTCCCCGAACGGCCCCGGCTAAGCTAACGCAATGAGTTCCTCATTATGTCCCTGAGACAAGAGAGGTGTCACAGTCGCTGTGGGTGCAACGCCGTTAGCGGTGAGGATTGCAGTAGCAATGGCTGCAGATGTTCATTTGGCAGAGCCAAAAGACCTTAATGCTCATTTTCAGCAGCTCATGAAAGAGCGCCGCTCTCTTGGTAAACAAAGAGGACGGGCCATGTGGCCGGCTTTCGCCAGCAGGGACGTTATCAGCAGACTCACTTATTCAGTCATTTCTGAAATAAAAAGACAGCAGCAGTCGGGATTCAGCCTAATGCGATGCTCGGTGGAGGAAAGAAAACAGCAGAGAATGATTCAGTTGTTTGTGGAGCGAGTCTTCCTGCAGACGGACTCTGAAGTTCTGATGTAATTAGAGCAAATTTAGATGTTTTTATTTATGCAATAATATCAGCAGAACACCCCCAGGGCAAGACGGATTCGTAGAGTAAATACAAAAATCAGTAATGGGGAAGATCTCCTGTTTCAGAGTCCTGTGATGTCTGTTGCTATGGAGAAGATAAGGACAATTTAATTACAGACTTCAGAAATGGTTTGGAAGCTTCTCGGGTTTAATCTCTGCAGTCGTGTTGCTGCTTGTTCTGACTGGATTCTGGCCTCTTGTCACAAAGCTCAATTAGCAGATGTCTGTCTCTGCAACACGTCAGAAGGTGTTGTGTTTCCCTCAAAAAGAGCGGATAATCTCACCCATCAGACTCTGCTCCAGCGCGTGCATGTGGAATACAAACCATGAGGGGAATTGTTTGCCGTGTGTGTCAGTGCTGATGTTCGGCTTCACACACTCAATAACCCAAATGCAAATTTGGAAGGACTAGGAAAGGGCTGAGAAAAAGCTTTTGTTTCAACTCCAGGCTTTGGCCAGCAAATCCCGATTAATCTGGAATGCTGCTTACTGCCAAACACAAAAGGTGTCTTGGCACTCTCTTTCTCCAGGGGTATTAGAGCAGTCTCGTCCAGTCTAGAGGCTCTTCACAGCAGAACAATGACAAAAGAAAAAAACACAGTATTAAATAAAAGCTGAGACCGGTCCAAGCACTGCTTCAGGCTCAGCTTTTAGAGCTCAAGAAGATTTAAAAGACATTAAACCATGTTTAATTTCACCCTGAAGGAACGTCTGAGAGGTAAAAGCGACTGAGCTAGACTCTGGAGAAAAGCTCAACTTTTAATTAAGCTGATTGGCCCCAATCTACTCATGTCACCTCTTTTTTTTTTTTAGAAAAGCAAAACTTGTCTGAGATAGTTTTCAACATCAGAACATTAAGTGTTCAGAGTCTTAAGAGGTTCAGTATGTTTTTGCTTTGTTGACAAAAAACGCTAAATGTCTGCAGACGCTTTCGTAGTAAAAGTGAGTTCATCTTTTTTCATTAACTACCAAAACTTTTCATTTGAATGAATGTGATAGGATCTCTTGGGGACATTTGGTCTAAAATTCATCAAAAATGTGCACTTGTCCACGGGTGAAAAATGTAGAAGGGACACAGGTGAGCCGCACAAAATACCAAGGCTGTAGCCCGCTTGGTGACACCTAGAGAAAAAGCCCATTAATTCTACGTTCATGCTGAGGGCGACAGGTCATAGTGAACGCACGCAGGTGTGTCGTACAGATTTTCACATTTTACAACCTCCCCAAATCCTGCGGACTGTTCAAATAGCCTGTTAGTGCTGTTCACGTCTAAAAATAGTTCATAGAAACATAAGACCAGTATTATAGAATATAAATAAAGACACGGCACGGAGGAGCTTGACAAAGTCTACAGTCAATCAGGATGCAGAACACAGTTTGCTGTGTAAAAAAAAAAATCTACAAAAAGCGAGACCCCAAAAGGTGAACCACGATGTGGCGAGGGATAATTGTTTATCATTTGCTTGTTTGTGATGCAAATGTGCATGTAATGCACATCACTTAGAAACCTGTAACAGAATCCATTTATAAAATGTTGGTGAAGCTCTTTGGTTTTATCAACAGCAGCCACACTAAAGCCCTGGTGATGCTGTTGCATCCTCTGTGAATCAGAACTGTCAAATTTAGATGGTGGAAAACGCCAGAAACAACTGTCAGCTTGAAGGCTCCAATCAGTCAACAGAACCTGATATTTTTCAGCACATACCAAACCGCAGAAGTTCTTCAGCTAACCTCAGCCTGCATTTATAACATGACTTTAAAGTGCCGTCAGCTTTTCTCTAAATTAATATTTCAGCTAAACAGCCTGGATTTACTGCTGGTATTTACAAGTACTGTGTTCTTACTAGTTAACAGACTTTTTACCGTCAACAAATGCAATTTATTTTTTATTTGAAAGCATCCAGTTGATCATCTGTTGATCAACAGATCAGCAGATGAAAACTCACCGCAGATGACTCATCTCTATTGTATGAACGCCTTTGCATGCTTTCTGCACAGTTCAATCGTTTAATGCATAGATCAAAGCCAAGACAATACGATTTGGCACAGCTGTCAGAATGAAACAAATGTTCTGCTTGACAAATACATCTGAAGTAGCCTCCAACCACACAGACAAAGCACATGCTAAGCAGAAATTGCGACACATAACTGGAAAGTATGTCTTTTTTTCCCTCCTTTTGTGCGGCCATCTGTCATGGCCACAGAATCCACATTCAGCAGCACGGGGGCGGCAGCATTGGCTCGGAAGGTTCCTTTCGGCGGACAATTATTCTAAGTAGTTTTCCCATCAGCCACAGCCATGAGCAGAAGACCCTTTGTGGAGCCAGAACTTTCCCGAGGAGGCAATCGGGGAAATAGCCACTGTCCAATTTATTTGATAAGGCGAGTTGAGCTCAGAGTCGCCAACAAACGCGAAGGGGGAGAAAATTGGGACCTTTGGAGACATTTTTCCAAGCCGATATTGCAGGGGATTTAAATAATTTTCTGCCAAGGTTCAGAGTGCAAAGGATGACTGTTGGATTTCTGAATGAACAGAGATCAGTGTAGGGTACTACAGCTCTTTGCGGGCTGAGATAGCCTGGCGGACGCTCCTGCACAGCAGTGATTACGCTGTAGTGAAAACTGAGCTTTCCTTTCAAGGTAGCAGTGACAGGAGATTAAATTCGCAGACGTTCTCAGGCGGGGTGGTGGTGTCAGTGCTCCTGATGTTCTCAACTTTCCCCCCGGGGAACTTCTATTTCAACTTGGACAGCTTCGAGTAAAACTAGCTCTCTCGGGGGATCCTAACCCACACACAAGTTGGAGTCAAAGAAATCCCATCTCCCTCTGGGGACACCCGAGCACGCTCACCAACAGAAACGGGGCTACAGGCAGAAATGAACAGACCAGGACACCGCCTCGTTCAGTGACCGAATGGATGCACCCCGAACAGGTCGAAGAATGACGTAGTGATGCCGCTTGGTTCAGAGCTCTGGAAAGCTGCAGAAAACAAAAAGTATCTCCAGTTTCTGCCTCTCAGATCGTTTCGTTGAATCGTCAGAGATCCTGATCTTTCCCCCCAAACTTGTCACATCCTTCAGTCTCCGAAACAAAAGTTTTTGCAAAACCAAAACCTCACCAGCCTTTTCAGTCAGACTTTAAAACAGCAACCTGAGCTTTTGCCTGCGGCATCTTATGCAGCCGCAGCAGGTGTGCCATGAATACGTTTCAAAAGGTAACAAAAAAAAAAAAAACAACAGCGGTGGCTTTGATAAAACTGTTTCAATCGAAGAATCTTCCCAACGAACACCAACTTCTTCAAAAGAGTTTGATTCCATCATAGTAATACAAAAACATGCCATTCATTATAAATTAGACTTCATATTAAAAAAGGCAAGCCTATTCAAAACTCGACTCATCTGCTACAGCAATAAAATCAGCAAAACACGGCAAAGTTTTCAGGATAATCTTGGATCAATATGTAACTTTTAAACCATCAAACGTTAAATCAACAACAGGACCGACAACGGAGCAACAACTGTCCACGGAGCGTTTGAGGAACAACAGGGAGCCTCCAAACTGCATGAAGAATCCAGAGCCAGTGGAGAAAAGAGATTCCCTCTCCGAGAAGCTCAGAGATGTTTGATGTTATTGATCATTACGGCTTTGAGATCAAAATGCTAACAGGTAAAAAAGAAAGAGTTGAACCATCAGTCTTTTAAAATAAAGATTCTAGAGATACTTTCACTTAGACTTTAGGAATAATGAGGCCTTCAGAGCTACACACCAAACCAATGGGTCAGTTTCACCAACTTTTTACATAACTTTGATAAAGAAAAGGCTTGATTTATGACTGATTTTGCTCATGTCTCGTCTGCCCAGTTGGCAGAAGATGAAATGTCACTTTGGAATAAGGCATTAACTCACTATGTCACAGTTCACCATTCACAGTCTCACTGCTTTCTTTCTTTGGTGTATTTCATTTATTTATTTTTTTTACGATGCATTGTTTTGCATCCTGAATCCTTGGATTTTGACCTCGTCAATTAATCTCTTTTGTGCCGTGTCTCCTGTACAAAATGCCTTCAGTTTATCAAATGTACGTAAATCTTCGATGGTGAGCAGATCTGTGCTTTCATTCTTTAATAATTTACTTATTTTTCTATGAATAAAATAAAAAGAAATTTAAAATTAAAAAATTTAGATGACCAAAGTATTTTAAAATGAATGCATGAAGTATATCAGAATTATTCGCCACACAAAAAACAAAGAAGATTTTAAAAAAGGACCAAGTACCTGCAGTTTAAAAGGATGTGAGATTTTCTTACTGACAAAAACTAAGAAAAGATGTGTTTCAGTTCAAGGAGTCAGGATATGGAAAATTTTAAAGAAAACAATTCAAAAATCACCTTTAAAAAAACAATCTATGAACTTTGTTGTTTCAGTCCAGAAAACCAAATGTAGAAATAAGAAAACAATGTGCCCGTGTGTGTTATGTTATAATGTAAACCACGAGTGTGTCCATGTCCGTATGGTTAGATATGGGACCTTTTTTCCCCACTCTTTTTTTAAGTCCTTCTAAGTTTGTAAACTAAGCAGAAAAATATGTTTTCTTCTTTCTGTTCCTTTTCATTTCCCAGGTGTTTGTTGTGTTTGTTTCCCGTGTGTTGCTTTTTTTTTTGTTTTATGGAAATGAAAAGAAATAAATAATGAATGTTTGAACTTTGAGAGTTTTAACAAAGAAAAACTGTTGGAGAAAAGTGTAGAATGGTGCTTTAACACCTTAAAACATAGGTAAATCTACTTCACAAATTTCACCAATTGGAAGTTATTTTTTAAAACGTAACCGTCGTGCTAAGCAAGGTAAAAACTGGACCCCAAAACTCAAGTGAACCAAGTGAAAAAAAGGGTTTTTGTAGGCATGAAGTCAAAGAACCAAACAAATAACAGATTTTTGGGTGCAGAACGAAACCAAAACACGCCGCCTATTTATTTATTTATGTATTTTTTTGCCTTTTTCCTTCAATTCATTCATAAGACATCTCAGAGGCAAACCAACCCCTCTGACGTGGAGCTGGCGGCATCCACATGAATGATGTCAATTATCCCGCAACAAATGACAGCAATACACCTGAGAGCAGCTGCGAGCAATCTGACATTCCCCTACTTTGCAAATCTGGCTCTTTCAAATGTAAATCTGCTTTTATTTTGCCTCGGTACAGGAATCCCTCCTTGTACTCCAACAGGATATCAAATAGACAGATAGAGACAGGTGGCCCTTAAGAAAGGAGCAGGAATGTATGCCCCATGACAGCTAATGGTAAAGTAAAAACACAGAGATAGGTTCCACCTGTGTGCCACAGTGGGCTTTAATCTCTTATATAAAGCTTTTTGGTTTGCTAAAGGGCTTCTATCGGTGTGCATTAACTCAATTTGAGTCCACAACAAAACAGTTTCTATTTTTAAACAAAAAAATTCTTTTTTGCTAATGTTTTTAGTGCCAAAATACAAATTCCTTCAAGTTTTTAAGCTTCAAATGAAACTATTCAGTTCTGCGATTTGCAATCAGCCATGAAAAGACGTATATTCACAATTTCAACTGCAGCTGTGGTTTCATCCTCCATCTGAACCAAATCCACTAGTCGTTGGCCCTGAAAAACACCCTCCTCACCCGGCAGCTATGGCTCGATGGACATTTATTTCATTCAAACACGAAAGCGGCGTAAAGACTTGTGAAAGTGACAAAGGCGCTGTGCTGAATGCATGACAACTTTCCTCAAAATAACCAACAACTGAACTGAAATCCAGCAAAAGACTGAAACTGTGTTTCATCACACAAAACCTTCAGATGTTAACCCCGAGCAGCAAAGAAAAACAACTGCTTTGTCCTCCATCCCCCAATCTGAATATATTCACAATGTTACCAGATAAACACACCTCACTTGAGCGGTGCAAGGGCTTCTTTACCCATGCTTGGTATTCTGACCATGCTTTCTTCACTACAACTCTGTTTTTGAATACTGATGCCTTTTGTGGCCTTTCTGCACGATGCATCTGTGCATGACCTGAAAATTAACATTTGCAGACTCAGTTAAAGCAACAAGTAGACAGAAAGCAGACCCTGTTTCAGCTCCTGGGCCAAAATGTAAGATTTCATTTTTATCAGCTTGTAAGGTTCAGAAACAGTTTATTTGCTTTCTTTCTTGAGTTGTTGGAATTAATTAAACATGGTTTAATTCAAATCCTCTCTAAATTGTGCCTCAAATCAATCAGTTTTGTGTCTCAGAAAGCTCAAGTATTGTGTGATTACTTTGTGAGGGGTTTCAGTAACAATTGGCAGATCATAAATCAAACTGAAAGTGTGACATTTCTTGTTGTGAATGTGCTGCACAAACGTCAGGTGATCCTTGTAATCCACAGGATAATGTTAGCCTAATTTTAGCTGGACTTTCTGCTGAATTTGTTCAAAAACAATTCAGAAGAATGACAGATAAGAAACTAATTCATCAAGAACTAAAGAAATCTTGTTTGTATTGGACTGTGAACAGGAGTTTAGTGACAGACGCTCCAGTCTCGGTCCCATGTATTTTGGGGGTTGACCCTTATGGGTGCTACAGGTTTTTGGATTGTCCAAGCTCATAGAAGATCATAGAGCTCTGAGACTAAGGCTTGATGTGGCAGGGCTAGAAATCTAATGGTACTTTCCATTCAGACTTTTCCTTTTTGACTTTTCAAAAAAACATCAACAAGTACATTACTTTGTCATCTCTACTGTGGAGTGACTCCTTTTTTTGTCTGAGTGGCAGATTTATTTGTAAAAATGTGTATTTAATTTGTAAAACTTGATAGAAAGGTAGAAGAAATAGGTAGAAAAATGTAGTTCTACCGAACAGTTTATGAAACCAAAGGTCAAATGACTCAAAAACCCAAAGCAAAACAATAAACTACAGGTGGATTCATGGAACTCTTGTACTTCTTGAACATTTGCATTTATCTACAGCCTTAATTGTGTAAAACCATCTCTGAATAAATCAAACTGTTCTGAGGTAAATGCCAACTGAGAGGTGACATGTCAAGGTTTTTTTTTTTTACATATTTCCTGAAATAGTTTAAATCAGAACTATTCGTTCTTTTACCTTAACAACCATTAGCGGTTATTTTCTCACCAAAGGACCTCCTTTTAATATTGTGCTCTTATCAGCACACTCATCCACCGACTTTGTTGACTTCAGCTCTAATGACTAAGTGGGATTACCTAATATTTAAAATGTGATGTTTTTAAATACACCCAAATGGCAAATAAGCTGAAAGAAAATTACCTTCTTTAATTAAAGTGTTGTCTCAGCCCAAAAGGATATAATGAGACTTCCATGAATTGGATAATGAAATTGGAGGAGTACGATACATTTTCAGGGTTTTCCAAGAGTTCCTACATAAATACTGAACTCATAAGAAAGTACCTTAGACCTGGGGGAGAGGAGAAAAGATTCTTTTGAATGAGAAAGCCTCGCTCTACACTTTGCAGTTTTGCTTCTTGGGTAATTAGTTTCATGGATTGCTAGAAGGTTAGCAGCGATCTATAACTTCTAACTCCTAAAGTCAATTAGGAACAAAGCAGCTCCAACATACAGCACGCACAATGCTTTGACTGACTTCCTATTGGCATCCCATTAAAATGCAAATGGTGTGTTTGTGTACTTTTCCTCTGCACATTATCAGGAATCATGTGCAATGATTGAATTAGCTATACGATACAAATCTCTAAAAATACCTCTGACTCCTATCAACTAAATTCCCAGGTGGTAAAACATTTTGGGCTTTAACCCTATTTAACTATTTGTATCATGTAATAAAAACATTTCTAAGAACCCATGTCATTAGCATGATCCACACTTTCCTTAACAAAACAGTTTGTACATTACTTGGTCCATGTTTTCTGCCCTGTAGTTCATCATCATTCCACTAGAGGCAACAAAAGGAAATTTTCTGCTCATTTCAAAATAGCCGCTTCCATAAAATCTCCCTTTTGGCGGGAAAAGCTTGGCTAATTTTCAAAACTTTTAGTTAAGAATAACTTAATAATTGTTATTCCTTTTTTTAAATGACTACTTTGTTGTATTGACAAAATGCTTAATTTGTTTATAATTAATTCCTCATCATACACCATGTTAAAAATGTGTGCATCTAATTTGAGACATTGAGCAAATAAGGTGCTTTTTTGTCTGAACACTCATGGGAGTGTTTTAAATCTTAAATAACATTAATTATAATAATGATTGCTTTTTTATATGGCACCTTTCTGGGCACCCAAGGTCGCCTTACAGATAAAAACAAATAATACACAGCTACAGAAACAAAACTGTAGTAAGATTCATAAGATTATCAAATCCAGTAAAATAAAATGAATTAGGGTGGATGTGCCAGTCTGAAGAGGTGGGTTTTGATGTTTTTGGAAAACTGATGGAGTGAGTCCATGTTTCGTAGATCAGAGGGAGGGGAGTTACAGAGTTGAGGGGCTCAGCGGCTAAATGCTCTGCCCCCCATGGAGATGAGGCGAACAGTGGGTACAACCAGCTGGAGAGAGGAGGAAGACCTGAAGGAGAGGGCGGGAGTGGCAACGTGGATAAGGTCACAGAGGTATGCAGGGGCGAAGTTGTGGAGGGTTTGAAGGTCAGAATAAGGAGTTTGTTGATCCGATGAGGCACTGACTGCCAGTGGAGCTGCTACAGGAGAAGTGTGATGTGAAGTGTGGAGGGGCTTGAGTTATGACCAGGGTAGCAAAGTTTTGGAGAAGTTGAAGTTTGAATATAGTTTTACAG
>BSAI01000201.1:24671105-24785329 GCA_036245035.1 Adrianichthys oophorus
GGGGGCAAGATAAAAGGGAGTTGCAGTAGTCCAGACTGGAGATGATAAGACTGTGCACTAGAACGGCTGTGGTGTGAGGGCTGAGAGAGGGACGGAGACGGTGAATGTGACGTAGCTGGAAGTAAGCCATTCGTGTGATGTTATTGATGTGAGCAGTAACGGAGAGAGTGCTGTTGAGGATGACATCCAGACTCATAACCTGTGGGGAGGGGAGGAGGGAGCAGTTATCAAAGGAAATTGAGAAGATATGGCGTTTGCTTAAGGTGGTCTTAGTTCCTACAATGAGAATGTCAGTTTTATTACTGTTTAATTTAAAGAAGTTTGCCGTGAGCCAGGATTTCATTTCATTTCACGGAGGGAATTAGAAAGAAGTAGAGCTGGGTATCATCCGTATAGCAGTGAAAGTGTATGTTGTGTTTACAGAAGATTTGACCAAGGGGGAGAAGGTAGATGATGAACAGCAGGGGCCTCGGGACAGGGCCTTGGGGCACACCTGTGGTGACTGGAACAGTAGGAGAAGTGAAAACTTTTATGTGGATGAATTGAGCGCAGCCTGAGAGAAAGCACTAGAGAACAGGAGGAACAGTTCCAATCTTGAGGGAGGCATGAATGATATTCATGATGAGAGAGGATAAGGAGGGGAGAGTAGCCTTGACCAAAGCAGTAGGAACTGGGTCAAGTTGGCAGGAAGTGGTTTTGGATTTTTGAATGAGTTAATTGATTTGCTGTACTGATGGCAGAATCAATTCTGAGAATGGCCAATGTGGGGAGAAAAGAATTGGTGGCGTTGCACTTAAACTGGAGATGGATTTCAGTTGCTGGTGAATGTGATGGATTTTTGAAAATAAAATTGATGCCAGGGTGTTACAGAAATGTGAGGAGTATAAGTGAGGAGGAAGAGAATTTAGAAGAGAATGGAAAAGGGCTCTTGAATTGCCATCAGAGGTATTTATTTTTAACCAGACAAATATTTAGCTTTGGTCTTGGAGATGGCATCTTTGTAAAGGAGATATGGCTACAATACATGTCCTTGTGAATGGTGAGACCAGTTTTTCTGTAGCCTTTCTAGTTGTCCTTTTAATTTAGTTGGAGGTTGGGAATAAACCAGTGAGCAGAAACTTTAAATGAGATGGGCCTGGATTGAAGTGGGGCAAGAATATCTAGAAGTTTATGGAAAATTCCAAGAATATTTAAAGAATTTTCTTGTGGGAGAAACAGCAGGTAGACTAGCTCACACACAGCGATTTGTGTGCCAAAGTGATTAATCATTTGGGGATTTCATCAAATGGCTTAAAAAACATTGTAATTCCAAAATAAAAATATTGAATTTTCTATGTATTCTGTGCTGCTTATATAGGACAGGTTTTACAGGGTTTAAGTTAAACAGAAATCACACACCTTCACTGGTGTCGCTACATATTTTCTACAATGACTTTATGTTGGTTTGGCACCATTGTTTAAATAAAAAAATCATGGACTGAAACCTTTCTCAATAATGTCTATGGCCCGTGCTCTGACTGAATTTGTTTTGTAAATCCATTGTGTCCATGAGGGGTGAAAAGTTGAGAGCTGTCATGTATGTGGGGGCTTGTGAGTGTCTGTTTTATACTTATTTTGTATCCTAACAGCATTTTTGTTCATCAATTATACTATACTCTGTCTTCTTTTCAGTTGGTCTCTTCCTAATGAGGAAAAAACGGGATGTGCCATCTCAAGGGGATGATCATTGTTTAAATGTTAGATAAATAAATACAGTTGCTTGACATTTTTGGTCATTTCATAAACCATTAAAAGTTAGTTCACATAATGGCAATATAGCAATGACCAATGGGTTGGTCTTTTTGGTGGCAGTAAACTTTGGATCAATGTTCCCTCCCAGTTCAGTGGTCTGTCTCAGTCAATCGGATTAACCAGAAGAAATTTGCTTCCTTCACCTTCTGACAACAAAACATGATGATGCCGGTTTAAATTCCCAGCTGGAAACATGTACCCATTTCCTGTAAAAGTAAATCAATTTTTTTCCTCTCAGGGAGGAACACTTTCCAGGAACCACATGTCTCTGTTTAGCCGTGTTATGAGCCTAAACATAACAAGAGTGCTTTGTTTTTCCATTATTACTTTATGCTACTTTTATGCTCCATCACACTGTCAGATACAGTATTTGTATGACATAAAACACTTTTACAGCTGCAGACAACATGAAGGTGATGCTTCCTCGCAGTAGTTAGACTTGATAGAAATTGGATTATTTTTGTTCAGTTGAAATAACTTTTTCATCCATCTCTGTGTAGACTCTGGCTCCTCTGCCCTTTCACCAAAGAGCAGAGACACAGCTGCCACATTAATTTCAAGAAGATATAAATGTCAGGTTGGGCACTTTTGAAAATCGATGACATATCACTTTCTCTGCCTCGAATACTGAACACAACCGAGTGAAGAAAAAAAACCCAGATTATTTTAAGATGAATTGTTTTTTACCTTACTTCACCTTTTCCAAAAATGATCAATTGTGATGTTGGCCGATGTTTTTTTGTTACAGAATGAACAAGAACAACTCTTTTCAATCTAATTTTCACCTCTTCACATCCGGCCTCTGCTCAGTCTGCTGTCAGCTCCCACCTGCATGGCTTTAATTAAAGCTTTACTAGATGCAGCTGAAGCTTCTCCCTGCCATAAATCGTTGGGACAGATCATCAAGCGTCTAAAACATGGCCTTTGGAATAACTGTGGCTTCAAATGGCAGTGCTATTTCTACACATTCGGCTTGGAGGCTTCAGCAGCATCAATGTTTCATACAAACCACATGAAATGTTAGCCTGTCCAACTGAAAATGGAGCGTGAGCAGCAACAAGCTGTTGGGTTTTAAATGCATGGAGGTGGAGCTAATGAAAAACAACAGAGCCAAGAAATGTGAACTGCAGAGGTCCCATCACCTTTTACAGCCACACTGTTTCTCAGATTGTTTCATGCTTTTTTTGTACTCTTTTTATTCTCCAAACAGTGGTCATTTAATTATGATGATGCATTCTTTAGCCAAAATCAAAAAGCCTGTGTTGTTTTCTACGACCTAGTTTCTGCAGTGCGGCAGAAGTTCATTACAAATTCACGTCTGAGTTGTTGGCTGGACACTTGACCACTGCTTATTTCCCATCATCCCTTTCTTTACACTCTCTCCCACTAGCTTACAGCCTCTCACAGCTCCAAGCTAACATTATTAAATTAGAAGTTGTGGACCACTGACACTTGACCAGATTTGCACCAAAACTCTTCCAACTGTGAGTGCTATCAGGAAGTGATGGTCCAGTATAAACACCGCATTTAGTGCATTCTTCATTCCATGTCTGGTGTGTACATAGTACGAGGGATGAATGTGATTGGATGAGAAGGGAAGGGGGCGGTGCTGTGGATATCAGACCATCTGGATCGCTGCGTGTGCTGATGTTTCATTGCTATTACCAACCACAGAAACCATTCTGGTGGTAAAAGTTGAAGATAGAGGAGACTGTCCTCGACTCTCATCGTCAGGATGTTTCCATTTTGTATTAGAACGTAGATTTACCAGACGTTGTCAGACCTCCAAAGGTCAGTAGGTCAAACAGCTTTGAACGCTGCTCCAGAATGAGGGAACCAAGCGGAAACTGCCCGTTTTACATAAATGTTTGGCTATTTCTGTCCTTTTTCCCCAAAATGTTTTAAAATTGGAGTTCTGAGACTTCCATCAGGGAAATGAGAAGTCCCAGAAATGCTTGGAAACATTTTGGAAACCTCTCACATGTCATTAGTTTGGAACATCTGTGGCAAAAGCTGCCAAGAAGGAAATTAATGCTAATTTTTAGTTTCACATTTAAAGGAGATTTTAACTTGAGAGCTATAATTGTGAAAAAGCTTTTATTTCTTTTCTGACCTGCCCTAAAGTCAACTCCACCTTCAAGTACTCCCCAAAGCTTTATTTAAATCCCTCCGCTTCAATTCCCTTGGTCCTCCTCCTCTCCCTCAGCCTTTTCTGCCTCCCATTCGCAGCTCTAATTGCCTTCCATTGCCAAATGAGCCAGCCAGTTGTGCCTCCAGTTATAAACTGACGAGACTTCCGTTCTCTCAGGCACTCTGGCTCAGTGGGCTTGGGAAGCTAAATAAAGATGAAAAAGAGTGCCATGAATGCCATGAAGCAGCTCGATTCTGCATCCAGAGCATCCCAAGATATGCTGCAACATCAACACCGTTCAGAAGCTCAGATCATCATGATGGTCAGGGATCAAATGATGCCTTGCTAGGTAACTGTCATGGGGAAAAATAAAACTTTTACTTTGTCATTTACATGGAGAAGCTTTTCCTGGAGAAGGTTTTTCACACGAGCAGACAGACACACCGATGTTTCAAACATGGAGTCATGTTTGAAAGTCATGATGGGATACAGAGTTCATGGCTGCTTTAGCATCACAGAGATGCTTCTCTGTACTTTGTTTGCTTTGCTGAAATACAAAAATGCTCACAAATCAGAAACTGTCAAGCAAAACAAAATAATCATTTAGAAATATGTCATTTTAAAATAGAAACATACTCAAAAAGGAAGTTCTCATTGCTTTTCTACCAGGTCTTTCGAAATAGAACAAAAACGTATTTTAAAATATTTATTTAGTTCCTAAGCTGTAGTCTCAAAGAATGCTGAAAACAAAACCGTTCATATCCCACAGAGACGCCTCACCGGTTGCTTTGTGGGGCGTCTACTTTTTTGCTATAAAGCAAGGTTACTTTTTTAGATTTACTTTATTTAAAAAAACAAACAAAAACAAAACCATTACAGAAACTTTTTTTAAACTTGAAGTTTTAAACATGTTTTAAACCACAAGATAAAGTTAGTGTGTTGATATTAGTGTGATTTAGGTTTATGATGAAGCTATTTTGGTCTTTATTTTGGTCGTGAACATTGTCCTCTCACAGAATCCAATAAGAAGCTCTGCTTTAGAGGGGGCCCCTGCGACAGACTGGCGACCAGTCCAGGGGTGTACCCTGCCTTCGCCCATGAGTAGCCGGGTTAGGCTCCGGCAGCCCCGTGACCCCGAAAGGGATAAAGCGGCTTGGAAAATGAATGAATGAATGAATGCTTTAGAGGGAATTTCACTCAATCATCCTCACACACGTGCAGCATCGCTTCTGTTCTGTACATATTAGTGTACTATCATTTACTATTTTTATATGTAATATATTTTACACTTGGAATAAAACAATTGAATACATTTATTCCCAACTTTCCGTACAAATCAGCTCATTTGTTAGATTTTTGGCCAAAGCGGATTTTTAACATTACATGTAAATCTGATGTTAACAAATTAATAATGCACAACTGTTGTTTTCATTATATTTGTACAATCAGCCATAAAAACAAACAAAAAAAAAAAAACCAAAAAACATCAAAATACAGGGTTCCTATAACTATATTAAATTATTAGAATATTTTAGTTTTCCTCATCATGTCCTCTTGACTACCTCCTAATTGCCTCACACCGTCAATACTGCATTAAATTTGGGGCACTACATGTAGAACATACTTAACACCAATCTCAACATTACAAAAAAAGCAAGAAGAATTGTTACAGGAAGTAAAAACAAAGACCCATTAGGACCACTGTTCAGTCATTTGAAAATCCTAATATTTAGTGATCTAGTTGATTTCAACATTCTAAAATGTATGTACAAGACACACCGGACATGGTTACTCCTCAATGTTCAGGTTAAATTCAAGAAAAGACAAAGTCATGTTGACATGACATGAAATATTCAGAAGACCAAGAGTAAAGGTATTGGAGAGATGTATTTCAGTGTCCAGTGCTAACATGTGGAAAACACTGCACAAATAAACTAAAAACACAGAAACAATTGCTACCTTTAAAAGTCTTATTAAAAGTGAGATGTTAAGCAAATATTATACATAATATGTAGAATCATTTATTGAGTGAAATTCTTTCATGAAACTTTTAGTAGATAACGCCACTAAGATTGTGTTGGTAAATCTGATTAAATGAGGGTTTGTGTGGGTAACTGTTTATGCAATGTGTGTGCATTTATGTCTTTTCTGTTTATTTAAAATGTAGACTGGACCTAATATTTTCTATGTTTGAAGTACTTTGATTTACTTTTGTAGATTTAGTAAAAGGGGCAGATTATATCAGTTTTTCTTCTTTCTGCTCCTTTTCATTTATTAACAGTGAGCATTTCATTTGTGTTGTTTTGATGTTTAGTATTGTTAATTAATGAAATTAAAATTAAAAAAGGACATTTTCTCCAACCAAAGCTTTCTTTGAAGTCCACCAAAAATAAAACTCCCAAAGCCCCGCCCCTTCACATATGGTGTTGTTGGTCCAGTGGTTGGGAGATATTCAGGTTTACAAATGTCCTTTACAGGGGATGCATGTGCATTGTAAGTATTTTGTTTTTTACAACCAAACTGTCCAGGAACCAAAAGCAGGACAGCAGCGGGACTCAGCAGGGATGAAACATCTACTTTTACGAGTCTCTCTGGGAAAAATGTTGTGGTTAAATTTGCAACAATGCAAACTGTCTTTGCCAGACGTCCATCTTTTTCTGAAATCCTGATGGCCACCTCTGGGCTAAACCGAGCTTCTGTCCAGGTGGCCACAGAGCAACAGCGTTTTCAAAATGACATGAATAAAATGCTGGAGAACGGCAGTTTACACAAACAGGAACCTCTGACAACCATAGAGACAAAACGCCAGCTTGACACAGGCTTGATCCCTCAGAAACTCATCAGCCCCTGATTTCTGTAGGAACTTCCTGCCCTCACTCTTGTCATAAAACTTGATCACTACGTTTACAGAAAAGGGAACAACCGAAGAGAATAAAGTGCTAATCTTCATATTCAGAAGCATTTATACCAACAAATCCATTTTCAACTATCTAAAGAGCAGAAGACGCTGGTCCACAGCTGACAGCACTTAGAGATATCCAGGTGGCGGTGAAGGAGCTCCTCCTTGATCAGAAAAAAGAAATCACCAAACTCCATGTTAACTTTTGAAGCTTGAACTGCACCAAACCCGTGAACGTGTGGTTTCATTATCATCAAATCTGTGTCTGAGTGATCCTGTTCTATTACACATTTTAATAAACCCAATCAAAAATGTGAAAATGAAAAATTTGTGAAACAAATCAAGTCAAAGGAATTGAGAGTCTGAATGCTCCCATTAAAGAACATTATGCTCAGATTGGTTCCAGTTTTCGTCTAGAATAATGTTTTGATTAATGTCAAACTGACAGAATTTTGTCCGTGTGAGAATCGATTGCTGCATGTCGGTCTGTTTTTTTTGCCACAGATTTCTTTTGTTCCTTTTTTTCTTATCAGCAGAACAGATACAGAAAATAGAACAAATTCTTCCCTTCAGTATTGACAGTAATCATTTCCCAATCAGTGGTTGCATTTCCTGTCATGTCTGATATGGTTCCAAAATGTTACCCACATTCAAACCAGTGAGTAAAGCCTTAAGCTACAGACACAGCAGGCGTGTGTCGCCCGTGATGTTCACACTGGACCAGCAGGTATGGGATTCTTCTTCTTCCTTTTCTACTGTTTTCTAGTAAATGTCCGCCACCTGCAGCTGGAAGTGCAAAATGTCCAAGCGGTTTGCTCCTTTTCTTCCACAGCTCTATTCTGAAATATAAAAGACTTGGTGTCATAGAATTTTTGACAAACCGCAATTATTAATTTATCTTCCATGATCACTTTTCAAACCATTGGTACTTCTGTGAATGAAAGGGGACGCCATCCAAACCTCACTGCTAAATCTGAGACCCTGACTGGCCAAAGTTCAACTGGTTTAACTTTCATCATATTCAGTGGTTTCTCTTTTTGTAAATGCAGCCCAAAAACATTTAAGCAACACGCAAGAAGTAACAGCACAGATGAACAAATCTGGTAAAAGGAAGGATGTGATTTTGAGAAAACTGTGTTTCAGCCACAGTTCGTCCAAAACAGGGAAACAACACAAAGAGCAGACAGATGCACGAATCAGAACCATCAGTTCAACAGTATCCCTACTTAATGCAGTTTGGGAAACCACCAGGGGGAGATCAGAGAATCAGGAAACTATCTGCAGCTTCCTGATCAGCACACAAAATGATATTGATGATTAGAAAACTTAAAAAGTGTCTCTAAACTAAAAAACGTGCTTCTCAGTCTTATGTATCAGTAAGAAAATGTGAGGAAAGTTCTCCTGGAATCAGTCAGGGGAATGATGGGTAATGTATGCATGCTCATGCTCTGTGTTTCTGTATGCGGCTTTATGCATAGGGTCTGTGAAGTCTATTAAGCAAAGTGTCTCCACAACTCCAAACTTGGCTTTCATGGCAGTAAATGGGGGCCAGCCGAGGCTAACTCATTACTCTTGTCCCTCCGTTTCCCTCCGAACAGAATTGATGCAAATAAGTTGCAGAAGGACGTGATTTGTCAGTCGGGCTTTGGTGTCAAAATAACTATAGTGTGTTTTTCTGCCATGTAAGAGGGGAGAGGAGGCAATTACGGGAAAAAGATTAGAAGGTAGGGGAGGGATGGGGAAACAGTCGGAGAGGAGAATCAGACAGATGAGGAAAACAACCAGGAAACAACAACTGAACATCTCCCCCCTGAAAACAGGTGATCTGCTCCCTTCCACCTGTATGAGGACTCATCTGTTGATACACTGAAACTAAGAAAAAGTTCAGTCCTAAAGAACAACAACCAGTCCAATGAGGACATGCCCAACATTTCCATGGAAACACAACTCCAGCAAAAGAAGACAAAATGGGAAAATCAGGAAACCCTCTCCGCAAGAAACTGCAGGATGCCAAAAAAATGAAAGGAGATCCAGTAGTGCAAGTAAAACTACGGTGGCCCTGAAGTACAAATCACATTAACAAATCATTCAGTGCAAACCCTATGAAAGATAACGACGACAGGAAAAAAAGCAAAACAAGCAACAAAAAAGCAGCATTACATTTTAGAAATCAAAACAAAATTCCAGAAACTAAACTTAAAAATATATTTTTGCAAAACAAAAGTAATTTCCAGAAATCAAAATGATAAAAAAGAAAAAAAAACTGGAAATAGTAGATATTATGGGATATCCCTGATTGGATCATGACGTTTGAGTTTTAAAAAAAGCGAAAGCAGAAGGATCTTTTAACTGAACTGTGGTAAAGAGTTGATTGATCAATCACCAAACGTTTGCAGTGGGCGTGGCCAGAAACTTAGAGAAAAAAAAACTCCAAAAAAATGTCATCACCCAGTCAATAATTTCCCATAGTACCTGCCTTTACCTATTTCTTATTGTGTTTCATTTTGTTATCTTTTGTTTTCCAAAACATTTCTTTTAAATTATGTTTCAGTTTCATTCTTTCGTAGTTTCGTTTTCACTTCTAAAATGTACTGTTTTTTTTTCGTTGTACCTTTTTAATTGTGATCATGAATAAATGTTTGCGTTGAGGGATTTGTTGAAGTGGTTTGCACTTTAGGGCAACCGTATAAACTAAGCCAATAGCAGAAGAGCCTTGCAGTCCAACTCTGATTTCCATAATGTGGCAAACATGAATTATTTGAAAAAGTTGATACAAAATTCTAACAGGAAGTGTGAAATTCTTCCTTTTTGGATGTTTTTCTGGAATGTTTTTATTTTTTAATTTGGCAATCTCAAAGCCAGCTTCAATATTAACATGTCTCCATAGTAAAAGATCTCACAAGGACAATGCTACAGAGGTTTAGAGCAGAAGTACTTTTCAAAACTGCAACCCATTAAGGATGATAAAGTGCGACCTTCAGATGTTTCAAAGCTCAACAGCTTTATTGTTCCTGCAGTTTTCATCAGCGGCGTCTCCTTCAGAACCTGGTGGACAGCAGGAGAAGGGGCTCAAGTATCGAGATTTTAATCAGTTTCAATCATTTCTCAAAAAGCGGTGGGTTCTGGAACTGTGAACCCAAAGTGAGGATCCCAGAGGCAGCAGGCGGAGTCTGCTGGAGCGCAAGCGGCGTGGACATAATTGTAACTGACCCTGTTGATGGGAGCGATTGATGGTCATTAAACCATAAAATAGCTGGCAGGGAAGGAGATGATAAATCTCAGACAGGAACATGAAACTCAGCAAAAACCACCAAGGCCAGGGCTCGTACCGCCTCGGGGGGGGAGGAGTTTTGTTGAGTGACCAGACTGGAATTTTAATTTTTCCAGAAACCTAATGCGGAGACGTTGGAGGGTCCCTGTTGTTTCTGTGCCCTCGCTGGAGTCGTTACTTTCCATCTACAGCTCGCCTGGTAGCTCTGCAGTTGCGCCTCCCACAGGCTGCCTCTCCAGAGTTAAGTTCATACTTTTTCTTTCTTTTTTTTCCTGCTCCTGGAAATTGCTGCAGAGGTTGAAGGCGGCTGAAGATGAAACTGGATTTTCTGGGCAGAGAACCAAATACGCATCCACCATTCAGCTGGACGCTTCAATCCGAGGTATTCTGAGCTGAGAGAGACGGAGGAGACGACCCTTATCGCTCCTGACATGCAGGAAGTCTGAAGTACAGCACAACTGTAGTCAGACTCAACTGTAAAACTCCAACAGCCTGAGCTCATGTAAGAAGAAGACTAACAATTTCTGTGACATCCAGCCAATGACTGAAACAGCTTTTTGTTTCAAAATAGTACACTACATTTTCATGGTATTTTATTTTTACCGTCAGACAAATCAGTCCGGAATAGCTGGAACAGATTTAAAATACTAAATGTACAGCTTTGCTGTTGTGCATCCTTTTTGTTCTTTAGAGTATAGATTTAAAAATAAAAGCAGCAATAAAGGCAGTTTCTCCACCTGCAAGCACTGAAGTTAGGAAAGTTAGAAAAAGGAAACACATTTGCACTCGTCATGAAAATAGGCAGAAAAATGGGATTTCATTGAAGAAACCATAACTGGAGAGCAAAAGCAACACACCACAGACATCAGCGATTCCTCTGGTGCTGTCAGAGTGTCAGCATCCTCGGCTGAGTTACAAGGCAGAGGATGAGTGCAACTTTACACAGTGCAGATTATAATCATTTATTCAACAGGAAAGGATTCAAAACAATCGGGCCTGACTCAGTTAAAAACTGGTTTTCAGCATCATAAAGAAAACTACGTATGTTTGTGGAAAGTCATCATTGTCCAAGTTAAAAAAAATGTTATCCCAAAATTAATCTGACTTCCAACGTTTTAATCCAAAAGCAGCCATAGACGAAGTAAAGATTTATAATAAAGGCTCTCAGGACTTCTAAAACTAAAGAACATGCTCCAACCTTCCAGCTGTTCTCTCTTCAAAAAGGAAGAGCGGTATTTGAGTCATGTGGCTACACTGTCAGATATTTATGTATAGTCTTGATACTATGTATCCTCTTGTTTTAAAAAAACTAAATTAAATAAGAATTAGAGCCCACAGACGCTCCCTGCCCTCACCACTTCCTTCCCTCCTCACTGTCAACAGTTTTGCAAGCTCATTATGCAAATGCCGATAAAAATGTACAACTTCTACTTGAAGCTTCCGAGTGACGCTGGAGGAGTTAGAAGATAGAAATCCCAAAGAGGAGTTCAATTTGCTTAAGGTACAAAAAGTATTTCTTTAAGAGAATTTCAAGATGGCTGACATTATTTTTAATGATGAAGTACCAAAATTAACACCGAATAGAACGAGAAACCGAAACAAAAGAACCGGAACCTGATAAAACCCAATTGGTGCCCAACCCTAATCAGTACTGATTTGTTGTTTTTCAGTCCCTCCTTCCAAACTAAAGCTTGTTTCTGTCTGCAGGGTTGGTCTGCGCCGCTGAGGGAGCTTGGAGTGTTTCCACATAAAAAGCCTTCCAACATAAAAGGTGGCAGAACCGCTGGTCCCAGCGGGTTTGGCTCTGTGGACTCAGAACTGTTCCCTTCCCGCTCTTCAACACCACATGACACAGCTCGTGAGGAGGAGCGGGCCCAGCAGCTCCAACACTGGGATGGCAGGGAGGGAGAGGGTGTTAGAAACCTGTTGTCAGTTCCAATCGGCCTGCTCTCCCACAGAGCTTCGCTGAGGGAGCTGAATTAAGCACCCACTCGTCTGAGGACGGATGGAGAGGAGAAGTGAAAGTGAAGGACAGAATAAAGACCGTTAGAGGTCTGAGCCTTCTCCACCAGGTGTCACTTCAGCTGGCCGATTTCATTAGGCTTCAATTAACCGCAGTGAGCGATAAGAGCTGCGTCGATGCTGCTTAATAAGTTAATGCAGGGGCTGTAGTTAGGGGTGGTAAACGAAGACCCACAGATGACTCTTTCCGCCCACAGGGAGGGGCCTCTACCTCTTACATCATGTTTTTTTTTGACAGGAGATGATCACCAGAACTGACTGAGCTGCTTCAATACCTGAGCCGTCCTACGGGGGGGGGGACCAACCCCCCCCCAACAACAGCGAGTTTTAAGCTGCAGAGATCATTAACCTGCTCTCTGCTAACATGCTGCAATTTCCTAAGTAAATGAAGTGCTGGTACCTCGCTGAGTCGGGCTTGTTGCCTGGTAACTCTTTTATGAAAGGATGGAAAATCTTGATTTGATCTACAGGAGATTTGTTTTTGTATTTTTAATCCCAAATAATCTGATAACAGAATGACAGGAGTTTGAGTGAACGTGAAATTATCTCCTCAGATTTAACGCTCTCTGGTGATTACAGTATTTTTTTTCCAAACAATGAGAATAGATGCTAATATTTGGGATATAATAAATAATATGTGGTGACAGAGCATCACTGTGTTTAAGTTTGCAGAGAGTTTCTGTGAGATCCAAATATGCTTTATTGTTTTTTCACGTTTTACTTCTAACTTGAATTTTTAAGATGTAGTAATATTCAGACCAGGTTCAGGAATCTTATTTTTAGTTTACTAAACCTTCCGCACTTTATTTTAAAGGGTATCAAGGTAATGTTTTAATGGGAATCATCCTATCGACAGACTGAGCAGAAACTTAACATGATAGAACGTCTGAACAGAAACTTCTAAACAGAAAAAAACAAGCTGGCACTTGTTCAGATAAGACTTTACATGAATGGCTTTATTTAGGTGGTTTAATACAATGCTGCATTGTGGTTTGATTAGCATTCTCACCTCACACCAAGTAGGCTCCGGTAGGAACCCCAGCTGAGCCTTTTGTGTGGCATGTTTTCCTTGTCCAGCTCTGGGTTTCTTCCAGGAATTTTGGTTTTCTTTCACAGTCCAAAAACATGCTATATTGGTTTATCAATAATTCTTAATTGTTTCTAGGTGTTAGTTTAGGCTCCAACAACTCTTGACCCTTAAAGCGATTTGGCAGGTTTGAAAGATGATAGCTTTAAGACAAAGAAGTAGTAAAATTACCATTTGTGACAAGAAAATATTAATTCACCCATACATTTTAAGACTTTTAGTCACATGACTATTTTCACAAATTATATTAATATTTGAATAATTGAAGCATGTTTCTTTCAAAAAGTTACTCAGGTTACTTGGTAAATGTAACTAGTCACTCTGCACCACAGCAGAGAAAGAGGTAGAAACCTTTGGCTTCATTGTTTTTTAAGCTAAAGACCCACTCCATTGAAAATGGTGGTTGCGGTGCTTTTAACATGTTCTCTTGGCTTTTTCCTGATGATACAGGACAAATATGAAGAAAATTAAGCTCAAACTTAAATTTCTGAGTATTTCTTTATTTAAATCATTGTGAAACAAAAGCAGGCCAAAAAAATGCAGTCTAAAAAAGATTGGATTTATGACATAGAAAATACGCTGGCAAGCCACAAGCTCCTCTGTTTCATTCTGATGCCTCCATAGATCCATGTCCGTCTTTGTTTTCCTCGTCTGAGATGGAATCTGGATCTAAACTGTACGGCTGGACAGCTCTGATACTGATCACCATTTTTGTTGCACCTCTAATGTTAGGTTGGAGTTGTGAGGGGCTGAAAGCTAGTGGGAGAGAGAGTGTAAACAGAGAGCTTTCAGCTATGGGTGATGGGAAGTGGGGAAGTCTGACTATTACTACTCCTACTACTACAGCCGCTGTGCAGAAACTATGTCCTAGAGAACTACAGGTTTTTGCTTTGGCTAAAAATGGCATCATCATAATTTAAAGACCACTGGGGACGCTTGAAAATAGATCAAAAGATGATCGGAGGGGGCCTTTAAATACTGCAAGGTGATAGAAGTGTGTTTTTAATAGTTGGAAATAGTGTCTGAATAATGAAAAAACTGTTTTTTTAGTCTTTTTTTTTCTTCCTTCAGAAAAAAAACCTCAAATCTCACCTGCTGTTCCTGTACATTTGGATTTTGAGATTTATAAAAGAATACTGTGTCAAGTTTGTAATTTAAACCTCAGATGTACAAACTGAACATTTACCCTAAAGCTGAAATTGTGTTGGGAAACTGGATCATTTTAAAAGAGTGATGGGATCCAGCAGAGAGGCCAAGATATGCTGCAGAATGTAGAGATGTTCTGAACCAATGACCTGCATTCTGACTGGAAGGATGTGTGGGGATTTCTTTGTGGAGGTGCACCTCAGACGGGAAACCCAAAAGACTTGAGTTCCTTGTTTTAGCTGAAAAAGATATAGGCCATTTTGACCCTGTCATCCTAAATATATGTTTAGAATCAAATAATTTTCCACTTTTGGAGCCAATTTGCTTCCTGCCACATGTCATTAAACAAACTGACATAGTTAGGATTTTATCTACCAAACTGTCTCTTCTTCAACAACCATCTCATTTTGAAAACCATTTATTTATCCTTTAAGATGACAGAATTACTTAAGTGTCAGTCACTTTAATAGGTTTTCAAGTCAATTAAAATGAAAAATATACATACATATTTGACCCTTTTTGGGTTGCGTTTTCACTGGTACATTCTAGGAACAGGGCTAAAGGCTTTAGGATGTTCCCCAGAACACCTAGAGTCGGGAAAAAAAAGTATTCTGGTAACATAACTGTTGCTGGAAAAAGATAAATGTTTATGTTCACTAAAAATCACAAATGCATTTAAAAAAATATGATTTCCTAAAAAAGTAAAACAGAAAGCACTTGAGAGCCTAATGATAGCAAACATTAAGCACAACAACCAGGAAGTTTGTCTCTGAGCTGCTAATGAGGAACAGTCTGATTTATTCAAAAACGTGCGAAAAAATGACTCTCAAAGGCTATAAATATGCAGGAACCATTGAGGTGCAAATCTTAATTTGGTGTCAAATTCATTTCAGATAGCCTTTACTGGGCTGTAATGCTCTGCGATGATTGTGCTCCTTCGCTGTCGCTTTGTGGCTGGACGGAGAGCTAATGGAGGCCATCTTGATGGAATAATTAACTGCAACCAGAGCAGTAGTTTAATTTTCCTTTGGCAAATGTCCTTTATGCCGCTCCTAACCAGAAAATGGGGACGGTAATGATCAATCATGTTCTGTAGAGTGAAATATCACAGCTACATCCCGCTGTATGTTCCCGCATGTGCTCTGTCTTTTAACTACATAAACTACCAGGGATTTCTGTCCGTCTAATCTTTGTGTTCCAGGAAATAAACAGGGGTCTTTTGGGTCTTTTGGTTTCATGTGTGCAAAATTTTTAAATATTTGGAGCTCAATTCTTGTTCTTTCAATATTTAGTGTTTCAAACTATTTAGGGCAAAAGAAAAATGTGCTCCAAATGTTAGCAAAGGGCATCCCATCTTTTAAGCCTTTCACATGGAGCAGTACGGCCGGTTAACCTGTACAGCTGCTGTGGGTTTTTGGCTAATACATAAAGTCTACTTTGGTGAGCCATCATTCTGTTGATGACTGACTACTGCTGTGTATCTGATCCAAAACACTGTTGTGCAGAAGCTCATTTGTGTTTTGATTTTTATTTTAATAACAAACAGATTCTAAAGAAAATCTAACTTTTTACCAATATTCATAGATCACATAAAATCGAGGGTTAAAGAGCATTTTCTGTGTTTGACCCTCAGTAACAGACACCATGTTAGATAAATACAGCAATTTGATTGGATAGAATCTAGACCAATCAGCAGGGTGTTTGGTGGCACATATGTCAAACTAAACTGAAACTAATGAAGTCAAAGATAGGGCGAAAGCGAGATGAGAGACAACGCATCTGAAAACTTTTGGGTTGCAAACGCAAAAGTAATTTTTGAAAGCAAAAAAACAAAACGTTTTTGAAAACAAATATGTAATATTTTCATTTGCAAATTATTAATTTTTTTTCTTAAAAATTTACATTTTCTTGCAAGTTAAAAATTTTGATCTCAAAACTGTTACTTTTGCCCGCAATATGGTGGCACAAAAATCACTTCATACCTATCACCTGCAGCATGCCCATAGGAAAAAACAAGCATGAACATTTTTTCTTTCCGGACTCACTGAGGATCTATAACCTTGATATTTCAGGCAGGCCACCTGTGTTCTTTGTGGTTTAACCATTTTACAGCCTGTATTCACCTGTAAGAGCAGTTGGGATTAAGGACATGCGTTGGTGCAGAGATAAACCTTTCACTTCCACTGCCCTGCAGAGTTGTAGACTGGTATGGCAATACTTTGGGGGAAAAAAGCAAATGCTGCTTTCAAGATAAAAAGCCAAAAGAGTTTTTCAAGTTCGAGTAACTTAAGTCCACTGTTCTCCGTGTCTCTTATTCTCTCTGCAAACAAACAAACGTCCTTGTTAAAAACACTTCCCACTGAGGGATAAAGATGACACCAACAAAGCTCCAGGGAGAGCGCTGCATCTTTGGAAATGCATGATATGATCACACTTCACAGAAACCAGGATAGATTTCAGACGGGACGGAAGAGCTCGTGTGAGGCCCACGGATGAGTTCAGAGCTGAGAGGGACGAGTGCTAAAGAGTCATTAGGAGAGCATGAGGGGGGAAGCAAATGACCAGAACAAATCTGCTCCAGTTTGCTTGGAGGCGAGGATTCAGATGGGGGGGTCTCAAATGATTCTAATTTAAATCAACCTTCCAGCAGCCAGAACTTCCTCTCCCACTCCTCCCCCTATAAAGAACAAAGGGAGGAGATGAAAGACAAAAAAAGGTTTCACACGCAGTGGTATAAGGAGATCAGCTTCAGCGCGTGGGGGAGGATTCAGGTGGGAGGGAGTCAGGCTGCACAGAGCGTGAGAATCAAACTGCTCCACCGCAAAACGACCAGCAGATACGGATGCAGCTTCCAGTAGATCGGAGTGTGGTGATGGGATGGTGCTGGGTCCAGTTTGTGGATTAGAAACACTTCTCATCTCGTCTTAACAATGTGTTAAATATTTACATGCATTTCAAATGTTAAAGATGGTTCACAGTCCTACTCCCATCATCGTCTGGTCTATTTTCAAAGCGTTCCCAGTGGTCTTAATTATGATGATGCCGTTTTCAGCCAAAAAAAAAAAGTTTTTTTTTTTTTTAGGACAGTTTCTGCAGAGCGGCAGGAGATCATTAGAAATTCACCTCTGAGTTGTGGGTGGGACTATTAGTGCAGAGTGAGACTGCTTTCATTTCCCACCATCCCTTTGTGTACACACTCTCCTGCTATTTTACAGAACAACTTTCAAAACAGGATTTTTTTTTTGTCTGGTACTGATTCACAACATTTTGAATAAAGAAATACACCGAGGTACAATTTTAAGTTTAATTTTCTTGACAGTCAGAAAAATGGATTTCCTATTTGTTTTCAGATCAAGAGAAGAAATAAATCCAGAAGCCAGCAAAGAAAAGATACAAAAACCACAAACAAGTTGTGAATATTCTATTTGGGTTGTGTTTTTCCTCCTTAAGTGCTTTTATGCTGTGTTTTAAGAGGAATAATGTGTGTCAATGCATGCTCCATACTTCTGAATGCTTTGCTGCCAACCGGCTGACTGTTCATGTCTCTGCACGCCAGCTGGAATGCTGCGCCGTACTGAGTAACACAGCAAACATAACATTTGCAGAGGAAAAAAAACTGTGATGCATACCGACATGATGCAAAAGTGATGGAAACTGCTAGGAAAGGTTTCAAGTCTGTGTCCATGAATGAAAATAAAACAAGAAAAGAACTTGCAAGATTTAAGGTGGTCAGAAAAGCTGTGACAAAAAACCAAGAATATTAAACTAAAATCATAAGGGTTACAACCACTGAGCAGTAAAGCCTCAGAAAATCTGCAAAGGGTCGTCTCCAGAATAATTCACGCTGTGCAAACTCAGTCAAGTCTATTGAAAAGTGTTAAGGTGAGAGGAGACATAAAAGCCATGCTTGAAGAGATGCTCAAAAATTGAATAAGGCATTGAATAGTGAACTTCTAAAGTGTGAAGTGTGGTTTTCTGGATGTGTCCGGGTATACGTTTTTCAGAAAAAGAGTCAGCGCACGCCGAACTGTTTATGAGACCATGATCTGTTTTGTTATACAGCATGTTCATGGTAATATAACTACAGGCCTGAAAGCACCAGCTCATGTTAGCATATCTGGGCTGTCTTGTTACTGCAGAGAGCTGCACCTGATAATAAGACAGAGCAGTAACCTGCAGGGTTTTGGGCAGGTCGTCTTACCAGTAATGGACTCCCTATGATTCCTTTAGAACTTTATTTTAAATCTTCTTGAAAGAGTCTCTATAAATTCATTAAGTGGACGCTTCAGACCACCGCAGAGTCAAGCTCTCCTCACTTCTCCAAGGTGAAAAAAAGCTATTGTCTTCCAATAAGATGGGAAATCACAGTCTTAAGTAATATGACCTATCTAGTGATTATATGCCAAGAGAGTATTGGCAGGAGCGGAGTGACACACATTGAGTTAAAAGCTTTCTGCTAGCGGAGTGCATTACCCCAGACGCTAAAACCAACACAGCCTTTTTCCAAGTTAAAACGTTCAAAGAAGAAAAAGAAGTAAAAAAAAACGTTGAATACATTTGTAGTGATTAGATTAGCAATTCTGCCAGTTGTTGTATGAATATGCAATCAATGAAATTTGTCTTTATCCAAAATTCCTCCCACTCAAACCTTCCCATTGGCTTGGTAATGTTATTTCTGCCAAAAGGGAAACACTTCTGAACTAGCATGGAACGGCTAACACAGGCCTGAGCTGGAGACGCATACAACATTTCTGATCTATTCTAACGTTATCAAAGGGAGTGTCTCAAGGTTCTGTACCGGGCTCACTCCTCTTTTTGTAGCTAAACTGTATTTAGGCACCTTATGGCTGGATACGTACTGTCTGCTGGCAAAAAATGGTCAAACCTGTTTTGGGCATGGAGGTAGCCTGAACGAAATATCAAGATCACAGACTGCTCAGTGAATGTGAAGAGAAAAGTGTCTGTGCATTTGTTCTAGGGGCAAGCAGGGGGTGACAGGTCGTAGTGAACACCTGATGCAGTCGCTACTCTCTATGACCCCCCACTGACCCAGACAACACATAAACCAGCAGAACCTGTGCACCTCTACCCCCTGCACAATGCATGTGACTAAGCATTTAAAGGACATTAATGGGATGCAGATTTTATTATTTTGAAGTATTTATCAAAGGACACTGGCTCCTTCAGCTGTTCATATTCTATCTGGGCCAGATAATATTTTATGCAGATGACTCCCTGAAAGTTGTGGTTTCTGGTTGTCACATATCTTAATTTAAAAATGTGTTCTTTAAATTTAGCAGCTTCCTGAGTTGCAGAAGCTGCAGTTTCAGGTATTCGGCCCATTGTTTATCTTCATCTGGGCCTGACAGTGGATACCAACACTCCATCTCCCACTTGGCTTCTGAGTTGAACTAAATAAGACTAAACGTCTGCATGAAGTCAACATTTCCTTAGTTAAGTGAAGTTATAGAATTCACTTCTTTGGAAAGAGAAGAAAACAACGTAAAGAGTCAGTGAGTTTGGTTTTGGAAACAAAATCTAAAGTTGGTAATCCTGGTGTCATAAGTGACTCAGCTCCATAACTACATCGACTTTGAATCACCTGGAGTCAGAACTCCGGGAAGTCGTGTCCAGGCATTTGGAGGAGCGGCGCCGTGTCGTCAACGCTGACGGACTGGATTATGGCGACAGCCTTTCTCTCCCATTAACCCAGACAGCTCATTCAGGATTCTGCTGCCACTTTGAACCAGAACATCCCTCCTATTCTTACAATATTTCACAGATTCATTTTAAAGAGCAGAAACTAGAACACCATGTGCAATAGGAGCCAAAAACAAAAACTAATTTTTTAAACTCATCTGGCCTCTGATCAACAGGAAGTCATCAGCTGGTAGAATCTCAGGTCAGAACCAATCAGAGTTTAGTTACAGATGTGCGTCAACTTTTGCTGCTTTCCTTTCTCAGCTGAAAACTCTGCCGTTCTCCTCTGTCTTGGTTTGACTGGTTTTGTTTTTACTTTGATTTTTAATGCAGGCACTGCTTTTCCGTCTTTGAATTTTCTCCGTTTGTTTTTCTGGAACAATAAAGATGTCGTCTTCTTTTTATAAAGAAAGATTCGCTGTGTCATGTATCACAACGACTTTGTGTTGTTTTCCCGACTCCGTGGACCCCTTACTGCTCACATATGCAAATCAAACAAAGGCAATGATCTCTGCAGGAAGTGGTGTCACACTTTCTGAAGTCTTAATCACTTCAGACGGAAAAAGACATTTTCTAAAGCAAAAGAGGAACTCGTGATCTCTCCCTTTTAAAACTTCAAAGGTACAAACTGCAGGGAGCATGCTTTCTTAACTGCGCTCTTATTGTTAAAGCACCCAGAGTTGCTTTAAATCTTGTTAATTAAAGCTAACTGCCTGTGACCTACAGAGGAAGCTGTAAACAGAGCATCTCTTGATCTTGGAGTGGATGAGCTGATGTTCAGCTCTGCAAACAACCTTCACTTAAGGCTATGAGTGAATCATTCAAATCTGGTGGTGGAGGGAATGTGTCTTATGGCTGACTCCTTTCAAGCTGCAGCCTGCTGTCAAAGCTTTACGCTGACTAGATCCATGTCTGTTACCACAGACTGGCTCAGAAAACCTTTTGGCACACATCATATAAAGAAAAATATGAAACGAGGGGAGGAACATCTGACCAATTTTGTTCTATGAAAACTTGATGGAGTTAGTGAAGCTAAGGTAGGCTGCATTCTGTGGAAAACGATTATGTTTTTGTTATAGAACTCGAACGGTTTTGAAGATAACCACATCAAGTGATGTGTCGGGGAGATAAGCAGGTAGGAGATGATCTAATGATGGAGGAAGCGAGCAGAAATTTGATGCGGCTCAGCAGATCCGTCAGAAGCTGTTTCTTGTGACTGTTAGCAGGGAAGCATCACCGGGACGGACAAGCACTGAAAAAAAGTGAGAATCTGATTTCCTTTCTTTATGTCATGTAGTGCAGCGCCACTGTCTGCTGCATAAAAGAGCATCCCCTCTGTCGAGCTTGATAACTGATTACAGCACATTTAGCAGCAGTGTCTGCAGCTAAACACTTCTTGATGGATTGATCAGCCACTCCAGGATGCCTGCGTAATTTGGTCCACTCTTCATCTGAAGTTGCTGTTAAAGCAATGACAAGTTTTGCTCTGCTCTTTTTTCTTAACTTAATCTTTCGAACCATCTGATGGGAGAGTCGTGGGTTGTGTGCTTTTAGCTCTGCAGGCTTTTTGTTGCTGGTCAAGTGACAACAAAAAATCAGCCTACATTAAAATTTTTTTTAAAGTCAAATGATTTTCTTTGACAAATATTACAAAGTATTTTACTGGGAGCTTGTTAACAGCATTACCAACACCGTTTTAAAAAACTCTTCATTTTTCACATTTCTGTTGACAGTATGTTTTTGACTGACTGCAACAGAAATGCTTTTGGAATATTTTTTAAACTATAATTTTAGCTTCCTTAAAGGTAGAAAATACAAAAAACCACACAGTCTTGTGAAATCATACTGAGTTTGATTTGTATGCAGGCACAGGGAGCTCTGCACGCTGCATAAAAAAAACACATCCTGCAGGAACATTCAGCAAAGGAAACCCAACAATAACTCTGCAAGAATTTGACATCACTGCAGTGCTGTGAACACTGACAGCATCTCGCTGAAGTTAGCCTCTGAGTTACACATCCAAATCAGCAAATAATGGGAAAATTAAGGGGAAACTTGAGGAGAAACGTGTTCATCAAGTCAGAAAACCGCCGTTCAAATCAGCTTTTGAATCTTTATCTGAGAGAAAAAAAAACAGCATTGAAACAAACAGAAACACAGATTTCTGATTCATTCACATTTCTGATCTAATTTCTGATTTCACGTTCCAACAACATCTTTCTCAACATTTTCACAAACACTTTGTGAACCAAGTCAAACTGCACTTTTTAAATATAGATTCTTCTACAATTCTGCAGTGATTGAAGGTAAAAGTTCAGGCACAGAAAGGCAGAGTGTTAGTTGTGTGTCCAACAGGCTGATGGTTTTCTGCAGATCCTTCCACAAACATGGAACAAAGTGACAGGACAGCAGGAGAAAGAAGAGGCACAAAGACCATGTTTCTGATTCGTGGTGAATCAGGAGCAGATGAACAAAATTCTGCTTGAAAAAGATCGTATTTGTGAAGAGGAAATAAACTGGGTGGGTCACAAGCTCCCTGCTCTGAACTCTCAGGTATGGGGAGGTAAAGGGGCAGGGCTGCTTCACGCCAGCAGTCCCTCTCAAAACTCAGATGTGTACCTCTAATGAACACCTGCCAATCTGCAGAACCTTCCTAGAAAACGACACAGGTTGTTGTAATTAAAAGATCACTGGGAACACTTGAAAATAGATCAAAAGATGATTGGATATACCGCTTTCCGGTTGTTATTTAATAAAGTTGAATGTAGCCTGATTACTTGAATGTGTGTACATGTACCCATTTATCCTCACTGAAACCAAAACTGAAGCTTTATTTTAACAGCTTTGCCTGTTTCCTGAACAAATTTTAATCCCACAGGAATTCACTACAAAAATCGAATTCAAATATTCCATCAGGCTCCCGCAGCCTCTGAGCGGCAAACAGAGGTTAACCTGGACTGGAGTTTATCGTCGCATCTTCGCCCCCCCCGAGGTTTAACCACCAAAGAGATGCTATGGTAGATTTACAACGTTAAGTTTGGGCGCACTATCATTTTAATTTAAAAACTTGAAATATGAGACACTAGATTTAATCACTGTTTAATGATCTCACCCATGGTGGCAGCAGGTTTGACGAGGTTAACATTTCCTGACTAAACAAAAGAATATTAAGAAGCTGAAAAAAGGCATTTGCATGATATCAGCTATAGGCGTGCTGAAGCTTAATGACTCTCAAGTTGATTACTTGACCAAGATGAACCTGATAGTATGGGTTAGTTTTGCTTAACTTGGTTTTCTTGAAAATTAAAAGCTTATTATCACACCGTATAAAGAAAACAATGAAGTCTGAAGCAAAGGAAACCTAATCAAACCTCCTCCACTTTTCTATTCAAGGTTAGAAGAGCAATGAAGGAGAACTGCAGAAATATCTGCACTTCTGCAGAGAGCTGACCCATGCATCTTTCCTTAAGTGTAAAGCTCCAAAGAACTCATTGCATTAAAGTCCCATCACATGCAGCACGTCTGCGTTGTGGCGCTTGATTCAAAGGATTCACATGTAGTGAGCCTCACAAAAGCATAAACCTCCTCTGGATGCTTGGCCTTAAATAAGTAATGAGAGAAGGAGAGGCAGCACTGGGCTAAGCAGAAAGACTACATTATGTTTCCTTGATTCAAAAGAGGAAGCACTTCAGGGCAAGTGAGCCTCTCCAGCCGTCTCTTCCTCCATCAGAGATGAGAGCTGATCCACAGCCATCCTCCGCCTCAGCCGATGTGTCTTGACAAGACAGCCCGTTGCGGCGGCATCACTGCTCAAGTCGTATGATCTGAGCATGTGCACCATCCACAGCGAGAGGTGCTGACAATTCCTATCTATGCCGCACAAAAAGACGAGCCAGCTGTGGCGGCGACAGAGACACGCGGAGCGAGGTCAGGAAGTCAGGGCGAGGCATGCGCGACCTTCTATCAGCTGGTTTTAGGCAGCAGCTGGGCCTCTCCGTGTGAATTCTTGTGTTTTGAAGCCAAAACTCTTGTTCTAATGAAGGCTCTGCTTGCAGGAGCTTCATGTAATGACCTTAGAAAAAACCATTACCATCTCTCTATCAGTTGTAGATTTTAGAAAAAAAAGAAAAGAAAGTAGAAAAACAAAAAGAAAAAGAAATTTGAATTCCAATGAAAAAGGAATAGTTCATTAAAAAAAAGGGAAATGTCTGACCCCTGAGGGCTCACAGATGGCAATGCTAACAAACTCAGGGATAAAGAGTCACGGTTTGCCACATGGCTTGAAAACACACATGCTTAAACCCGTACGTTTTTTAATGATCTCTCAGCTTGTAAAGCAGCAGAAGCTGCAGTTTGCTCTCATTTAAAAAGCATTTTGTTCATCGTCGCCTAATAGTCACCATCAACCTGCGCTGTGTGTAAATTTATGTCCTGAAAATTAACAGGGAGGCGAAAAAAGAGGACAGAGAGTTTATCACACTCAAAGTGATGAATACTTCAGGAGGAAATTAACATATAGTATTTCTTTTTTTCCTCAGGTCTGCTCTGCTGAGGTGACGTTTAGCTGTTTATGCAAAGAGGATAACATTTTATCAGAGCATCTTCTGCCTTTTATTATTTTTACTGCGAACTGGGGTTAAAAAATCTGATAAAACAAGATATTTAAAGAGAAGTAAAGCTTCAATAAATGATTACTTCTCCAAGAAATTTCCCTTTGGTCCTCATATAGCCCAGAGTGACGTATTTACTACTTCTCCAGCCTTTCACCATTAGGTGCACACCGTTGCCGTGGTACCCAGAAGCAGTCAGTGAAACAAGCCAGTCAGAGGTGCTGACAACATCCAAACAGAAATGTCTGTCTGCATAAATCAGCTCCAAGGTCAGGAGGAAACAGACAGATTACCACTGAAGATCTTCAGGTGGTTCCAGGGAACTCCAGCCAAACTGCAAAAAACAAAGCCTAGAATGCATCTGAAAGCTCAGGCCCAATCTGAAACAGTAGCTTAAAATACCAGTTGAACATTGTGTTGTTAGAAAAGCAGCTCAAATATCAAGACATCCCACCTTTTCTAGATTGAAACAGGTGAGATAAGGTGTCGTTTGAAAAAGATCACATCGTGACATAGAAAAAGAGCTCTGCGAACGCTCAGGGAATAGTTTAATAGATGAACGGAGTGGGACTTTAAAGTCTTTTTTATGAAACTAACACATTTTAAAACGATTTCTTTAAAATGACACACTCAAAGCGCTTTCAAACATCAATAAAATAAATTAAATTACAATCAAGGTCGACCAAACACTGGAAACGATAATTACCAGCGATGAAGGATGATCTAAACATAACCTAACCGACCCTCAACAGTTCTTGTTTGCCTTTTGAAGATGGGAACAGAAAAGAACATTTTTATCCCTCATTCTTCCATATATTTCATCACACAGTAAGATTTTTCATGACCCTTTCCTTAAGAAAAAAGGCCAGAAAGGTGTGATATTACTGTGTTACCATGGTGAGCAGATATATGCATCCTTTCACTCTTCCCCACCGTCTTGTAATGAGACACAATCTACATTTCTGCCAGGTAACCTGTAAGAAATCCAGAGCTAAATCCACAGGTGGGCTCTACGTCAGCATCCACGGGAACCAGAGAAACTTTCTGAGTCGCCTGGACGACCGAAAGAAGCGAAAATGGAGGAGTCGGCGATGGGAGACAAAGACCTGTGACTCATCTTTAAAGATGCTCCTTATTGCATCTTTAATCATCTTCGTTGAGACGGGGACAGCTCGACAGTTGGCCTCCAGAACTATTGAATTCACACCCGAAGAGTCACTCAGGAGGTGCCGGGTGAGCTTTCTTCCTGCTGCGCCGACTCCTTTATAACTCCTGCTTTATTGCTCCTCGTCTCCATTCCTGTGAGGCCGGTGGGAGCAGCCTGCTCAGGAACTGAGGTGATGCACGGATGCTCAAATGGTCGGCTGAATTTTTCAGGAGGCGGTGGGGAATTACCGCATTCCCAGTGTATTGAAAGTCGCGCCTGAGTTTTGTCAAACCTGATCCTGACTGACAGACTCCCCAAGTAATTAAACTGTCTCTAAACTAGATCTGAGATAAAGGCGTTCCTCTCTGAAAGTCTGAAAGCCTGTCAAGCAAACAGCCCCTTAATAACACTGTGACTGACATAAGCTAATGTTTGCTGAAAATGAAAAGTGTTCCTCCAATGGATACCGAGCATTTAAACTGGAACAGAGAAAGCTGAGCCTGTTTACACACTCTCGATACTCAAATGGACTCTAAAGCAATGAATTATGAATTCTACATACAGCCCCCCCAGGAGCTCATTCCATGAAAAACACCAAGTACTACTGAATTTATTAAAAGAGACAAAAATCATCCCAAAGGTTTGACGTTTGCTTTTCAAGAAGCATCTCCAGCACTGAAATAAATCTTTGTCCCGTTTGATTCTACTTCTCTCCTGATGATTCTAACTCTGTTTTGCAGAAGCTGATTATTTTCATAAATTATACATCAAGACTCTTCAAGACCAAATACTTTCAAAATAGAATCACTTAAGTCAAAAGTTTGACTCATGCTGAGGCCCAGACACACTGGCGGAAGGGGGGGTTAAGCACATCAAACTGGTCAAAAAACTGCTGCGTTTGTAAGGTGGGTGGGGCTTCATCTTAGCAAAAAGTAGTCTCTTTCAAGTGTACTCAAAATGTTCCATTTTAGTCTGAAGACACTACACTACATGTACATGTTCTATAGCATGCTACACGTATGTTAGTTATCTTTCAGCTTCTCCCGAAAGGGGTTCTCACACCCTATCAGCTTTGTTACTCACCCTGTATTTTATCTGGGCTGCGAAAACCCAGATATTCACATACCTAGTAGAGTAAAGGGTCTTGCCCGAGGACCCGTACTGGATGAAGCTCATTGTGCACCCTGGGAATTGAACCCTGATTTCCTTGAGCGTATTACTGATTGAAAGGGTAGAGCCACCGTAGTAAAACGGATACTGAACCTTTCTTTCTGTTCTGCTGAAAACAGTACATTTACAACATGATCAAGAACGCAGGAAGTCAATAAGGGAAAAAAGGAAGCTAGATCCAAAGAGAATCCAATCTAATTTCAAAATAAAAAAAACAATGCTCCCTCCCATCAGTTGTTTCAAAATAGAAAAATGACCCATTTTTGACAAGAAAATGTTCATGTACCCATACAGTTATGACTGGAACTCAAAGCCATAACATGACACTTGGATCTCCAAACGACTGCATATGAAAACTGGATTGAGTGACTCCACCTCACTGGCGTTTCATACAGGAAGTACCTGTTGGCTCCTAGAAGTCCAAATCCCATAGACTTCTACAGAGAAATAAACAGCTGTTACTCAGTCATTCTATTGGTCAGAATAACCATTCTTAATCTGATAACTTTTAAAATAGGTTCTTTCTAATCCTCTTTTTTCATTATATTTTTCTGTAGTTCAAGTTATTCAAGTTATAAACTAATCAATCAGATGCCTCAATAAAAGTATGTGGAGCCTGCTGGCCCCCACATCCAGCATTCACAATGTTTGATCAACAGATTTCATGTAGCCCACATTCAAGTGGTAGGGGTGTGGTCTTCCAACAACCTCACTTCTGATAGGCGAGAATGGTTGCCATAGAAATGGCGACTCCAACCAATTTGGACCAATCGCTGCTTACTGACAATTTCCGGTTCCAGTGTGGCAGCATCCATATTGTGATAAAATGGCAGCTGAACTGACTTCAGTTTGTTGGAGCTGGAAGTAAACCATTCTCTATGGTTGGCGTCACACTCGGTCCAGTTCTCTGATACAGTCAATGATCATTTAAAAAATTAATATAAGATTAAGTCACAAGTTAGAAGCCTTTTCTGTGAACTTAAACTTGAACTTAAAGACTTGTGTTCTTTGTAGTGTTAAAAGGGCAAAACCAAACAGTTTTTTTTTTATTGTTGTTAATATCATCAGCGCTTGTTGTATCTGGTTGTTAGTTTTTATCAAAACAAAGAAACACAACCATCACAAATGGCAGAACCAGAGGATAAAACAAACAGTCTTATCTGGTTTTTCAAAGCCTCTGGGTGAAAAGTGAGGCTTAATTAATACTCTGCAAAAACAAATAACAGCTTTGGTAATTTCAAAGCGTTTCATCATTATTTCCCCGTTATTTGATAAAGGAGTCCTGCTGGTTTTTTTCTTTTTGATGCCTTTCTTTTCTGAAGACAAAGAAAACTTGCTTTCCTCAAGCTTTGTGAGAGCAAACAACCATTTATTCTATGACCTTAAACAATGTCTACACAACCAGGCTCAGCGAGCCGAGCCCCCTGTTCCCTCAGCAGCTTTTTTACGAGCCAACAGTCAAACTCACAAATTTGTCAAATATTCTGCTGAAAAGCCCCTCTGAGAAAATACTCCGACGTCGGAGGATGCAAACATGAGCAACTAAAGTTTGGAAACAGAAAGAGACAACAGAAAGGCTGAGCTCTGTGCAAGGTCAAAAAGAACTCTGCCAAGAAAACGTAGAAACACAGAGTCAATTGATGACCTCTAATGGATGCCTATTAGTGGGACACTGTATGGACACTTGCTGTATAAGCTATTATGTCCTCTCAGAGATTCCTTCAGCCATAATCTCATTTAATGCTTTTGCAAAACCAATATTTATGCATTGTAATATATTGTGATGCATTTTAATGAAATAGCGACTGACAGGGGCTGGTATCACTCCAAAAGAGTAATTAAAGAAACTCCAGTGATTAATTTTTAATGAAAATGGATAAAAATGACCATGTAAAACATTAGGATGTGTAGAAAAAGGCCTTAGGTGAATAGACGCTTTGATTCATATAAACCAATGCTGACACTGGGAACATGAGGACTAGTTGATTCCTTATGAACTTATAAAGAAATATTGAGATGTTAGAAAAAAAAACTTTAGCTCATTTTCTGTTCAAACTATTCTTCAAGTTTGAAAAGGTAACTTGTGATGACAGTAAACACCGCCGCATCCACGACTAAACGGTGGTAAACCCTCATGCACCGCACACATTCTTTTTTTTCAGGTTTAATGTATCATTTCAGACTCCATATCCTTAAAAAATATTTAAAAATATATAAATTCTTTTGATTTTCACGTTCCTGGTGTAACTTCTGGTTAGGTTGCTTATTTCTGTTGCTTGGTCTGTTCAGTTGGTTAAGGTAAGTTTAAGTTTGTTGCCTGAGTTATTTCTGGTTCTGTTGACCTCTTTCAAGCGCCTGGTTTTCAAATTTGATACATTTGGGAGAACAATTCCTTGACTGCTTGGTCCCTCACATAGCTGATGGACAAAGATGAATCTGGGAGAGTTCAAGGAGAAAGACACCACAGTAAACAAGGTGGTGGTGGTAGTGTGATGGTATGGGGATCGACAAACCAACAGTTCTGTTCTCTCAATGTTCTCAGAGTCTAGATCTCTTATGCAGCAGAAAAAATATCCAAACACAGCAGCAGGTCCACCTCTGGGAGGATGGAGAAACAGAGGCAGAGATTAGCAATAATTGTCAGAAATTTGATTGAGATCCGGTTTAGGACCAGCAAGACCTTCATGCTGGAAAACCTCCAAAGTGTCTGAATTCAAACTGACTCAGCAAAAACTCTAGATTTTAATGCTGGCTTATATTTAGGGGGGATTACTTTTTGATATCAATCTATGAAGGTTTATCCTTCCAACTAAACCAAACTAATGTTTTTGTAACATCATTTTGGGTTTATCTTGGTCTTCTTTGTGTGATATTTCAGTGTTTGATTATCAACGAATATAAAAACTTTGAAACAATTTTAAGTGGGAAAAACGTTATCAAAGTACTATTTTAAAAGTACTTTATAAAGTAATTAAAATAAAACATAGGGTATAGAATTTTTGAAACATGAATGGCGTTAAGCCGTTTTGAATTTTGCTGAAGTTCATTACGTCACAAAGGTCTTTGTGTCAGAGTCGCCTGCTCATGTCAGCAGGATGACCTTGACAGAGAAGCACTTCACTATTTATCTCATGTGCTGGAATAGTTTGCTGTAAAGTATTCATATCAGAAGCACCTGAGCTGGAAAGCTTTGCTTTTAAACTGTAAATCTGAGAGAGCTGCTGCTCTTTAACCTCCTCTTTTGCGCTTTATCTTACCTGCCTTTAATTGCTACAGGAGCATCACTTGACTCAGAGAAGGAAAAGTTAATGAGGAGGATGAAAAACGTGATTAAGTTTTCGACTGTCTGGTTAGAAGTATAATGAACTTAAAAGGTGATTCAGTTCTTGAGCTTAAACGAATGTTGGCTTTTTTTATATTAGGATTATCATGGAAACTTGAAGCATTTAAATAAACTTCTGCAGCCTCTTTTCCAGGACATATGAGAATAATTATTCAGATTAGGAATAAAAATGGCTTGAGATGCGCAGCAGTGATCCCCCTGTCAGTGACAGGAGCTGGAGCTTTCACGTCAGGCTTTAGGGCAGGAGGTGAGGCAGGACGGAGGCTTACCTGAGTGTGAACTGCTCCACGGTGGAGTTGGGCATCAGGTAGAGCAGGATCCGGAGGGTCTCTCCGGGCTTCAAAGGTTTCTCCGGCAGCCTCAGGAACATGTTCTTGTCTAACTGCTTGTCCACCAGCAGCTGCTCCTGTCCGGCCTGGTAGAGGCTGATACTCCCAATGCGCAGCAGAGGGTGCTGTGACAGAGGCTCCCTGGACACTCCTCCCCGGCGACCAGAGCCCTCGCTGCATTCCCCTTCCTGATTAGGCTCGTGAAGCGTGTAGTACAGCTCAGCCTGGAGAGTCTCGCTCGTTAAGCCGTCCAGAAGTCCGTCGCCTTTCCTCCGACCAAGAGGAGCCACGTTTGTGTTGAACCAGGATGGAGGCAGGTCCAGCTGGGCCAAACACTGTGCCAGGTTACCTTTCAAGCGGCACGAGGTCTTAATTTCACGCACGTCCCGAAAAGCGTGCAGGCGGATGCACGGCAGGTTGTCCTGGGCTTTGAAGTCGTCCCAGTCCCTGCCTGCGATGTAGAACAACACCTGGACGGTGGTGTTGTTGGAGTAGACTCTTGGCTGGACAATGAAAGCCCGTACTTTCCAGCCGACGGTGAGTTGGCCCGGGATGTCCAGCGGGCTCGCCGGCTGGAGCAGCTCCTTGGACACGGTTTGGTCCTGGGCGAAAGGCCCAAAGCTTATGTTGATGGCAGGGAGGTCTTTTGTTTGGAAAACCACAAAACTCTCGTAGCGCTGCAGTGGATGTCCAGTCCTGGAGCTCCCTCTGCCAACCGTTTGTCCTGGGATCTGCGCCTCCCGCAGGAAAAACGCCAGCTGGGCATTGGACATTTTAAAGTTGGCAGGCAGGTACACATTGGGCGGTGCAGGACTGGCCGTCATCGCCGACGAACTGAAGAGAGAGTCGGAGCTGGTTGGCGAGATTTTACCTGCAAGAGCTGTGAAGGGAGAAGAAGAAGAAGAAAAGAATTGATCAGATCAAAAACTAATAAAAAATTCCGACAGAGAACCAGACGGCTCCACTCAGTCAGCTGTTCAGAGGCCAAAAGGTCAAAGTCACTAATCCCTTGACAATCTGCCCGACATCCAACCTGAAGCTGTGGACACACACCTCCAGTGTTTGGAAACTTTTTCAGAAACTAAACTTTTAAAGCAACAACCCTCAGCAGATGACCCACAGCAGATAGATGAAGGTGACATACTTATCAAAATTACCCAAAGTTGAGCACAGAGGCGTAGTTGCATGTCCCTATGGTCCAAATCATAGATTAAAAGTCCCATATTCCAAGAGGTTTTATCATCTAAATCTCATCCCTTAAATCTGGAAAATGTTCTTGAATTCCCCAAAAGTAAATCCTCCTCATAGATCCTTGCAAACATCCAAAGATCCTCAAACTTATGCTTATCTTTTCTCAAGGCAAAAAACTAAAAAGATATCTGCAGGATCTTGTTCAAGCCTCTTGAACTTGTGCTTTCTGCTCCGCCGTGGTTCAAGTCCCGGTTCTCACAGCGGCTCAGCCCCACACAGCGGCGCGTTCGATCCCAGACTGAGCACGGCTCCAGGACACACTGATAGAAGTGTGAGGGGGGGTGAGCCTCCTCCTGGTTGGTGGGCCGTGCAGGACTAGAGACAAAGCCAGTGACACCGCCCCATCTTTGCCACACCTAGTCTGTAATCAGTGTTGTAGCTCTGGGTGGTGGTGGAGAGCAGGAACACTGCAGCTCCATTCATCCTCTCCCTGAACGAGCTCCTGTGTGAGTGCAGCGTCTGAGCGAGGAGGACGGCGAGGTGGGGAGGGAGTGGGGGTGGGATGCACTGCTTGGGAGGCTTTAGGCAAAGAGAGGGAAAGGGAGAGAGGGAGGGATGCAGGGGAAAAGGAGGGATTAGGTAAAGGTTATTGAAGAATTAGCCCACTCCCCCTCTCAGATCAGCCCCTTTACCCCCCTGTGGTGGGCTTAGTCCAGTGAGAATGAGGTGGTTACCAATCTACAGGGGGAGGGGGATACCCCCTCCACTCACATGTGCCTGGAATTCCCACCACAAAGGAGATGAATCCGCGGACGTGTGTGTCCATGTGATCTCCACAAAGGATGAGGCGACTCTCTCAAATGAGCAGCGCCAGCTACTTAGCAACTGTCTGCTCTCACCCTCTACCCCCCCACACCTCTCAGGAATGCTTCTGGTCCAGAACCACCGCACAAATCCCCCCCCCACTGCCACATGTTCTCTAAATCGCACAACTTAACAAAACTGTGAGACTCTGCTGCTAATCCTGGCCTCAGGAAAGGATGGAGGATGTCCTTCCAATACAAAGATTCAGCCCCACTATCAAAGTGAAGCGTCTAAAGGATTTCACCGCCGTGTTTAAACAGTAAATAGCTTCAGCAGCAGTGGCCTTGAGCGCAGACGAAGCCTGAATCCCAACACCTGCTCAGTCTTTTCCCACAGACTGTTGGTGTTTTTCCAGCCGGCGGTGAGGTGGCAGCAGGAGCAAGGACGTGCGTCTCTGTGATGTCCAAGCACCTGCCGCAGGTCAAGACAAAACGCCTCGTAGCTCGCCGCTGTTTTCAGGGAGAATCCTGCCTTTTTGCTGAATCTGACTCCAAAAAGCACGCTGACTTCACCAGTTTGCAGAATCAACAAATATCAGATGCTTTTGCTACATCATCAGTTTGTAATTTAGCTGATGGAGGTTTTCTAACAGACTTGACCGTGTTTTTATCTAACTTCTAATTCAGTTTCTATATATTTCTGGTATCAATATTTACACTTTACAGCTCAAGGTTTTCCCAGAAAACACATTTCAGACCTAGAACATTTACTTTTTGGTTCCAGGAAGTTATTTTCTGAGGTTTCAACCTTTTTTCTGCATACCTGTGCTCCTTCTAAAATGTCACTGCTACTCTCTAGGACCCTCAACAGACCTGGACAACCCAAAAACCACTGCACCTCTACCAGCCAACCCCTCGTACATGTGTCCCTGGTGGTGTACCTCAAGGGTCAATAATGGGCCCACTGATATTTTCATTTGTTTTCTGTTTGATTTAAGCGTTTAAGTCTATTCTCTGTGATGCGGTGAGGTGGTTGAGCAGGTTAGCCAATGATCAAAGATCGTCAGTTTGACCTCCGCTCCCCCCAGCCAGCTGTGGTTTTGTCCTTGGGCAAAACACCCCACCCTCCCTGCCTCCAGTGTGGCTCCACTGATGTGTGAATGCGTATGAATGTCCCGGTGACGGTCATGGGGCCATAGATGCGTAATGGCAGCCACGCCTCTGTCAGTCTGAACCAGGGCAACATCAGTAGCTCACCATCACCAAGCATGAATGAGGAGTGAATGAATAATGGACACACGTTGTAAACACTTTCCAAAAAACATGGCTCATAAAGTAAAAAACTCCTTTCAGCAATAAAGTGGAGTCTAAGTCTAAACTGTGATGAAGCTGCTCCTCTCTATGACCGTACACGAAACCGGAGAACCCGAAAACCCACAACACCTGTACCGGTCAACCCTCATATGAGTGTATGTGATTGAGGCTTAGCGAGAACAAACGTTTTTAGCTTCCTGGGAACTGCGGAGCCCCCAGAGCTCTCAGTGACACATATGTGAGGCCTGAGGGTCACCTGACTGCTCGCCAAGAACCTCCTAATCCTTTTCAAATGTAATGAAACTGTGCAGTGACAATACATACATCCAATGCAATCAAGCAAAACAAATCCCTGCCCCACGCTCTTCACCTCGGAGGCCCTCTGGCATCATCTGAGAAGGTGATAACAGCCGATGATGCATCAGGGCGTGCTTGTCTCGTTTCAGTGTAACAACATCAGCAGGTCGCCGGCTTTCATAGGAGCGCGGACACAGATGGGCCCCCATTGTGAAACCCTACCTCCTTCTTTCACTTGACTCCCATTACACCTCAGGCCAAATTGAATTGAATTCATTTCCTGTTGTGCTCCCATTACGGGAAACATCTGCTGCTAGTGCGCTTAGGGCCGCAGAAAGAGTGGGCTCCGGTCAAAGGGCAATTTTCTCATCAAATTTTTTTATCCAATGCAGTGTCAATTAATTAGGACCCTGGGTAACTTTTGAGCAGAGCAACAACACTTCTGTGCTACAACAGCCCTTTCGATTCAAAGAACAAACTGAAAGAGGATTTCATTGTCAGTAAAACTTTGGAGGCTAAAGATTTCAGCTTCAGTGAAAAAAGGACACAAGAGGAAAAACGTTTCAGCAAAAAAAGAGGACATTATTTTTCCACAAACGTGTTATTGAACATAAAACACTGATTTAATAAAACTATTCACTGTATGAGCAAGGACTGTCAAACATGAAAGCAATCTGCAGAGTTAAGGGGGATGTGAGGAGTGGGTGTTATGAGCAGGGCAGGCATTTGATCTTCACAGAGAGAAGTGCATAAACTCTTCAAGTAAAAGGTCAGAAAAAATGTAGAGGAGCTTTAGAGAGACATGGAGCATCCTTACAGCATCACTAATGTTCCAACGCTGAGGCTTTCCATATCGATAGGTATCCCCCCCCCCCCCGCTCCTCTCTCACCGATATGCTTTGGAGTGGTCAAATGCTGCCTCTCAACTCACACGAGGAGACACACAAGTGCAGCTCTGCAGCGCAGGATCCCCAACATAAACACGTCCTTACTCTCTCATCCCTTTGGATAAACATCACTGTGAAAAAATCAGCTATCCTGACCATTTAACCAATTAAACGACCAGTTTTTAATGAGTTTTGATTGCACGATGAGCCAGAATGGAACAAAACTATGAGGTAAGATAGCTGTCAATAAGAAACGTTTTCAAAAGGAAAAAGTTGTATCAATAAAGACAAAGTTGTGCACAAATGAATACTCTGTGCACAACTTATTCAGAAAAATATGAATACAACCTTTAGTTTTAGGTTTGTCATGTCTGTTTGGAATACGATTTGACTTTGCTTTGAATACAACTCCTGCTTGTCTTGGATATGATTTCTTCTGATAATAAACTGTCAAAAATATATTTCGGGGTCACAGGCGTTTACATCGTGTCCTGTAACATCGATTCAACTGAGTGCATCTGTGCATTTATTAAACCACAATAAACTTTTTAGGATGTTATTGATCCCATGGCAGGAACATTATCTTGATACCATATCTCTGCTGGGAAATAAAGACATTCACTGCCGTTTTCTTTTTTTTTGGCCGGAAGTAGTGGCAAAAAAGAGATGTTTTTTTAGTTCAGTTTAAATAAAATAATAATAATAAAAGCAAGCAATACGCAATGTGAAAAATCGATGTTCCAGAACTCGATGTTTATGCCTGTGACCCCGTGACCTATTTTTAACAGTTTGTTAACAGGACAAATTCGTATTCAAAACAAAGACAAGTCATATTTAAAAGAGACATCTTAAACATAATTATTATATTCATTTTTTTCTGCAGAATTTTGCACAAAATAAACATTTGTGTTCAAATTTGTCTTTATGAATACAACTTTGTCTTTTTGGATAGGCTTCTTATTGACAGCTATGTTACCTCATACAAAATGGCTCCATTTGTGTTTCTACCGTCTGGTGTTTTAGCGCCTCTTTGTCAACTCTGCATAAAAACAAGCTACCATTGAATAAAAAACATAGAAAAGTAACAATGCAGGTATTTTTAGGCATTTTTCACACGCAGCTCTTACATTTTCACTTCGATCTTCTTCATCAGAAGGACAAAGCATGCCCAGAATCCAGCATCCCCTACCCTTTTCTGGGGGTTAGGGGCAGGGAGTTTGAGGCCCGCCCAGCATGTTTTCTATGTCACAAATACGATCTTTGAAACGGCTGTTTTTTGTCTGCTCCTGATTCACAATGATTTAAATGACTACACTAACTGAAAACTTGAACAATTTTCCTAAAACATGTCCTTCATCATCAGAAAAATACCACAAGAGCATGTTAAAAAACACCAAAAATGCAATTTTCACAGCATTTGGTCTTTAAAAGATCCAGAATTTTGGACACTAACTTGATGCCATCTGTGTCAAAGTTGAAGAGAGGATGACTTCTAGAAATGATAATGATCCTAAACACACCTCCAAATCCACGCTGTCTGACATTAAGAGACAGAAACTGAAGGTTTTGCAGTGACCTTCAATCACCTGAGCTCAACATCATTGAAAATCCATGGATAGACCTGAAAAGAGCAGTGTGGAACAGACATCCCAGAAATCTGTAAGAACTGGAAGATTTTTTTATAAAGAAAAATGGATGAAGAAACCTCAAACAAGAATTGAGAGACTCTTGACTGCTACAAAAAGCCTTTACAAGCTGATCCTTGTCAACGGGGGCATAGGATGTCCACATGAACTACGCTCTGATTGTTTAATTTCCTCATTTCTAACAGGCTGCACGCAAGGACCGCCCACTCATCACATAGACAGCACTAATGGGCTCTTTGTGCTGTCCGAGGGATTGTTAGGGCACGTGCGTACTTCACCCTGTTGCCTGCAAAATGTATATATAAAAAAAAAGCGCAATTAATATTTTCTGTATATGACGGGGTATATGACGGGTTCCCCAAGTGGTCTACAGTTGGGAATAAGGTTAAAGCAAGACAATTTGACAGTCATTGCATACGTGATTTTTTTGTGTTTTTTGCTTGTTATTTAGAAAAAAATAATGTCAAATAGACTCATTAGTTAAAGAAAACTTGAAACCCAACAAAATTTTTACTTGTTTAACTTTTTCATACTTGCATGATCACTATGCCATTTTAGTGAACATGTGTGATTGACTTCAAAGTGCTGGCGTTAAAAGAAGGAGCAAACTTTACTTACATGTCTATTTATGAGCTTCTTCCCTATCCTTGAGAAACCTTAGAAACTACTGAAAGGAGGGGAAATGGTCAACGGTTGGCTTTGTTTGAGCTGACACCAGATTAAAAGACTGAAGGTATTGTTGCTGTGTTCCAAGACAATGACTGAGGCTTATGCTGGAATGATAAAGGAACTGAACGTGAAATCGATCAAACTGCGTGGACTTTGTGAAAATCTGTCTTCCTGTGAATCCTCAGCTTCTGGGGGGGGTTCCTGGATGTGAGCCGAGAGCCTTGTTCTGTGAGCGTGCCCGTTTTCGAAAAGGTCGGGTTTGGAGATGTCACTGGAAATGGTGACAAGCACCGAGCTGCAAAAAGGTCTTCAAACCAGACCAACACAGGCCAAATCCAACCCTTCCGCAGTCATTGGGGCTGCCTCGGAGAGTGAATCATCTGGAGCTGAAGCTGCTTTTCTTCTAAGCTCTAAAATATCTTTATATTGAAATGAACTGCACCAGCACACACTCTGTTAGGGGTCAGAATTAGAGGAAAGGAAGTTTACGTTCACTACAGTCCTAAATCTTTACCTGAAGGCCGCTATAAACTGTTAAACCTCTGAAAACTCTGCTGCAATCTGGAGAATAAACTGACTTTTAACAACTCTTACTTGTGAAAATTTTGGTTGAAAATTACGCTAAGTCCAACTTTCTAAACAAAATGTTATGATTTAATTATTAAATAGAAAACGTGGTTTCATATTTTCCCCCAAACCTTTCTGCCAGATGGTAATGGGTCTGGAAAAGTCAACTCAGAAGGATTATCGTCATGATCACGTTTCTTTTTTTTTATCCTTTTTAGACCAGACACAGCAGATTTGGCTGGGTCATTGTTTTCTGTGCTCCTAAAATATTTCTATCTTCTTAATCCAAGTTGCAAAATTTAAATGCAGGCATAAAAAAATACCCAGAAGCCATTTCATATCTGTTTGTAAATGCTTTCAGAATTCCTAAACATATGATAATGCTTAAAGATAGGATTTCATTTTGTTTAATGAAGATAGTATCCCTTAACTTTGTTTATTTTCGAGTTCTTTTTAGTTTTCTGTGGATGTTGGCCTCTTTTATTGGGTTGTAAGTTTTCAGTTTTTTTGCAGTTTTATAAGTTTAAAGGTCTCCAAGTTGTTTCTTCTTCACTGATGTTAATGCTTTCTTTGAGGCATAAAAATATTCTTCAATCTTTTATTTAAAGAAACATTCAGCCTGCATTCTTATCTTTATCCACATCACAGTTTTTGTTTAGAAAATTCAGTTAATTAAGGCTTGTATAGTTTAAGATGTCTTTATCTTATGGAAGTGTCTAATATTTAAATCATTTATTCACATTTTTGCTATAAAATATAGTCTCGAATTTAACTCAAGAACAGCTTTGCATAAGTCTTTGGTTATACTTAGGAGAAACGTATGTAAGCCCAGGAAACATTTGTTGTTTTAGCTTTGGAAGTACTTGCTGTAAAATCCTAATGTTCCTCTCAGAGCGAAGCCCATTCTCATCTCAATCAGACCTTTGCTGCCAGTCTGCTGCTGGATTATCTCCAACACACTCCAAACATGTCCTGCTTCATTTTTCATCAGTCTTCATCCCTTCATACAAAGGGAAATTAAATTCAAGCTGCCGCCTGGCTGGGGAGGGTGTGCTCAGTCCATGTGTTTGCATGAAATCAGATCACTTTGGCGTTTTAGAAAAGAGTAGATCAGTCTGCAAACTGTCAGGCTGTGTTTCCACGTCTTGTTTGTCCCAGGAGGGCTTTGTTAAATCTATTCACAGTAATTGAAGGTGTATTCAGAAATGTGGAAAAACAATGAGGACACTGAGAACTTTGACTTTTTCAAGTAACTTCCTACACTTTCATTTTATGTTAAACAATGAGATTTCAGCATGTGTTTAATCTTTTTTCTGACACATTTTTTAAGAATCTTTGTTATTTTCTTTAAATGCTTTAAGATGATTTAAACAAAATTGTGATTGTTAGTGTGTGTATGTTGGAGTGTATTTTGTTGCGGGGTAAAGGGTGTTTGTAATAAAGGGGGCAGTTAAAACTGACGGGTAGGGCACTAAGAGGACACCTCCTGCTTGTTGGCACTCATCTCCAAGCATCCCCCCTACCAAGGGTCCTATATGTATAAGTTTTGATTATAACTGAGAGGGGAGGGGCCTGAATCCATGCGGCAGCCATAGGGAGGGGGACCATTGCCAAGTAGCTTCACCCCTGAGGTGCATCGCAGGCTGACACCCCCCCCGCCACCCATCAGCCTAATAAGCGGTCATGTGAGGAAGGAGGGTAGGTCAGGGACAGCTTCCAGACTGACCCCCAATTAGTAGAACAACCGTCCCCCAGCCCCCCAGGTGGTACTGTATTTTCCCAGCGCTGGCAGCTACGCGCTAACATAGATGAGTGTGATTATTGGCTCGGCCTAAGACTTTTAACTTCAACTATGTTAGAAACACTGAAACTTTATCATTGAATCAAGTTTGAAAGCATTTGTATCTTGTTGAAATAGTGATTCAGGATCCAGGATCCATGCAAAAGCTGCAGGGATTGAAAACTAAAATATAGAAGAGCTATGCACTGATAGAGCTCAGACGGTTGCACAGGTACACAGTCATGGTAGCAGCTACACAGGGACAAAAAAGCAGGAAACATTCAATTAAACAGATGAAAAAAAGAACTTCGACTATTAGTGACTCCAACTTCCTGTCAATGACGTGATCCTGTGTGGTCATTAGTCTGAGATTCACTCCAGTTTCAATCAATCGTTCCTCGTGGACAGGAAGTAACCTCCTCCGGGACACAATCTGGAGAATCCACACCACCGCGTCTCAATCAGAGCGGAGAGAATCTTTTATCCGTTTAATTTACACCAGTTACACTGATGAGAGCGGAGCTTTTCTAAATTTGACTCACACTGTAGCTTTAATTAGCCATAATTTTCTGATTAAAAGAGAAGAATGTAAAACGGTGACACCATTAGTGGAAGTGGAACATTTCATCACGGCTACTTTATATGCTCCCATAAAATCATATACATCATTTATGGTGTGAGCTGCCCTTGAGGCTCATGAGGCCATTTGCATGAAGCAACATCGGAGCGGCGTGGTCGTGTTCTGGTCAAAAACCTGAAAAGACGCTTGCAGCTGGTTATGATGCCATCAACAGTCCGAAAAGCCACACAGATGACTTCAAACATTTAAGAACCAAATTTTAAAAAAAGATCAGCATCCAACACACGGATATTCCTCCACCGCAAGCTTTAATTTGCAATCACTGCTCTGCAAAAGTTCACCTGAAAACCAAGCTGACATTAACAGGGGGGGAAGGATTACATATCCCATGATGCAACAGCAGCTTGTAATGAAGAATTGATTATGTTTCTTGTGAAAGATTCTCTTTTTTTTGCTTTTTTGGTTAGAGTCGAGGCAGATAAAGTCTCGCAGTTTGACCTATGTAATGGTGACGAAACAAAAATATGTTTAGATATACTTGACCCAAGTTTCTGGCTCCTTTTTTTTTATTAATCAAACTGCATTTTAAAAGAAAAATATAATTTCTTTACATTATGTCAAGAAAATTCAAGTATTGCTATTTCAAAAACACTCTGACTCATTTGAATTAATCTTTTAAATAACTGATCTGAATTTTTTGGTTCTGTGTGAGCCTGTAACATGATGAAGGCCTGTTGGACGCATACAGGATAATATAAGTTGATCTGTTTAAGCAGGTATTCTGACCCCTTAAAGCCGTGCAAGCCTGTGCATTTTTGAGAAAGAGCTCAAATGAAATCTATAAAATCATCTCACACGAAAAAACTGGGTCGCAGTTCAAGCTGAAGAGGAGACGACCCAAATAAGGGTCAGGCCTCTGATGTGAAATATTTTCTGCCACAGTTTGGTTGCTAATGAACAGGAAGGCTGGAAGGGTCATATTTCTACTGTGAGATTTTTTTTTCTGAGGCAATTTATGTAGCTTGAGAACAGAATCAGCTGGAAAACTAAATCTGTATGGAGAGGTCAGCGTTTACCTGCAGAACTTAGTGTGTTTTTAGAGTCATGATTTGGTTGGATTAGGCAATTTGATGGGTAAAATCATTAATACAAGTATGCTGCCCCCCAGCTGTTATCAGTCACTGGAGCTCACGGAGCGGCACATCTCCAGTATGCGCGGCGTTGCTTCAGCTCGCTGCAGCCTTCACTGCGCTAACTGGCCTTTTGCTTCTTTTTTGGCAGATGGAGACACGGCCACTGCATGCATTAGGGGAGTATTGATAAAAGAATGCAAATGCCTGGTGGCAGCACCGTTCCAACCTCGACACCATTCAAGGCTGACAAAATCTATAGGGCCGCAGACGAGGGGGTTTTCCATGGGGGACGCTTTGTGTGCAGTAAACTTTAGACAGAAGACTTTGGAGAACTGTTTCTCTTGAACAAAATGTACAGAAGGATTAATGCAAGTTCAAATATTTTTCATCTGCATATAAAAATGTGTCTTTCATCGTGCTTACGCCACTTATTTTTCCAACAAACACAAATGTACTTCTTTGTTTTTCTGTTTTACTGCAACAACCCAGTCAGGCCACAGCAAGATATAATAAGTATGGCCTTACGTACACACCATGCATGTGATGCATGGAACACAGGTGGACCGCATGAAATATCAAGGTCGCAGAGCACTCTGTGAACCTGTAAAGAGAAAATGTTCGTCAACATTTTCACAGGCATGCTGCGGGCGACAGGTTGGAATGAACACCTATATAACACAGAAGGGTAAGTGAGGGTGAAGGAGGTGAGATGGAGGTGTGTCGCCCAAATCCTGGGGACTGCACAAAGGAGCCCGCTGGTGCTGTTCATGTGTGTGGTCCTTTATGTGCAGCCTGACTCTTAGAAATGAGGACATTAGCAAGTGTGTAGTTTGAGTGAACATCCTATGGTTAAAATCCACGAGCTGTCAATAAGGAGCCAGTTCTTGCACCTAATGACTAGAGCGTGGCATAAGGACATCGTACCACAGCATCACTCGTATTCCATGTGCATTCCTTAGCCTTATGAAGACTTGATACACTTACCACACTCATGATAATGGTATGTTCCATTTTCATGATGTCCTTTGAGGTTAGACTCAAGGGTCTCACCTGTGCTCCTCCTATTTTGCAGGCGCGTGTTTTAAGTGCGTCCAACCCTAGCTCTTCCTCTGGGTCTGTGCGGCCAAGCAAAGAGTTCAGCACTGGCCACAAGTATTTAGAAAATGATGTGTGAATAGTCACTTTTATAAATAAATGAATCAATAAATAATTATAAGAACAAAAGAAGGATTAGACTATCCTCTGTACATGTTAACAGCAGCCATGTTTCTTTACAACCGAACTTTGTTACCTCTTCTATGGCTGTTTCCAGTATTTTGATGGTTCTCATGCCAAAATATTTATCCCGATCAAACGTGTGGCGGATGTAAACGTTTGTTGTAATTGGATGCATTTTTTCAGGGCCCATGTATACTGTTCTATACAAATCTGACCTTTGATCAGATTAAAGTCATTTTGCACATGTACACACAGCTAATGTTTTTATCACAGGACTTTTGTCCATCTGAAAATGGATTTGTCCAAGTCAAAGACAGCAGAGACAGCAGAGACAGGGACCCATGCGGTTTAAAGATGCTCACGCTCACTTTCACGTCACCAAGAACCTGAATACAGTCAACAAGTGGACGGATTATCTTTGTTTATCCCATTTCCTTCCCTGGCAGCCTCATTCCAGCATTCACAGTAATGTCCACCAATCTAATTAATGCTACATTACGGTGATTTGTAGGTTATACATTGGCAGTCTTTCAGTGTATTTGACCAGATTCAGCAGCCCAGTTTTAATTGTAGCCCTTTGGGGATAATAAAGCTCTTCTAAGAGCTGTGTAACACATGAAAGATCCCTTAAAGACCATCTATATGTCCTGTCTCCCGGTGTTAGCCGTCAATGAGCTTAGAGAAGGTAAAATGTAAAAAGCCAGAGCTCAAATGGTAATGAAGGAGTTCATAACCTCGCGTTTTGTGAAGCCTTGTTTGACATTCAGTCTGCTGACACGATGCAGGCTGATGTGTCACCATGGTGATGAAGGAAATTGTGCTCAGCTGGGTTTCCCTGATCAGAACTGAGCACCGGCTAGCGTAGAAAAGCACAAACGGTTTCCAACACGGATGCAGTCGCAAGATTTTAATGAACAACAAAATAAGCGGATGTTACTGTTGGTTACCTAGTAACAACCATTAGGATTGAAACTTGTAGACATCGAGTTCATTGACTAAGGTGATGTTCCATCAGCATCGACTTCCTGTTGCTGCCCTATGAAATTTAAAGCTGTAACACTCGCCTGCATAGACCCCTGCATGACCCCCAAACTCCACCCTGCAGGCCCAAAAACCTTCTTCTTACAGCAATCTGATGGTAAATGACAACTGGTGGTCAAATTTGCATTTCTGGCTATTTCTTTATTGAAATGTTGTGAATCAAGAGAAAATGATTAATTCCGTTGGAAAAGGCTTGTGGCAGTGACGTAGGTGCTACAATCGGCAGGCCACAAGCTCCCTGCACCGCTTCAGTCTGATGAATCCTCTTACAGACAGATAGTTCCATGTACGTCTTGACGTTCACGTGTGATGGAAAATGTGTGTGGGCTTACCCCTCGTCAACAGTTCCACTCACAACTCAGAGATGAATTTCTAATGAACTCCTGTCGCAAAAACTATGTCCTTGAAGATGACACAGGTTTTTGGGATTTTGGCCAAAAGACGGAATAATCATAATTAAAAGACCACAGAGAACACTGGAAATAAATCAAAAGATGATGGAAGTGAGACTTTAAACACTGCTAGGTGATAGATGGTGTAGTTTGTTTTTAATTGTTACTAATTTGTGTTTTGTTTAGTTTCTGGATTATTCATGTGTTTAGTTCTGTGCATGTTACCTGTGACTTCTCCTCAATGCTCTGCCCCTTGGGTCTTCTTGGAGATGGTCATGGCTGCCAGGAGTTCTCTCTTTTGGTTTCATTTTTAAGGGAGCGTCTTTTATAACGGTCTACGTATTGGTTCCCGTTATTAAATTCAATCTGGACTTGTTCACGTCTTCCTGGATTTCTCTTCACTTACCACCAGAATCCGTAACAGTTTGCTGTTCTAAGTCACTTTAAACTGACATAAACAGGAGCAGACAGGAAGCTTTGGAGGAAGAGAGTGTGCTAAAGTCTCTAAACCCAAGGACATCTCTCAAAATAAAATGCAGTATAAAGACTTTTAACTTTTCAGCCAGTGATCACAGGAGATTTGTTGTCATGGACAGAGACTAAGCATGACAGTGACATGTGCTATGTCTGGACTTATGGTCTTGTTTCCACTGAAATATATAATATAACCAATTAAAGCAGTAACAACCTTTAGCTGTTTACCTTTAGAGAGGAAAAACAACCAAAAAAACTTCATAAACGCAGAAGATAAATCAGAAATAGCTTTTCTTTTTGCATTATTCTTGACTGACCTGATTGGTGTCGCCTGGATGTAACTTATGAATTAGTCTAAACTGACACACTTGCCCTCTGACCTGCCCTGTTAAGTGGAAATAGACCTTTTAATGAATTGGAAATCAGAGTGTTTGTGTGAGAAATCCCAAAGTGTAAGAGACTCCTGCCCAGAATACCAACACTGTTTCTATTTCAGACCTGTGTTCAGTCCCTCTTTTGACTCGCAGAGGGAACTTGCATTTTCACCAATGAGCCAAACAGCTGTCGCATCTCATTTTTTGAATTAATGAAGCTTAATTTATGGGTGATCAGCTAAACCCTTCAAAGTTTTGACTAGGACTGTTATATCATCATTTTTCCAATGGCAAAATTAAAATAAGAGCTGATTTTGGCTCAAGGGGAAAGGCGGCACCGGGAGTGAAGGTTGGTCTGTAGTGATCTGCACCAAGGGGCCTCAGGCAACGCTGTGGTGGAGTTTCACTCCTTGACCTTTATTCTGACGACTCCTCTTAAGTTTCATGGCCGATGGTGATGGTTTTCAGCCCCTCATTGGTGTGCATTTCATTTAGTCATGGGGTTAACATGCTTCTTACCTTTGTTTAAGAAAGCTATTAGTGAAGTTAAAGAGTTTAAAGCACGCTCACTCCAAGTGTGACTGTGCTCATTGATTTTCTTCTGTGGGGATTGGTTGCCTTCTTTAGCTCTTTCTCTGAGGCATCCTAAAACTTTTAGATTTTCTGGACATCAGATAGGAATTTTCAGAAAAGGCTGGAATTTTGTCAACTCTTTTGTTATAAATGTTCTTAAAAAAAATCGTATGTTTGTGTTTTAAGTTGCTGAGATGTTTTGTTGAGAGGTTAGCTGGTTTGTAGTCGGCTGTCCTGAACCTTTTCTTGGGCTGGTTGAGGTGGACCAGAGAGCTGCTGTGGGAAAACCGACCGAGTTCTGTGGTAAAAACCAAATAGAATCCCTAACTATCAGTCTTTCTCAAGGTGCATTCAAACTGAACGTGATTCGCACGTCAGAGTCAGCCAGTGTCAATGTTAAGTCAATGTAAAGACATGATTTGAGGTGGTGCGGCGTGACGAGGTTGATGCAATCAGTGACTCAGCTTTGGGCACATGGCGTTTTCGGTGACTAGATCAACGAGTAGAAAAATGAATTCAATATGAAGAAATATAAGAAAATACATATATTATATACATATAATATATAAGAAAATATAAGAAAAACAACTCCTGACAGTTGGTTAGACAACATCTGCTCAATTTTTGTAGTTTCCTAACAAAATAAAAGTATATTTTTTTTATGTAGCCTCCTGACAAGTTGTGATGACATTAAATCACAAAGGCAGAAAGGGTTTTTGAAACGAGACCATAACTTTGTCTACTTCTGTTGAAATGTGCAAAATAATAAAAAAAACCCATCTTAATACACATTTTTACAGTGAGGTTTTTGACAGCATGAAATTCTGCTCATCTGATGTTTTTCACATCTTATTTTTTATCACTTTACTGTCCATTATTTTTATACTTTAGTTTTAATGCACCGTAATACTAGCCACTGATAATTGCTGACCAGTAATGAACAATTATGTCTCCATCTTGATAATTCTGATGTAAATTTGCCGATAAAATGGGCCTCAATGGGGTAATTCATGCTGTGGTTTCCCCAACAACCCTTTTCTACACCTCCAACCATCCTGCGAGCTTCTGTCACGTGACAGTGATGTCACAGCTCAGTGTCTTCTGAAGTTCTTGAACAATATGTGCTGCATTCACCTGTGTGGGCTTACTTTAGCATATTGGAGACAAATGATTCATTTCCTTTTTGCTACAAAAGTGCCACAATGGGGTAAAAATCAGGCTTTAACACAAATCTTACAAGTCACCTAAAACTCCATCGCAGTGACATGTGGAAAGAATACAAAGCTGTCACCAGTGCTAACGATAGCAGTCATCCAGAGAACAAGTAACTTTTGGCGAGGCGTTTAATAAATGTAAAAGATTAAACAAGCAAGACCCCCGAGATAAAGAGACTAAGAGAAAACTATGGAACTAATTGCATTTGCCGACCAGCCGATTTCTTTATCAACAAAATGAGTTTGTTAAATTATTATTAAAGTCAAAGTCTTTATGATTATTTTTTCTGACAACTGCGGCAGGTTTTCACTGTTTACAGATGTATGGCAAAGCCTGAAAACACCAGAAAGATGTGTTAGCACAATCTTTTTTTCCAGATTTTTGAAGATAACAATAGTGTTAGTGCCAAAGTTTATTAGATCGATTCAGAGCAATATAGTGTTACTTTCATTTTTTTTAACTTGGGTATTTTAAACAAAAAAAATATTGTTTGATTACTTGGATAAAAGAAACAGGAAACTATCGGTATAGGTCATGAACTCGTTATTCTGCATCACTATAGTTTTTACTTTTAGTTGTTTTAATGCTTTGAGTTTTAATGAACGGCACCTTGTTTGACTGCTGTTTGTTTGATTTATTGAAGCAACAGACTGTTTCACATGACAAGCCCCCTAGTGGTTAACTGGTGAACTGAAATGGCTCCAGTTTCTTTCATATATTGTTCAAACCCACCTTCTTTGCTATTTTCCATTTAATCCTTTATTGTCTTTTTTATTGTCTCGTTTCACTTAAAAAATTGAAAAAGTCTTGCTAGTTTGTGCAGCTTATTGCTAAAAGCAGAAAAACAGTCTCTGAGCAGCAGCAGCTTGAATGTTAAAGTTGTTAATTTAGATGAATTTGGCAAACATTTTAAATTCTTGTTCTATTCCAAGACAACAAATAAAGTTTTTTTTTCAATAAATGCTTAATGACTTATTATTTCACTATCTACTAATCCCAACAGTGAAGCAACTTCATGACTTCATTCTCTAAGGCTCCAAATAAACCAACACTTTGTGCCCACGGGGCTCGTATTTTAAAGCATATTCATTGCAAGTGTTGAATAAAACTGTCTTTTGTGAAGGAGTCCTATTGTATAACAGGCTTCTTCATAGTGGTGGCCACCCTCCCAGCCAGTAAAAAGCCTTCAGAGCTCTCTAAATACTCTTTTTGGGGAAAGAGAAGAGGATCTCTTTGTTTCAGCTTTCCCTTATAATACTGTCACACAAAAACAGTCATGTTCCCATGGTGACCGGTTACACAGAGCTGCACTAAATCACCATAACAAACCAGAAAAAGGAGAGTACTGAAGAGTGTTTACTCATGGGAAATAAAAGAAACTTGGAAAGACAGAAGGATTAAAAAAACTACTGTGAAAAAAGATGAAAAGATAGAAGATGGACTTCAATTAACACAAACTGTTTAATTTAGGAAAACTACTATAAAGAGTCTTCAGCTTTTAGGAGATGTTGGCCTCTTGCAGAAACTTTAGAAAAACTTTCAAAGCAGTGTTCTTAAAATCTCGGAGATGACAGAGATGAAGTTAAACAACTGATAGATCTTACTTTTCCATGATCTTCTAGAAACGCTTTTAACCGATCTGGATTCTAGCATTCGGGTGAGAAAAAACAAAAAAGCAGCTAAAAAAAACCCCAAAGATGCAAAACTGTAGTTTATGACAAGTCGAAAGAGAACAGAAGCACTTGCTGCATGAGGGGGGGATTCAACATTCCTGGTCTGAAAAAAACAAAAACGGTTTGTCTTTATTTACTGGGCTGAAATGGACCATTTGGATCATTACTTTGCTGCAAAAACTCAGTGTTAGTAAACAGAGTTCAGGATTCCATCAATTATCAATGTCTAAAGTATTCCTCAGTAGCTCCAGAAGATCACGGTACCACCACCATCACATTCTCCTCAAAAAAGTGAGTTTGACTTCAGATGTAGTGGGATGCATGCCTTCCAGAAGGTTTGGTCTGGGTGAATACTCAAAAGTTCCGGTCACAAAGCCCAAATGCTGCAAATCACTGCGCAGGCTTCTTTAAAACAAACTTTTTGTCTCATGATCTGAACTAAAACATACGTACATACATATATTGCTTTGCCGCTGCAGTGGAGGTCTGCAGGCCCGGCAACGCATTCTCGTGTTACCGTGACAACGGGCCGCACCACTAATCCAATACAAAATACAAAATACACAGATGTCCGTCATTGAGTGCCAGTCATTTCTGACCAGCATCACTTATAACTTCACAAACTATCAGGAAACTGTTTCCCACAATGCACTGCTTTGTAGTCCACAGGTGGCTCGCAGTCAGCGGAGTGCCAGATTTCCAGCTGCTCTCACCTGGGTAGGGATGGGTCACTCAGTCCAGTACTCATATACAGTCAATGACTCTGACCTCAACTGTCCAGTGAGGCCTGCAGGCCTCTCCATCTGCTTCCTTGATGACCTCTTGAATCCGTCGTCTTCATGCTCTTGGTCTTATTTGGGTCAGTGGCTCCTGGAGAAGTTCTCCCGTTCACGGTTTCTCCGTTTGTGGAATGTCTTCAGATGACATGCTTCTGCCTCAATCATTTAGCATGTTGCTTCCACTTAAAAAATTGCTCAACTGACCTCTGCTTTCTAAGAGTATTGTTTAATGAAGCATGAAATGGGTATTTTCATCAGTACATGTGTCTCTTAAACTTGTAAAACTTTAGAGTCTCTGGTTCATCTAAAGCCAAAGAAGGTTGTGAAAACAAATTTATCAGCTTAAGGCCGTTTCCTCTTATTGTGAGTGTTCAATCAGACTAGAATCACAGATGCAACGGCGTTCTTTTTTATCTTTCTCCGAACGGAGCTGCAAACTGCAAAAGATAATTTATGTTTAAAAGCTTTAAGGTTGTTTTATTTATTTGTTTTTTTTTCTAAAAACAAAGCTGATTTTATATGCGCATAATATTATTTTCTCTAAATGTGGAAACAGTTTGGAATTAATTTGTTGTGACAGTCAGAAAGAGTCTGACAACAATGTTATCTGGAGGCCATTTATTCCTTGTAGTGTTTAAATAAATATCTCAATAAAATGCTGAAAAGAAATATTAGCATAGCCCAAAGCTTCAGAGGAGGTAATCGTTGCTGAATAATATTTCTACAGTCTGTGAGAGTTTCAATTCAGAAATAATTTTATCAAGCAGCCTAAACTTTTTTAGACCTAGGAAGCTTCGATCTCCTGGTTTTTTCATCAAAACTCCACTGCGGGCAAAGCAGACGACAGAAGAACAAAACAAATGTGGTAAATGTCAATCTTCCCACTTCACAGGGATTTCATTAATGCGGATTAAGATAAAATAAAACAATAATCATTTGGAACAAACGACAACATCACATCCATTGCGGTAATTAAGAGCGACTCGCGTGCTCTCATACTTAATCTGTTTTCCATTAGTTGGACTAAAAACGCAGGGGATTTATAAAACTATGCAGGTGGCGAAACACAGTTAATTACTGAGAATTATGTTGTTGTCAACAAGGTACAGTGACACGGTGCTGCTGCTACAAGGACTGTGACAGTTGGACAATACGACAACCAGCTTTACGCCCTAGTTTATTATGACCGAGGAAAATGGGACATTTTCAGGGCAGAAGGCAGAAATCTGCTGTGCAGAAGGCGAAAACATGGCGGAGATTTTCAGTTAAGTTCATTTACATCCCAGAAAACTGCAGATGTGTTGCTTTTGCAGAGTTTCAATGAAAAGTATATCTTCAGCATTTCTGGACAAACACTAAACATTAATCTAATATTTTGCAATGTCTTTATCGCTCTGCAGCAACACAAAGCAATTATGTGGCTGAAAATACACTACATTTAAAAAAGAGAACATGGCTCGGCGAGCTTGAAAAATAAAGCCGCTGCAGGAAATGCACAACCTCTGCAATAACTTCTATTGTTTGAAGCTGTTTATTTTTCTTCTGCTCAGATGAGGGTTGGAAAATAGCTGCTTGTTGCAAGCTGAGTTAATGCATTTTTAAGTGCGCACCACTCCTTTATTCTTTTGTTTTGCAGTGTTTTTGCCTATTTAAAGGGTTCAGCGCCGAGAGGCTGGCATGTGGCGGTAAAGCAAGCGAAGATTTGCTTGATTAGAAATGACCACACCGCCTTGCACGATGGAACATGGGTAAGGGGTAGATTTCTCTGCATTCAAACCAACACCAGAGGAAAAAACGTGAATTCTAACCCTGCAAGTCACCATGAAAGACAGAGGCTGGCACTGCAAAAGCACATTGGGGGAAAAATCCTTTAAAATGACCTCCATGAAGTCCACGGTAACTAGATCAAAATGTACTGGTTATGGGTCTGATAAATGCTAGTACATTTCCATATTTGCATTTTGCATAGGTCTTGGCTACAAATTGTACTGGTTGCCATGCTGACATTCTTTGGACATATTCAGTCAAATGGCTTTAAGGTTCCAGTGTGAATGAGATTTTTCTCCTCCTGCAGGACCCACGATGAGAGCACCACACTGGAAAATGTTTGCAGCCAAAACAGCTGGATAAGAAGACCAAAGGAAAAGTCGATGGTGGTCATCCTCCAGCAATGTGTTTGACTTGTGTTTTTGTTCAAACGCAACTTTGGCTCAAAAACAATGCTAGTATCTGAACCATTTGAAGTTAAGCGGTTGATGAAGCCAAAAACATCTCAATTTTCTAAGTGTTTCTTTGTCTTTTGGCGCCACTACAGGAAATACGGGGACCAAGGAGTATCTGCTGATCCTATAGATTGATATAATTGGAGTCTTCACAGAGTTTTTTACTTGGCCTCCATCTTTTACTTTACAGCTCTGCTGAAGGCTCACGTAAGTCCAGAATGACATAAATCAGTCTATCTAAAGTCTATCTTCGGTTGTTGTACTTTCGCATCTATAGGACACCTGCTTCAATGATGCAAAACACATACCTCACTTTTAAAGCAATAAAAATTTGGACAATAATGTCATTCGATTGTCCAAAATTCTAAATCAAGTAGTATTCATCGTAGACCCTTCATGGCTATGTAGCAAAGGCTGTTAGTCTGTTTTGTAGCAGAAAAATGTTCCTTAATGTTCTCACATTCTGACTGAAAAAATGAATACATGTCCTTAAATGCCTTTGTTAAAACCTTTAAACTAACTGGTCCTTCCCTCCACTGACCCCAACTCATTGTTGTTACATTGGCAACATTATGCAGGAAACAGACGTTCGTCCAAATTTCCCACCAATCACTACTTAGTCCACTACAACGGGCGCTCGACCTTTTTCAGGGCATCTACAATTCTAAAATCCATTGCCCTGGAAATTTCCCAGAAGTCTCTGCAAAAAAATCTATGTCCTTTACAAAAAGTATTTACTAGCACTCGAGAGAAGCAGGTAAGCCAGAAACTCACATGTAAACCATCCTCGCCATCGTGAGGCAATAATAAAAAAATAAAAATGTGTCCACTAATCTGATCTCTAAATGACATAATCAAACTTTTAATAATTTTTAGCCTCAAAATCGCTGTATTTTGCGTATTTTCTTTACTACCGCACAGACTGTAAGGTGAAACGGCGAAGTGCAGCCTTGATTGTGCAATCCCTAATAAACTGGATCATCGCGTGTCTCTAGTTTACCAGCGGTGTGCTAATAATGTCATTCTTTATTAACAATTTATACATTGTAGACATTTTTATTACATGTTTTATTTCCATATAATATCTATTTTAAGTTTGTCGTTTCTTTGGTGTTTGTATCTGACAAAAAGCTGCAATAATAGTACAAACATTGATGAAGGCAGTTAAACAGCTGCAATTTTTCAGATATGAATAAATAAACAGTAGATCATTCGTTTATGAATAAATATACATTTTTGGGAGGATTTTTACTGTTTTTAATATTTTACCAAATATTTGTGGAGTAATCTGAAGTTAAAAGTTATTTACTTTCGTTTTTAATGTTTTATTAACACCAAAAAATATATATTTTGACAATAACAGGTTGTTAAAAAACAATTCACTCTGCTGTGTTTCACAAAGACACAGAACCTCACACACCAAACAGAAATGAACTTGATGTTAAAAACGATGCCAGGAGTCCAGCTCGGATAAAACCACACAAAAGCAAAGAAAACGGAATGATCTGATTAGTTCTTGCTGAAAAACAAAATTTGTATTTATATTTCCAGGCTTAGTTTGTTTTGTTCTGCAGCATGTTTTTATTTGTATAGTTTTGACAAGATGTATTTTATGGAGAGAAAAATCTTTTAGGATATTTATAAATTTAAAAAAGACATAAAAGTAAGGAAATGTGAGTGTTTTTTTTTCTTTTACTTTATTTCTAACTTGTATACTTTTGACAGAAAATCTTTTTATGGAGAGCAAAATATTTAAAGACATTTAAGTTGATTTAATGTAGAATAATATTCTTGACTGTTTTTATTCATATTTATGTTTAAAAAGCTACGTCTTAAAAGGTTTAAAAGTTTCATTTTAGTGTGTTCAATAAATATCTATCCTCTTCGGCCAGTGGCCTCAGGTGCGTTTTGGATTTTGGCTTCCTGTGGGATTGAGTTTGGCGGCCCTGGTTTACAGGATTCATTGGTGAGTCCTGAAGAGTTGATTTCAAACACAAAGCTCCGATTTATTCAAACCCAGCTTGCTGACAGCAGTCATTCAGCTGGCAGGGAGAATAGAGACGGACATTTAGATGGATCTTTCCATGCAAAGCTGTTGTGACGTATTGTTGGGCTTCAAATGGTCCGTGTAAAGGGAAACATTTTTAGATCAGTCACGGGGAAAGACTCCTGATCGTTCCTAAACAGTTTGACAAAACAAAAAAGAAGGAAACATTTGGTGAGATGAAATATTCACAAAACCTCAATATCTGGAGGTGCATTTTTTATCGGCTGTGAGCACAGAACAATGAAAGCACTCAGGAATGAATGGAAGTTGAGTAAAGGACGGTGAATTCATTAAAGTGGTGCGGTCTTCCCCGCAGAACCATTTTCCTGCCACGCTAGAAAGGCTAAGGTTAACGCTGTGCTCCGGAGGCTAATGGAATGCAGTGGTTATCCCCTCTTTGGAGAATGCATGGGGTAGCACTCACTGTCTGGGGAGGTATTACCGCTTTGGGTTTGAAAAATGAATAGGGAGGTCAAGAGACTGTCTGTTCATGGATCAAACGGCCCAGACAAAGAAGCGAGCGGAAGACGCAGGAACCTCGCCGACGTGGACGGCAGTTAAGTGGATGTCATGAATGTCAGATTGAGTATTGTTCTCTAATGGATCTTGTGAGGGAAGAAGCCCACGCTTTTGTTTTCAGACCATTAACCTGGGCAGAGGCCTCTCCCAGTTCCTTTAAAGGAGTTTCGAAAGATACTAATGGCTGCTTCGAATGGAAAAAAGTCGACATGGGAAATCTCAGAGAAGATGGTTGGAACCAAGCTCCAGTGATATCTGATACAGGATTTCTTTTTGTCTTCCATGTAAATTTGGAGAGGTTTTATCGGTCAAAAAGAAAAAAAAGAAAAAGAAAAAAAAAGAAAAGAAAAAGAAGCAGTTCAGCTCCACTTGTCAACTGCTGGCCAGTGGTCAGAGCACAAACTGCTCCTTTATTATCCCTAAATTTGTTCCCAAGAAAGAAAGAAAAAAGTCATAAAAACCCAAATAACTACAGCAGTAAATCATCTTATCATCTTTAATAAAGTACATCAACCAGCAGACAAAAAGGTGAAGGTTACAGCTGAAAAAGATGGCTGGAATGGAGCTAGGACAAGGAGTTTGAAGTACAAAAACGCTCCTTCCAATTTGTGTAAAAGGCCTGAATGACAGACAGACAGGTTAACAAATTTAACTACATTTAGAAGTTTTCTTAGCAACCAGCACTAATTTCATCTTCTATCACCATGTGACTACATCTCCCATACTTCCATCTTTTTCAAATCACCCAAAACACTTTGAACTGGACGGAGGAATTTAGAGCATCGAAGATTCAAAAGACAATATGCAACATTTAGACAAAACAGAATAAAAGTCAAGAAAAATCTACATGAAAAATATCAATGGTGTGTTTTTGAAGTGGGGATCAAAAACAAGGTTCTGATACTATGTGCATTTGAAGGCAAATTAGAAAATTAGAAAAAAATACCTGACAGATTCTACGAGTAAATCAAATTTGTAAGATATAAAACATTTTGTTAATATTTCACCAGTAAATGTTTTCTTATAAAGACTGCAGTTATTGTGTTGTCTAGAACTGAAACTTGATTTTTTTCTTTTTCTTTTAACAAATAAATTACAGTTCTAGTTACCTTTGTGAGAGTTGTTGACATGTACATAAAACGTATGAGCAATTCTTTAGAGAAACAAACATTCTAATTGATTGGTAAAACATGTAAAATTTTGGCAAAGTTTTATCTTATGACTGTATTTATGTATAAAACTCACCCTGAACAAACTGCTACATAAATACAATTTTAATGCATGGATCCAGCAGCTGCAACACGCACAAATCATAGCTCCTCCTCTGCCGTGCTTTGCAATAGCAAAATACATTTTTCACAAGAGGTCCTTTAAAAGTTTATGACCTTTATGTAAAATTCACATCTTTATAATAATTTGTCTTAATGTAATATAATAACTAAAAACTAACATTATCTTAACAACACATCTCTGCTGTGTAGTTTTCAGTCTTTAACTGTGAGTCTGTGAAAAAAGTGGCTGTTTAATCTATGTGATCAAGGAATGATCTATGATTTATATGATCAAGGATAACGCCTTCCTTATCTCCTGTGGAAATGATCATGAAAACCATCAAATCTGTTGAAAGAACAGCAAGAGAAAAAAGGAAAAGAGCATAAAATAAAGTTTGTGTCCAGACTGTTGCTCCCACTGACCTTTAATTCATTTCTTTCTTCAGTTGTCAAAACAGCAGATGTGCTTTCAATTTCTTAGTATGTTTTCTTCTGGTGAAAAGATAAACGCATTTCAACTTCAGTCTGTCTGCCACTGACAACATGAATCTCTTTATTATGCTTCATATTTTTTTTATTTAAATATTTTTGTCTTTTTAAGCAACTCTATATGATACACTATAGATGCTTGGCTTTGTAAAATATTTGTTTTAATATCAAGATTAACATTTAAAAATGTTTCATTTTTCCTGGTAATAATGTAATTAATGTAAATTAAGACTGGAATGAGTCAAAACAAATGCAATGAATGTAAAGCTTTTCTTTTACATAAATTAGTTCATATATTAGTAAAAATGTCACAAATTACATTTAAAACACAGCCAGCTATTTCAATATAATTAAGTTAATGCTTGGCCAAATTTGCCAAACTTTTACTACTCTTACCTACATTTGTGCTTTATCATATTTTAACATATATTTATGAAATTAAGTCCAGGCAGAAAAAAAAGCATTTTTGAAGTTAATACTAAACATAGACCGTAAAAACAACAGACGAAGTGGGGTGTATGGCGTCAACTATAGAAAATGCCTTACCCCCAACTCTCGGGAAAAGGAGTCAAATTGCTTTATGATGCTTGTGGCGTCATTTTTAAATCAGTCAACAGTGATTGGACCGAATCGGTCTGAGTCATGTTTTTAGGGGAACTTCAGTCACCAATCATGAGGGAGTTTGTTTGAAGTCCACCCCTTCCACTGAAAGCGGGCTCGGTTGTGCAGGACAGAGCATTTATAGTTCCATCACATGTAAAAGTGAATTCAATTTTCTAGATGGAAACTAAACATTTATGATGAATTTTGTTTAAGTGTAAGTTTGTTTTTTAGTGACATAAATATGTTTTCCTGAAAAATTGTTTTGAAAAACGTTTTGTTTAGTAAAAAAATGTTTTGGTTCAACGTAATTTGCTTTACGTTCATGTTCTTTTTTACTCTTGTCTGATGTAAATGAGTTTTTCACACATCTGCTTTGTAAAATATAAAACAGTTTTGGCCTTCCCAGTGTCCATAGATTAATGTGAGAAAAAAAGTCTCTCTATTTAAGGAGCAGCCAGCAGCTGGGACAAATGAAATGTTTTTCTGTATAAATAGTGTGATAGAAACAAAAATGAAGGGTTTAAATACTAAGAAAAAGTTGGGAGCAAGCCAATCTCTGAGCTGCATCAATCAAGTTTTATAGCTTTTTGGCACAAGTTCTTTTCTCACCTGCTTGTCTTCAGGAGGCAGACGTGCTTCTTCAGAGGAGAGAGGAGATCTTTGCTGCTGCCAGCGTGAGCTGAATATCCGATACAGTCGTTTTTTTTTTTTAGCCATGCTATTTTTAAAATACAACTATGACAACAAGATGTAAGTTTGACAAAAGTGGAATGTGATTTAATGTTCTTATTTGGAATCATTTTGTTTTATTAGTGCATCTTGATCAGCTGTGAATCAGATCTTTGTAAGCAAAAAAAGCAGCATTAAATATTCAAGTTTTAGAGACCGAAAACGCAGCTAGTCAACAGAATTGAGAGCAAATGAAAAGACATTTCAAGGTTTTCTGATGGCATTTTTGCAGATTTCGAAGCAAACAGTTGATTTTGTCTAAGATCTACCAAATATTTAGAGCTCAGTTGACCGTTTAGTGAAAAGCAAAGTATTATAAAATCACTGTTTCTTTTTCTTTTCTTAATTTATTATGGATCCCCCATTAGTTGCAACCAAGCAGCAACTATTCTTCTTGGGGTCCAGACATTTTTACAAAACTTTTATATTTATAGATATACATACAAATATTAACACATATATAAAAATACAAAATAAATATCAAACAATCTGCTCGGATGTGTATATGACCTTTGCCTACCCAGAACCCCATATAATAACATAATTACACATAATCAATATGTGTTTATTTCATTTCAGATAAGTAAGTTTTTAATATGATTTAAAAATAACTTTGCTTTTTGACTGTGAACTAGTAGCTCTGTACAGAACAATCTTTTTAATGCTATTAGTTTTTGCTTTTGTTAAAGTGAAATGACTGTCCTCCATGTCTTGTAGAATAGTTATGTATATTGTAACTAAATTTGAGGTTTTGATAGATAACAAATTGTGTTTTTGTTACAATAATGTTCCTGATAAAAAGCAATAATGAATAAATCAATCTGTTTTACTTGTAGCCAGTGTAATTGTTTCTGCATATGATTGATATTATAGTTCTACATTGGTGTTCTGTATTATTGCACAAAATTCAACTTTTTACCTTTCGTAAACCACATTTGATTCATAAAAAGCAAATAATAAGTTTATATTTACTTTATAGTGTTTATTTTTCCTTGTAAAATCAGCTGCAATTGAAACAGCAAGTAAGAGAAACATAGAGATCATATTAGAAACTGCTGCCGGCTGTCGGATATTAGCTGTGTTAGCAGGAACCGGTGTCTCCGGTGCTCCAGGTGGGACAGGTACAGATGGAGCAGCTGGAGTTGTCTGCTTTCCTCTGGCGTCACATTAGCATTAGAGATGTGATTCCTGCTGCAGCCTTTGTGCAAGCCAGATGGGAACAAAAGAGTGAACGGCTGATGAAATTACAGAGGAGCACTCATTGATGAACTCCCAGGATGAAGAAGGTAGACGCGGAGCAGGAGGAGGACGCCAGTGTCAATGAATTATGATATCCAAAGGACTTAAAAGTGAGGCCAGCTTTTGTAAATGTCAGTGTGCCTCAGTGCCTTATTGGAAGACCTGCATGATGTGGTTTAAAGGAGACGGGACCCAGCGTCCCTGCCAGGTTCCGACGATGGTATTTCTGCCAAAGATGGCAGAAGTGAAGATCCTTTTGGACCATGAGAGATCTGAATGTTGATTCAAATGAGTAAAGGATCTTAAGCTTTGAGGGTTTTTGTTTCAATTTCTGGAATATTCCTGTAAACTGAATTTATTTATTGTCACTTTTTTGGGGGGCTTTTGTGAAAAAATATCTATCCTGTTGAAGAGAAACTTGGATGTGGATGCTGCTGTCAAACAAACATTGAACTTTAAGGTTTTTGAATATAGAATACTTCTGAAGGAGGTTATTGTTTACATCTAAACCCCTGAAACAAAGATAAACAAATAAACATTCTCAAACTTCATGTTGGAATTTTTGGTTGATCCAACACATCGAAGGCAGAGGTGCAGAGAAAGTTACCCGCTGAAGCTAATCATCTGACCCAGCTCTCCTGTTCTGATCCAAGATGATCCCCATTCAACTTTTATGGGGTTGTTGGTTCCACTGAGGGACAAAGGCTAGGCACGCCGGGAGCTTTAGCTTCAGTGTTGCCATTATTTAATTACCGCAACTCTTCAACCGTTTACACAATTAATGTAAACCCAATGGATTTTGAAGTGGAGAAAAGAAGCTTTGTGTGGATATGCAACACTTTGCAATAGTAAAGTGTTTACACAATCAACGTGAACCAGCTGATTCGGACGTGAAGTCAACGCAAAAACTTGCAAATCAGCACAAAGCTGCTGTTGTCTTTGTCAGAATCCGTTGGAGCTATGTTAATCACGTAAAAAGAATTTTGGTAATTCAAAGAATACATCTTATTTTGTGATACTCTCCGGTTTAAAGGGTTAAGACTCAAACTAAAATAGTTGTTGTCTCTCCAAATGTTTAAAGCGCAGATACAAAAACAAAGGTTTTGAAAAAATCTATGAAAGGAAAAAGTGTTTTCAGATAAGATATTTAGTGATATATAGTGAAGGTATTAATGTGTTATAGAAGAACCCTTAAGGTTCAGCTGCTTTTTGGGTTCAACTGTTATGTTTGAAAGGAGTAGAAGGGTGGAGATGTTCATTACCAAGGTTAGAGATATTTAGAAATTCAGTGGTAAAATAAAAGAAGATGTTGTTTTAGACTGAAAAGCATGTTGGAGCCTTGCAAACCCACACTGGTGTTATTCACTACAATACACTGCATCAGATCTGTGAGGCACATATTTAACACATTCTGACACTAAGATGTTTTGCAAAGTTATACAAATGTTGCCAGTGGTGCTCACGCTGCTTTTGCACAGGGCTGTGCCTCATCAAAATTACTGACAGATGCAAATATCCATCCATCCATCCATCTCTCCGAGCTTTGCCCCACCTCCCCCTTCCCCACCCCCAGGCTGTGTTTTTGTTGCAGTGCCAACATGTTGAGATTCCTGTTAATTAACTGCAGGAGTGCTGCCACTTCTGGCTGATTTTTACATGTTTGGAAACAGCTTGCTGGTGTGAGTGCTGATGATGGAGGCAGCTTTCGCCTGTGCGCCTGCCAAGTGCAACAGCACTTATATCAATGAAAACTGGCATTAGTCTTCAGACACGGCACGCCGCACTTATTGATGTATCGGGACTCAAGGAATGTATGAATCTAAAGGCTTAGTGGAAATAATGTTAATACTGGCGCAGGCCTCTGTAATTCAACTGAGTCATTTCAAGGCTGTCAGATTGATACTACAAATTATTGGGATGTTCATATCACTGCCTGCTTTAATTAGAGCCAGTCTCAAATTTTATTTAAACTGAGCTTCTGTGGTCCTTATATCACACAAAGTGGAGTCAGAGTTTGGCGGGTCTACTCCTTCAAGCTTGACCCAAAGGCTAAAAGTTCTGGCTTTCAGGAGAACACAACCCATTTGCTTCAGTCAACCTGGTTTGGAGCAAGTTCACACTCTGCTGTAATGAAACAACAACGCTTTGGGTCTAAAAAACCCAAATTTAACTCGTGACTCTATCAGTTACTTTTTTTTTGTTTTGTATTTTTATATTTATTTATTTTTTAGTTTTAAGGATTAAAACTTTAACACAGAAGATGTCTCTGTAAAAGCCTGACCAAAACACCCTCCACGATTAACGTGAATCGGATGATCGGCAGAGAAAAGCGGCTTCGGGGAAGGTAAAAAACACTTAGAGTATTGCATGGCAGAATACGCTGATTTACATTGATGGCGTTCAGGATTGAAAAGTTACAGGTGTGTAAGAAATGTAAACAGTGGGGCTAAAGCTCTGGTGCAACAGTTTGAAAAATCGGAACACTTTTGTTGATATTCTTTTTGAGAAGAATAAAACGATTAGCCTGCTGTTTTTATGCACGTTTTTCAGTGACGATTAACTGTCAGTTTTCTGAACTGACCCAACAAGTCACTCTGGGTTTTGGAAGATGACCTTTGGGTTTTGTTTCATCTCTGAGTTGCGTGTACTGTGTGTACACAACAAACAATTAAATGTTTTTAAAATAGGTCCCAGTGACAGTGCAGGAGGTATTATTATCTAGTCATGGTGAAAAATACTTTGTTGGATATTAACAGTAAAATATGAAAATTGAGTGTACAGGCCCCTGGAAAAGCAGTCTGCACCAAAAAACTGGAAACATGACTGTGTTTGGCTGTCACACTTAAAAGGATTTGCATACATATGCATCTCTCTTTGTGCAGAACTCGAGGCATTCCAGCTCCTCAGTTTGGGATTTTGGAGAGCTCGGCCAGAAAAAAAAACAACACTTTTGGGAGAATAAACCTCTACATTAATAAAAAAAAGAAACCTTTATTCCTTTGGTTTTATTTCTTATTAAATGCATTAGCTAAATTGGCCTCAGAGAAGGATAAAAAAGGTTAGAGAGGCTGTAAGTGAATTCCCTTTTTTGCTGTTATGGAATTGGGAATATTTTTGAATTGAACTAAGATAAAACAAATTTTGCCTGCAGCGTTCTTGTGAAACAGTGTAAAATCTAAGTGCAGTAGATTTTTGTGAAGTTAAAGTGATGTTCATTGTCTCTTCTCAGCAAAAGAAGGTTTTGACTTTAATGCAGATTAAGCTCATTTATTACTCATATTTCCTTATACCAAAATGGACAACAATTGGACTTGGAGCCAGTCCTTTCCCTTTTGCAGGCAAGGTGGACTCAGATGTGTTGCTGTGTTGCCAAGGACAACCATGCAATCGCTGTCAGAGAAGTGCCAAAATAAAAGCAAAAGAAAAATCATGGGCAGCCTCCAAACATATCTGTGCTGTGCACAAACGATGGGAAAACCAAGACAAATCATGGCCACGAAGATCCGTGCTGTCCAAGGAAATGTCTGCATTCACAATGGAAGAGTTGACTGTTTACCCAGACGAGCGGCATTTCTCTGCACCCTCATCCTGCTTTCCAGGAAGTTTTCTTCTGGGAACTTCAAGAAAACCTGACTTACAATCACACTGCATAACTGTCAGGACAGTAAGTCAGTAAGGTTAAACATGCGAGTATAAATTTGAGGAAAAATCCCACATTTGGAGGCAAAATGTGAATAAAAGACCATCTTTGGTAAAAAATGTTTTTCTAACAGGTTCTTGTGGCATTTTTCTGATGATGGAGAACATATAGAAAGAAAATTCAGCTTCAAATTGTGTCAACAGATCAACAGATGATGGGAGTGGGACTTTCAAGCATAAAACTTCTCATTATTGATAGATCTAACTCTCAAAATCCTTCTAGTCTCCGTTCTTGCAGCTCTGTGACTCATCGGGTTGCCTGATGAAGCCAACAGCAGTTTGGTTAGAACCATCAAGAGGGTCAATTTGTTCCCACGTCAGTTCAGGCCTCCCTTGATCCTCCTCCTCGTGTGTTAATGCACATCTGAATCATTCCTCTTTTTCAGGCCATCCTTTCCTGTTTTATGTCAGATGTTTAGGACTCTTGCTTCCTGTATAGCTCGCAACAATGATTTGTGATGTTCAGACATTAAATCATGCATGAGCTGTGCACAAACTCAGATGAGACTCATTACTATAATTATTATCAGCAGGAAGTCATTGTAAAAGCTACTTCTGTGAAACCCCTGAGTTAACCATCACTTTAAATCTTAAAAGGAAATTCTATTTTTTCCTCCTTCATGATTATTTTAAAGTATTTACTTCCTGTCCTGGTATTTACTTATGCATTTTGTTCTCAAAAGCGCGTTTTCCTTGTATGGCTCTGTCATTGTTTCTTTCGCTTATCCACCTCTGATGCGTTTAAACTGTCATCTTGATTGGTTTTTGTTTTATTTATTCCCACCAAGGTTTAAATCTTTAATATGGTTTGGGCCCCTTTTCCTTCAACACAGTGCTTATTTTTCTTTCCTATTCTCTTTTAATTTAGTCTCTGTTAAAAATAAATAAATAAACACATGTTGCAATAAAATTGAAGATAAAACTTTCAGAGTAAAACACGTCAGCCCCCTTTATGGTTCCAGGCATGAATCCTGTCCAAACGCTGCGGTTCTCCAACAATTTTTAGCATTTAAAAGGAAAAAAAAGTCAACTTACTCCAAAGGCTGAGAAGTGTGTGTATTTCTGACAGAACTGTGTGTTTGGTAGCTGAACATGTCAGATGTGGGAATTTGTGGCACCACTGAAAACTCCATCACTCTTTGCTCTCCGTTTGTGCTCGCTGCCAAACGTCATTGTTGCATCTTTTAGGAGAGCAAAGCATTTGGAGAACAGCCAAACCTGAGACCATTCGCTGCCTCCAGCTAAGAAAATTCAAGGTAAAGTAACCCCAAGGCAAGCTGAGGCTGCGCTTGGTATTTTTTTCTCATTTTTTTATTTTATTTATGCATATGCTTCAATACTTAATTTCTGGAAATTGAACACATCTTCAAAAGTTTGAGGTTGATGTTTTTAAAATGCAAAAAAGTGTGTAAATGCCGTAACCCACAGACCCACCGAACTTCCTGTGTGCAGGAAAAGTGTTAAACCCCGTCTCCACTGAGGAAATCTGATCATTTTATTTTAGTTTATGTTTGACTTCAGACCCGCATGAAGACATCAGAGCCTCCAACAAGCAGCAGGGAGGGCTTGAGGGCTTAAAACGTCTACTTAACACCTAAAATTCATCGTAAATTAAAAAATGGTTAGAAGCAATATACTTAATTCATAAAACTGGACATGGATTGTTGGTGTTTGCACAACACATTAAAAAAGAATAATGATATCATTAAAGATTGTGCTGAATCATTCTAAATGTCATTAAAAGTCTTGTCTTCAGGCTAAAAATAAGGACGTTACTTTTTTAATTCAAGTATTTTAATTCTTACTGTATTGAGGCGGCTGTGGGGCAGAGGTAGCCCGGACGACCTCTGATCAGAATATTGTGGGTTCTATTCCAGCTTGCCCACCCATGTGTTGAAGTGTCCTTGAGCAACACACTGAACCCCACTCTGGTGGAGTAGGTAGGTCGGCGCCAGTGTTTGACAACGGAGCCGTAACCAGTGTGTGACTGGGACTATGACTGTGATCTGGGCCTTCAAAGAAGAAAAAAAAAAAAAGCGCTATACAAGTATGCACCATTTCATATCAGAAAAAATATGAACAAACATTTGTTCTATTTTCATTAAATATGTTTAAACTGTAACTCAGTATGTGAGTGTGTTTTTAATCACTTACTTTTTTTAGTCTTGAAAAATTGTTTAGATGAATACTGGAGTAATATTTGTTAAAGTGACACTACTTTTATTTGAGTAATTTCTGAATACTCTACTCTACCCACCTCAGCTGATGTGTTTTTCTTCTGAGAAACTCAATAAATTCTGTTTTATAACACATTTAAGTTGCACATAAATAGCAAAAATAAACACTGAATGATTATTTTTTTTAATTTTCCTTTGAATAAATATTGCATTCCCGGCTGTAATGAAACTAGAAGCTAAAAAAAGGTAAAATAATTAAAACAGTGCTAAAATAGTTGTTGAGAATGATGATTTAAATGCAAGTCACTTTAATAACTAAGAGAGCAACAGAAAGCTTAAATATTTATACACATAATGAAACTGCTGTAATACAGAACTATTGTTAGCTTTAATAAAGCTTGAGACTAAAGAAAAGCTGCCAAACATCAAAGTATAATGTTAAAGAAATGATAATGAAACAAATGTAAAGAAGAAAGCTTTGATAAAAATACTTAACAAATATTGTTTAAAATGTTTAAAATGATAAAGCCAAATATGAGTCTTTTAACAATGGTAAAACTGCAAACATTAGTTTTTACATCAGTTTTGGGGTTTGGACAATCGTTGAAAAGAGACATCTATGAAAATGAAGTACAAAGAAAGCTTAAAAAGAGAAAACGTTTTTTTAAATTAAAAGACAAAATCTTTGTTTTATTGAAAAACAGGTGTAAACTGAGAGTCCGCAGAAAGTCCCTCATTTACTCATGAAGCTGGCGTGTTGTGAAAACAGCTCCTCTGATGCTGAGCTTATTTTAAACTTTTTACAGGGAACATTTATTTTAGTATTTTGTGAAATTAGACTTGGATGATTTGAAACATTTCAGCAAAGTTCAATAAGGTCATGGAGTTTCTAAAATATTGCTGTGTTTGAGAAATGTTAGGAATAAAAAAAATTTTATTTCCACAAACTTCTTTTTTCAAACATAAAACCAGAGATATGAACTTCCACAAAATGCAGATTTTAAACGACACACATTTGAATGTTTAAAGTCAAGTTTTCACACAGAAAAGTGTAGTTTTATCATAAAAACCATTTTAAGTTAAACCTTTTGGCAGTCTTATTGAACAGCTGGAAAAACAAATGGGTAAACTCAACTGTGCCTCATAGAATGGAAAACTTTGTGCTTCAGCTTCATTTTATTTAAGTCTCAACTGTTTGGATGAAACAAACAACCTGTGATTTTTCAGCTTCACTTTAGGAAAGTGAAGATGCTGTGGACCACAGAACCGCTGTCAGTTCAAATCCACCTCATTTCCAAGTGTTTTCTTCATGACTCTGTTTGAATTTGCTTCTCAATTTAATGGTAAACATTTCTCAAATCTCTCCGGGGTTGTTGCTGACCTGAGAACACAGCTTTAGGTGAATGGACAGCCAAACACCGGCATGTTTTCAGCTTCTTTTGGGTTGTTAATTGCAGTAAAACTTCAGGAGGAAACTGAATCAAAACGAGTTAAACTACTTTCTGTTCAGACCAAAGCCTTGTTTGAAATGTTAAACGCGTGGACAAAGCCTTTGGGGAAGCGTGGTTTCCTAACAGGGTGGACCTGTCAGGCAGACACTGGGGGGCCGGTGGGGGGTCCTGTCAGTCACTGATATCGACTCCTGCTCAATAAAACAGGTCTGCCAGGAAACAGACTTTCTTTATTTTACACAACAGCTTCACAGACAGCAGACAGGAAAGAGTCTGAGTTGTGATGTCCTGAAGCTCGGCCACCTTCAGGAGCTGCCTCGCCTTCTGGCAGCTGAATGTGGCCCCGTGTTGTCCGCCTGTGTGGCCTTGCAGCTGTGCACAGAAGCACTTTGACGCTGGATGCAGAGATTTACTTTGTAAATTACAGCACTGCTGCTGTTTGGGTTTTCATCTGAGACAAAAACAAGCAGCTTTACTTTTACACTTGACTGTGTTTGTCCTGGTTGGGGTTAAAGTCCTGTTGGCTGTAGAACCAACGCTGGTCTCCTGCAGGCGCCGTCATGACAGACAAACTGGTGAAGCTCGCAGAAACACTGAAGCTGCTGAAGACAGCAGTTAAAAACGCCACAAGATAAAGTGCACGTGCCCAAACGTTTGTCAACAAAAACAGATAATCAGCCGATCACATGACGAAGAGTTCAGCTCCAGTGAGAGACATTCTATGACTTGCAGTAAGTCTTCAACCATTTATGCAATTCATGTAAATCCAGCTGATTCTGAGGTGGAAAAAAGTAGCATTGCACAGATATGCAACACAAAACCAAAGTTTCATTTCTTTGCTTCAGAGTTAGCTGGAATGATGTCAATTACATTAACGATTGAAGACTTACGACAGGTTGAATAGCTTGTATTTGAGTGTATTTGAGGGTTAACTGATGCCTTAAGCCATCTAACTGTGATGAAGAGGATTTTGGGAGTTTAAACTGAACATCAGGGCGAAGAACGCCATTGAATAGGCAGGACATGACATGATTTATTAAATATGTATCATTAAATTGACTCCTTTACAGCAGGGGTCTCAAACTGGCAGCTTGTGTGGCCCCCACCTTGATAAGAAAGTATAGTATTGTTCTAATATTCTGGGGGGGGGGGGCTCTGCTGAGCCACTCAGGTGATGCTCACATCAAGTCAGAGTTCTATTTGAAGCACAAACGCACTGAAGTGCCAAGCTACAGCCAGACACAGGAAGCAAACTCCAAGTGTCAAACTAAACTTCCAATAGCCTTTCAAAATAAGGGATTTTAGTCAATTCAAAGCTTCAAGTTGTAACCACAACAACATATAACGGACAGCCAAAAGGCATCCTCTAGCACTATTGAGGGTCTCGAATGCTTTCTCTCCAAAAGTGGCTGTGATGATTGAGGAGAAGCCAAGTCTCTGACAGGAAGGAGTAAGCAGGAGATGTTCAGACGAGCCCTTTGTGATCTTTTAGGATCCCTGGTGTGGCCCAGCCCCACCCAGACTCTGCCTCATGGCTGCTGGGTGAGTATGAGACCCCACCTTTACAGAGGAAAAAAAAAACAGATGAAGGAAGTAACCAGAAAGTGGCAGTTTTGTTGCTGAAGATGCCTTGTTATTATCTTCAGAGAACGGTCATACTGGGTAACAGAAGGCCTCATTCTTGGACATGACGCCATTTTTCCATAGTTTTTTCAAGACTTTTGGAAAACAGCAAAAGAGCTGAATATTTCCTTCTCAGTTTTAGTGTAGAGCTTTGTTTGATCTGGTGTTTATTTCAACCTTGTCAGGCTTTGAAGGTCCATAATTTGCTGTCGACCTCCCGCAGTTCTGTCACAGAGGCCCAACGGCAGCCGAAGAAAAGGCCAATTTCTGAAGTGTTGAGCTGTGAAGACCCAAACACTAGTTGGGTTTTTTTTTTTTCCAGTGATTGTTAAGCTCCGGCCCTGTGCTTCTTTTGGAGAGATAAGCCCCATGCTGCGTTTACATGCTGCACAAGCCTTGAGCTAATGACTTCCCGATCCTTGCAGCTCTTAGCATGCTGCACCGTTTTTATCTCTTGGATTTTACATGGCCTCAGGTTTGGAGTGCGGTGATTAAACTCAATTATTAATTGAACGTCCTTTGAACACAAAATCAGCTGACACAGCAGAGATCCTAAAGTTTCATTTTTCAACGTAAAGCTCTTTGGATTTGAGAGAAAAACTGTCTCATGTTGAGTCAGTGTCACATTTGTATTCATTTTTACCAACTTAGCTATTTAAAGTCCCACTCTGATCATCTTCTGATCTATTTTCAAAGCGCTCCCAGTGGTCTTTTTATGATGTTTTCTAGGGCATAGTTTCTGCAGAGCGGCAGGAGTTCATTAGAAATTCACTTCTGAGATTTGGGCAGGGCTGTTGGCAAGGAGCAACCCCACCCCCTCTTCCCATCCCCATTGCTAAGAGCTTTCTGTTTGGTTTTATCCCAGAACAGCCTTTCTTCATGCTCCTGATTTACAACGATTTAAATAAAGAAATACCCAGAAATGCAATTTTAAGCTTAGTTTTCTTTTTTTTTTGCCCTCCATCAGAAAAATGACACAAGAACATGTTTTATCATTAATTACAAACTTGTCTGTTGTTGATTTTGCCGTTTCATGCAAATCTAAATAATTTAAAACAAATATCGATCTTTTGCTGTGGTTAAGTTTCCTTTGTGTCGTGTTAAATTTTGTCTTTTTTTTCCTGAGCCGACTGTTTGACAACAAAAAAAGGCAAAATAGGAAAAAAAAAATCAGCAGAATAGGAGTTGTCTCGTGCTAACTTAATCATGCATCAGTAGAGAACAGAGGCGATCTAGCATTCTTTAAATAGGTCATTTTAAAAGTCACAAACTGACACCACAGCGCCGTCAGCAGATTTCCGAGCGTGCCGGCCCTGAAACGTGTTTTCAAAAAAAGTGATGAGGCTCAGCTTTTTGTTCATTTTCAGCTTTTTGTTTTATTTTTGTGCATCTTCAGGCAGAAATACACAAAGTGTTAGAGAAGTTAAAAGAACTTCAGGTTCTCAACGTGTGACATTCCGGTCCCATGCAGCGCCACCGGACAGTTCACCTGCCAAAGCTCCATTTGTTCATTTTTTCTTAATAATTTATAGAATAACTGTCATCAGTCAAAGCATTTATGAGCAACATTCCGGTTCTCCAAGACTTATCGTTGCTTTATGTTAAATGAAGGAACACAAAGTTCTCTGCAGCTTTTTCTGATATACATAAAATATCACGAAACGTGTGCAACTTGAAAACAGCTTAATAAATCTTTTGGGATTTTCCGTAAAGTAAAAGTGTAAAAGTGGAACATGTATTTTTAAAAAAAATTTAGTTTGTTTGTTTTGTTTGCGAAAAAAGTAAAAGAAAATAGTCATCTGGACGTGGTTTTTGACGATTTTTCTTCTGTGGAAACATCCTGGATGAAGAATAGTCACAGATTTTGTTCCCTTTGGGTTTAGCAGTTATTTTTTCTGACCCTAAGACATGAAAAAAATAAGACTTCTCTTTCATCTCTGTTATTTTCATAAAATTGCCAAATGTTTTTCAACTTTTGTCAGGTTTGAGTTTCACAAAGATTTTAATTACAAATACTTTGTTTTTGTCAGGAGGATTGGAGTGGAAAACGACCTGTTCTGTGTCAAAAGGTCAGGTCCTTCTGGTTCTGGCACCAACATTCATCACTAAAGTCAACACGGCGCCTGACATCATCAATTAGAAGCAGAAATTTTACAACTTTAGGCTTTCGTTTTGTTTGAATATTTGATTTAATATTCAGAGTTTAGGAATAAAATGATCAAAAATTATCAGGTAAATTCTAGTTTGTCAAATAATTAATAAAAAAGTATAATGCACTGACAATATTTAACAGCTTATGATTTACAATATTTGTTATTGTATGTGTGTGAGGGTGTGTGTACATGCATCCAAGGGGGATCTGTGTTTGTTCTAAACATTGTAATGCCGCCTATCCACAAGATTGGAAGTAATGTTTAAACCAAAAATGGGTCACATTATTTGTTTTTTAATTTCATTTTTAATTAGAATTTTTAACACTTTTGTTAGATAGCACACACTTTAATTTTGAAGGTTTACACTCTCTCCCACTCACACCGGTGATTATGGAAAGAACATACAACAACAAACAATAGCTGGTTGCCAAACTAAACAGACTAAATGTTTAAATTAACTACTACATTTTTTAATAACTTGATCCACATTCCAGCTCAGGCGAGGAAAACAAAGACGTTCTTAAATCTATTCGTCCGCATCAGAATGGACTGGAGCAGGAATCTTGCTGCCTGCCTTTTGTACCTTCCATGTCACTACTACAAATTTTTTCGAACAGCTTTTTTTGTGGTCTACTCCTGACTCACGAGTCATTCAAAGAAGTATTCAGAAATGCAGTTTTAAGCTTAATTTTCTTCCATCAGGAGAAAAATGCTACAAGAACATGTTAAAAAAAAGCACCAAAAACACCTTTTTTATCAGAGTGGGTCCTTTAAAATGTAAAATTGGAAACGGTCGCCATTAGAAATAAAATTGTAGTGGAAAAAAGGCTTAAATTTGGGAAAAAAAACAATAAGAACTTTATTCTTTTTTAAATGTAAAAACACCACATTGATCAGAATTGTAAAAACTTTCATCAGAGACGAAAATGGGAAAAACCGTAACTGTTTGGTCACCACTTCAAGTTTTTTTTGACTGATGTGGGGGGAAGAACTTCTGTCTGCAGCCGATAACGTCAGACACCATCTTGTTGTCTGCAGCCAACACTCCCTCACTAACGTCACTGGAAAAGCAGCGATGCCTCCAGTACTTAACCACGTTCTTCTGCTTCTTCGTAGACCACCTGAAGGTCTTGTTGCTGTGGTCTCCTTCAGGTCGATAAGTGACTCCTGGGAAGGATCGTTAGATTGAAGCTGAGGCTTTCTGGTGGCACCATGGTGCTCTTCTGTCTTCATTTTGTCTGCATGCCATATCAGAACTCAGAAAACTGAGGTGACTGACAGTTCATTCATCATGAGCTGTGGGAGTGGTATCCCTTTTTCCACCAAAGGATGCAGAGCTTCAGTGTTTGTCATTCAGTTCCCCTCACAGTTTCTGATCATGACGCCGTTCTTCTCTCCTCAGTAGAGCTAAGCTAAATGGCTTAGCGTCCACATTATTACGCGCTGGTGTAAAAGGGAGGACAAAGTGACAGCTGCTGAGAGAGATGCTTCAGTTATGTGGGCCATGAGGAGACATTTCACAATGATAAGTGTCAGCACTGACGCGCCCAAGGTTAAAACCCACAGCCACATTTGTCTTCAGTTCACAGATGACCAGAGACATTTAGAGCCGTGGACGAGGGGCTGATTCAATGTTTGTTCCTCATTACTGTCAATTTTAGAACGTCAAAGTGTGATGGATGAGGATGGAGAGAGCAACAGTGTGTCAAACTCAGTCCTCATGGGTGTATCATCAAGTTCTGAGACTCTGGGATTGGTTCTGAGTCGAGTTACACTCAGAGTTCAAGACTCTTGGTGACCTGAAGAGTATCATAGACCTTTATGCAGAGGACTTTACTCAACAAGGGGATAAAAGCAATTCTAGCCCAAAATATGACTCCTCCACCACCATGCTTTACAGTTCAGGTCCTGATTTGCTTCTTGGCTGAACATGACAGCCGTTCTCTGTGTAGGTTTAAACTTTTGACATGTGGAAGTTCTCTAAACCCTACATGGCATGAAGGAACATTTGGTTTGAGGTGTCTGGTTGGACGTGCTGTAGCTTAGTGGGTTCAGCAGCCATCTTGGTTGTTTGAGGGTTCACCTCCCTACTTGACTGTCAGCTTTTGCCAGAAGAAGACACCAAATCCCACATTTCTCTCAGTTCTCCAGAGAGCTTCAAGGCAGCAGAGGCTGTCCATGCTTTTAAAACAGCCTCATCTTTTAACTTGTTTAAAGCAAAAATTTAGAAATACATTTTTAGAAATGTACATTGTTTCTCACGTTCGTTATTTTTACATTCTGTTGTCTTCTCGTGTTGTCATTCTGCAGTATCACACATGTACTTTTTAATGCCTTTTTTTTACTGTTACCAGACTAAGGTGTAACCAGCCAGCCAGAGAGCAGTTAGAGGTTTAAAACTCCTATTGGAGTGTTTCTGTTTTTTCTGGAAAGGATTTGGTGAATTCATCTCATCTTTGTGTTTACCTGTTGGCTCAGGTCAGGAGAAAGCGGCTGTCTCTGTTCTTTTCCCACGGCAGTGTCTCTAATATTTGGGTTTTGCATGCAGCTTGAACTCCTGAGAGGTGTTTGTTTCGACAGGATTTATCTCACAAGCCACGCAGAGAGCGAGCGCCTCTCTGACGGGAGTGTCTGACATCGCCAACCGTCCTGCTTCTCACGCAGAAGCGAGCTGAAAGGCAGCAGACTGCTGCTCTCCCAAACTCACTCCCTGCATTTTTCATCGTGCACAGATGTGTCAGAATTGAACGTAGTGTGTAGCTCAGCTCGCCACACCATTAATCAATCAAACGTGTAATGTCCAATCCTAACCCAACTGTCCTTACCGCTTCACTGAACACACTATGGTTTGGATCAAACGCAAACTTGTCCAAACATCATTTAAAACATTTAGAATTTAAAAATAATCTGAAAAGTTTAGACTCAAAGCGAGGTTTGAATCCTGCTTTGTAGAAATCCTTCATTCAAGAGGATTCAGGTGTGTTTGGGAGCCACTTGGACGCACATTTGCAAAGGAAAACAAAGTTCTAACCAGACTTGTTTGTCTCTTCATCCCGGCGCCGCCGTCAGGCGGAGTGTCGGGCCCTTTGCTCTGGCAGCTGCAGGCTGGCAGCATGAGGCCTCGCATCTGTCATCAGTCAGGACGAGTGACAGCCACGTCTGCGTCCTGTCACTGACGCCGCTCCTCAGGTCACCAAAGGCATCGCCGTCAAGCCTCTGTAATCCAGGCCAGCCCGGTCGTGACGTCTCACACAGACAACAACAAACCCATTCTTTCCCTGCCTTTGCACTTTTTCAGATTTACTGGTGGACTTCATATCCACACATTGTCCGCCCTGATTTATCACTTGACAAAGCCACGGGATTGTACATCCCTCCGAAGTGCACACAAATTCAATGACGATTAAATATAATCCTCCAGCATCATGCAGTAGCAGAAGAATGAGGCATCGAGAAGCAGTTTATCTCTATGTCGTGGGCTGAAAACCTACACAAACCAGGCCTTCAGCCTGCTGTACGTCCACATGCGACCGCAGCTCAGCCTGACCGACCGTCCCTTCAACAAGGCACTGACGCCGGTGGAACCCCCTTTCCAGGGTGCTTGAAAATGTCATGACCTACTCCACTGCAGATGAAGCCTCTTTAGGAGTCTTTCACGTCAAGATTCTACTAAAATCTAAAGCAGAACCCTCAGTCTGAAATGGTTCTTTTACTCAATGATATTCCTGCTCCTTAATCCCTGAGAACGTATTTGATATGTGTTTGAACCTTCCCATTCAGGTCTGTTCTCTATCCACAGAACAAACGGCAGGTTTTTTTCTGCACACTGATGATTTTCTGCAGGAAACTTTGTTTCAATTGATTCTCTCGGCAAAATGTGTTTGAATTTTTAAAGAAGGTTGAGCCAATAGAACTACGCAGGTGCGTAGGTCATAGTGAACACTGATACAACAGATAAGGGTAAGTAAGGGGGAAGTAGGTGAGACGCAGGCGTGCAGCATACATTTTTCGGTTTTTAAAGTCCCTCATATCCTGCAGACTGTGCAAGAAGCTCGTTAGTGCTGTTCATGGCATACTTGTGCGCTCCTGGTGTGCAGCCTGACGGTTAGAAATGAGGAAATCCGATTATAGTTTCTGTGGACATCCTATGGGTAAACAAGGCATTTTAAATATCACATACACACCTCCTGCATGCAGCATTTTTACAGGGGCGTCAAGTTTAAAGTTCAGTCAATTGACAGACGAGATCCGAGGTCCTGCAGCATGAACTGAGTGTAGGGTGTGACCCATTGCAATGTTGGCGTCAGGCGCGGTGCGTTCAGAGTTCAAAAGTTTAAATTTTAGCGATGTCAAGTGTAAAATAATTTTTAAAAATCCTCTATTTTTCCCCTCTTGGACTAATGTAGAACAGCAAGTCTTCTAACTGGGTCACAGAGACACGGAAACCATGTCTCTGTGTCTCAGCATTGCAGGATATACGTCGTTCAGACACAGAATCGATGTGTGAACTGCGTTCCATATGAACGCAGCTTAAGACTTTAAATTATGAGCACTAAAAAAGAAGATTTTACAAAAATAATGCAAAAACATTTACAGCATAGCTGCATCTGCAAGTGAGGAAATTCTAATTGACAAAAAAAATCCACAACAATGAAGAAAACCTGCTGACTTTGCAAAAGCTGTGTGTCAGAGGGAGACTGAGAGCTTCAAAATGTGGAGGAGGATCATCTGGCTTACAGTCTAGAGCTTTCATCCATCCTTGGTTTTAAGTGCAGCTAAAAGGTTGCTGGTCTATGAGCACAAATTAAAAAAAATCAATTATTGTAAAAAAATAAAATAAAAAAAAAAACAACAAAACTTTAAAACTGACACTGAGATGTTTCCCCAAGACAGGCGGGAAAAAGCAAATGAGAAATCTGAAAGCTAAGCCAGCAGTGTCAACACTGAAAACTGTCCATACTAATTACTTCCCAGAGGGAGTTTCCACTTTTCTGTCTGTCTGTTGTCAGCAAACTCCCTGATTTGACTGCAGGAGTGTTTTGGCTTCCTCCCCCCAGCAAATGTTCAGCATCCCATTTCCATTTTGATTTGCAGTCGAACCGTAATAAAGGGGTGTTTTCTATTTAAATGCAAAATATGACACAATCCAGAGAGTGTGCGGCGTCACGGCACAGAGATGCAAACCAAAGACTCGCATGAGGGGCGCCTTCACACCCTACTTTGACCAAACTGATTACTCTGACGGGTTTATTTACTGGATGCACTCAGGGTTATCACAACTCATTGGTGTCATGCACACTCTTTGTGCTTTGGCGCCACTCCTGTTTGGGTTTTGACCCCGCCCTGCATCTGATCTTTCTCCTTTTTCAGCACTTTTTCTCCTTCTCTCTTCATTCCAGTCTCCATCAGTCATGCACTCGTTGCCGTTCTCCCAGACTTTCCTCTTTTCTATTCAAATCGCTCACCTTCATTTCAGCACCCCTCCTCCCAATGGATGCCTCCATGCCCCCCCGTTCGTCAGAAGTGATGAACCAAGGACAGCGCTGTGAAGGGCCTTTGTGGGGCTCGGTAGAGCTCTGGTCTCTTCTGTCAGCCTCGTTATAAATGGTCTGTGCTTCGACAGGCGCATGGCTAATACCTCCAAAAAGTGTAATTCATCACAGTAAGTATGGCCATGCACGATGACTGCTGCGGCGTGGACGATGGCTCTGCTGACTGCTGTCTCAGCAGAGCTGCATGCTGGTTATGAAGTCATGCTAATCTGTCCAGATTGCAAAGGAGTCTGTATAATAATGCTGGGCTTAGAATGTTTACATCCAAGCTCCTGGAACTGAGATGACAACATTTAGACAGCTACTCAGTCAGCAGAGGCTAAGTCCTCACTGAGACCAGCCACTGATCTACTGAAATGATAAGTTAGGAGTGGGGACTGAGCAGCCTGAGAAGCCAGTGCAAACAGGAAGCATGACGTCTGCTTAGAACCAACCAGCTCTGAGACTTTAGGGACTGCGCAACAATGACAGCAACCACCTGGTTTTAGCTCAGTTGCTTGCAAAATGGTGATGCCTGGATAGAATCCATGGTGTACAAATTCCTTTGATACTTGGATCTTCCAGGGATCTGCAACCTTTAAGCTCATAAAGAGTCATTCAGGTCCATTTCTCTGTCTACAACCCAGTAGGAGCCACAAAGTGCCCCCCGATTGCTCCAATTGTGGGGGCATTTGGAGCTGTCGCGGGGTCAGAACTTGTTTTTTTAATAGGAAGCCATAGCAACTTAAGGCTGGGAATCCTTCCAGCGGGAGGGAGATCCGCATCGCACTTGTGACATGGAGAAGTAATGCATTTCTTTACATGGGTGTGCTGTGAAGCACAGGAGTTGTCAATTAAATGTAAGCCATGACTTTTTGCTTTAGCATGACTTTTTAAAGTTATAAAACTTCTGTATTTTCTGTGCGCTGGCAGCTACGCGCTAACGTAGATGACCGGCGACTATTGATGATGTCATTGAGTGATAGTAATGTCTGAATTTGAAGACACTATTTTTCCACATCTCTCCACTTGGAGGGATAAATATAAGGGTAGGGAGAAGCTGAGGGGGGAACAGGAGGCATTCACTCTTTTTCCTTTAGGACAACAAGACACAGATTTGTGTTAGTTATTGTTACTGCTATGATAATAAAAAAAAATAACTATTTGTTTTGGCACAAATAAAAATAAATTGAAAAAATTTAAATTTGAAATAGTTCACAATTTTTGACAGTTTCAAAGCCTAAAAATGTGTAAACCTACCTAGCCAAGGTGAAATCACAGCTTGCTAGGCTACTCCTACTGTTTTTTTTTTTTTTTAGGTTTAAGGCACACTTAAAATCCTTTGATTATTTTCAAAAACAGACAAAACACCTCACAGGTTTTCTGTCACTCAAAACTCCATCAAATTGTTTTGGAACGACTTTGATTGACGACAAAGCCGCACCGCTTGACGGCTCGTGAGTGTGGTGGAGTGATGCATACGATGCTTCATCTGTTTGTAAATGACTTCAACAAAGACTTTTTCTGTTCTATTAACCAGACAGCCACAACAGAGGGATGCAAGAGACAAGTTGCAGAGCCCTGGTTTATCCAAAAAGTATTCTGGATTAAACACTTGGGACAATTACATTTGCCACATTTAAACACATTAAAACAATTTTAATCTAAATCATGCTTTTGAATGATGATAAACCAAAATACAAGAGTCAGATGAAAACATCACAAAAATCCAAGAGAAGAATCCTCATAAAAACTGTGTAAAATTAAAAACAAAAATATTCAAAACGACAGACCAAACTGTGTAGAAAGAGTTTTTTCTTTTGTATGCCTTCCTATTTTAAAATTCTTCATTTGAACGTGACAAGGTTAGAATCAATGCCTCAGTTTGCCTTTGCCAGCGTGTTGTGCCTCCCAGCATCAATATACCGTTTCTGTAAGCACCTTATCTTCTGCTCGCATGTAAATGCAGGTGGGAAGCTATGACAACCTGAGTCCTTTCAAGAGGCAATCAGGTACATTTTTAGCTACTTTAAAAGCAAAGTGGAATCAGTCTGTCAGTGGAAACAAAGCAGCTCTGAGATACAGTCACCAAGACAAAGCAGGGAAAAGGTGACGTGCTGTAACACCAGGGGATTATTGCCAATGAGTGGGATGGAAACTAGAAGAAAAGGAAAAAAAATGATTTCAAAAGCAGGATGATGGTGATCTTTTTGATGTGGTGGTTTAATGCAACAATCAGAGATAAATCAAGGATATTTTTAAATCGATTAAAGATTTGTGCACAAACATACGAAGGTTTTAAATTTAGTGGGAACTCAAGTTTTGTGTCTGTAAACTTTAAAATCCAAACATTGTTTATAGTAGGGATGTTTGGAAAATTGGCCTGCTCACATAGTTTCAGACTCGATCAGATGCTGTATCCAGATCAGGAATTGTAGATTTATTTTGATCAGATTATTGATATATATATATATATATTTATATATAAATATATATATATATACATCTGATTGTTATTATTGTGATGACTAACATTCTCAAATGACTGATCATCACCTATTTTTACTGGTTTGGAATTAATTATCTTTTATAGGTGATAGTTGCACTTTTTTAATTTGATTGTTGAAGCTACTCAAATATAATCAGTCACATATAAATAGTGGAAAAACTGGATCTTTGTTAAATTGGTTCAACTTTTTAATGTGTTGAACAAGTATTGGATCGGGACTCAGGAATCAGCAGATACTCAAAATTAAATGGTCAAAAAGCTTTATTGGGATATTCCTATAACCGTTCTCTGAAATTTGAGTGTTGAATTACAGCTGTAAAACCTCCTCAGGTCAAGTTTATTTTTGAAAAATTAAAGTAAAGAATATCAGGCTTTAGGCTCCTGCCTAAAGGTTTACATGTGCACCACTTTTCAAGACTGGTGAAAATCAACAAAACATATTCAGGTCAGTAAGGAAAAAAGGCAATCCCAAGTCATTCCTCCTGTTTGACGTGTTGCCTTTAAGAACCACTGTGAAAATTGTCCTTTTGCTGTTTTTTACATGTTATTCTGACATTTTTCTCATGATGGAGGACATATCTAAAGAAAATTAAGCTCAAAGTTGCATTTCTGCACATTTCCTTATTCAAACGGTTGTGAATCAGGAAAGAAGAAGAAGAAGAAAAAATGCCGTTAGAAAAGCCTTAAGCAGTGACGTAGGCGTTATAATCTGCGGGCAGCAGGTTCCCTGTTCTGCCCTCTTCTGATGCATCCACTTACAGTCAAATAGATCTATGAACGTATTTGTTTTCCTCATCTGAGCTGGAATCTGGCTCAAAACTATACACCTGGATATCTCACCATTTTTGTTGCACCGCTATTTGTTGGCATGGGTTGTGAGGGGCTGTAGGCTAGTGGGAGAGTTAAACAAATTTCTTGGGAAATGAAAACAGGTTCACTCAGCGCCAACACCCATTCAGAGGTGAATTTCTAATGAACTCCTGCAGCTCTGCAGAAACTATGTCTTAGAAAAGGTTTATTGATTTTGGCTAAAAACAGCATCATCATAATGAGAAGACCCCCGGGAACGCTTTGACAACAGAATAACAAATGGTCGGCGTGGGTCTTCAAAGGGTTAAATCTGATCAGTGCTCCAGCTGTGGCTCAGTTCCAAACAGCTTCACAGACAAACATCTCTTTTGGATTTCAGGTTCATGGTTTCTTTCATTTTTAACCAAACTGTATATTTTGTCATTTTGCTCCGTAAACGCTCATGAATTTTTCCCTCTGGGTTCAGAACTCTCCTGCAGTTTATCTGAGCTCCATGAGAGGCAAGATACAGGCTGACCCCAGGCACCAGCTTATCACACTCTTTCACAGCTCTGTGAATTTGAGAAATACTTTTTCTCCTGATCACGCTCCCCTCTCATGGGTAATGCACATTTTTACTTGTCAAAGGTCTCTTTGAATTCCTCACCTTTTGCAGCGCTGTCTCGATGTGCACCGGTGCATGATGCCAGTGTCGGGTTTGTTCTCCACACCCAATTTCACTTGTTTTGCCGGAGCAAACCATCCAGACTGAAGGAGGCTCACATTAGACTCTCATTACAGAGATCTCCTAATAAACAAAGATTGGTTACCAACAGGGTAGCAGACATTACAGAGACAAGCAGCGGACTGGATGACAATAACAGGCCCTAAAGCAGCTCCAGTGAGGTGAGAAACAAGCCCTCAAATGTGAATCTATTATCTTGTCATGGAGCAGTTTGATTTTCCAGCACAAAATCTGCAGGTTTATTCGGGAACGAGCAGAAGAACAAACTGCAGCCCAGAAAGCAGGTCAGGAGTCTTTCCTCCCCTCTGCAGGGACCTTCCTCATCCCATTTGTGCCTCCTCTGCCTCCCTGACCTCACAACACATTGGCAGAGTAAACATGTTTCCCCTGAGTCAGGCAGGTAGTGGTATATCTAGTTAACTTCAGCCAGGAGGTGAGCTGGAGGGATGGGGCCTTGATTCCTGGCTTTTGTTTCCTCCCCTGCTTTTTGATCTTGGAGATTCACTCAGAGCTCCAAAGGCTGATGAAGAAACATCATTCAGGACCACAAACCTGCTTTTTATAAGACCCACTCCAATGAAAATGCTGTTTTTAACATGCTGTCTTTGACCAACACCACACAAAGTGTAACGGAACCCAGTTACGTTTGCATACATTAGAAAAGTCAGATTACCGGTAACAGAATGTGTTTTTTCAGCCCAAATCACTTTTAAGATCAAACTAATTTAGTTTATAGAGTTGTAAAACATTACAGTGTGGCAATCATGTCAGTTAGTCTTGCAATGCAGATGGTAGGAACTAAAACCACTGACCCCAGGTTGCTCTGTTTACCTTGGCTTCTATATTCTACTCCTACTGGGGAGTTTCTCCAGAGAAGCGAATACAAACACGGTCTGGAAGATTGTTACTCACCATTCAATCAAATCGCAGCTGATGGTTCTCCAAAGTCACTCCAATCAGTCAAGTTTCCATAAGTGAATTAAACCCCGGTAGGCCCAGAAGATGCCATAAATAATTCTGCAGTTTTTGAGGAGATACATCAGCTGAAAAGGTTCAAAAATGCACTTGTGAACATCCTCGAAAAGAGACGGTAATTAGACGCCTGCTTGCGGTGTTGAGAAGGGAACCTGATGCCCATAATGTAAGAATTCCATTTATTAACGAATTGGAGCGTTCACGGTGAAAAAGTCGTAAAGCTGAAATTAATTGCAGGTTGGCAGCCAAGTCCTAAATTTCCCCGGGGACCAATAAAGTGTCCATCTTAACATACATCTATCTACCTCCCTCGCTGAATAAGACACCTTCTCCAAAGATATTTGCATATTTAGATAAATTAAAAAAATAGTTGAGGCCAAGACAACCGCTCCGTAAAGTCAAGTCTCCACACAAAGGTCAGTGAATCAGATGATAGAATTTTGCTCACTTTTGTACAGATGACCGAATGAGAAGATGCACACAAACATTACCATGGAAACACAGCAACCTTCATCTACATTCAGCCAAACTTTAGGTTTCTGACATTCTAAAGTTCCTAACATAGAGCTGTTTCTGAAAAAAACCTTTCAATAGTCTTTTAAGTCCCACTCCGATCATCTTAGATCTAATTTCAAAGCGTTCCAAAGGGTCTTATCAGTATGATGATTTAGCCAAAACTTAAAAACCTGTGTTGTTTTTTTAGGACTTAGTTTCTGCAGAGCGCCAGGAGCTCATCGGAAATTCACCTGAGTTGTGGGCGGGACTGTTGGCGCAGAGTAAGCCTTCACTCCATTTCTCAGAATCACACCTCAACCTCACATTAGCAGTGCAACAGAAATGGTGAGCAACATTGGAGCTATCCAGCAGTACAGTTTGGAGTCAGATGGCAGATCGGACGAGGAAACCAAAGACGTTCATGGATCTATCAGAAGAGGGCGGAGCGGGGAGCTTGTGGCTGAGGTTGTCCCAATCTGATCACGTGATCAGAAATTGGCTCGGATCATGTGGTTGATGACAATCGAAAAATCAAATTGTCTCTCGATCAGTATTGGATATTTAACTTATTCTTATCAAGATCAGCACTTTAAATGTCAAGCTTATTATTCCTGATAAATACTCTACTAGAATACTGCATATCATGAACGGCTCACCACAACTTGTTGCAGCACTAGTCGCTAGTATTGGCAGGAGGCACACAAAAGCAGTTCAGCTAAGCTAAGCTAAGACATGTTAAAAACACTAAAAACAGCATTTTGTGTCTTTGAAACACTCCAACACTGTGATGTGTGATGAAGTTTCTGTCTGGTAAGGCTCTGAATCTTTCATAAGCTGCGTTTCCATTGACTAAGACTAAGACTCCAAGACCCAATATCACAACATAGCTGTCCCACACCCATAATTGTACAAAAACATATAATCTGTCATGAAATGTAGACAATAGATAATTGCTTAAAGGGAAAAATCCTAAAAAAAAAAGCCCTGATCACAGGAAACAAGAAGAAACCTCAGGGATGCCCACATGAAGGAGAAAACAAATAAATACACAGATTCTGAGAATAAAATAATAAAAATATGAATTTTAAAAATAAAATGATGAAATAAAACAATGTAAACTGAATTCATAGCACACACAGTGTGTATTATTTTGATCTTTAGTATTCATCTCTGGTGATCACAGGTCTCTGCTCCAACAACTTCTACTGAAACCATGATGATCTGATGGGCTTATCGTGGATTTTTATGAGAACCTATTAAACCTTGGAGGCCAGCAGCAAACACATTGTATAAAAAAAAAGCTTTTTTGGATTACGACTTTCCTGAACTCCAAAATTCCTAAACCTCAAGTCTTATTTTCTTTTAAGATTGAGTCTCCGCTCCAGTTTTGAGTCTCAAACTGCAGAGCGGCCCATGTGTGCGACATTTCTTTGAAAGAACCCTGTAAATATTTATACTGGTCTTTCTAACATCCCATTTGTTTAGATAATATTGTTTTCCCAACGTCGCTCTGCTTTAAAAACGCCCATGAATCCTTGAAAGTGCATCAGCCGGCCCTTTTGAGGGACGATTATGAAAAATTCAAGACCACCAAACCTTTTTTTCCACTTTTAAACTGAACAAGGTGTTGCAACAAGGTATTCTTTTCACATGAAAAATGCAGGAACCTGCTTCATATGCATCTTCGACTCATTGAAGGGCTCGCAAGTAGAAAACACTTCAACTCGGAACACTAAAGGCTGGAAATTTGTCTCTTTAGACAATACTTTTTTGTCATCAGTGGCAGATATTCATGATTTACCTTCCTAAAAAAAGGCCTTCAAGCGCAGAACATTTTCAAAAATTTCCCCAGACACCCAGTTAATGGAGCATTCAATCCGAAGGAGGAAATGCTGTTTACTCATTGCATTTAAATGGGAATAATGGAGCCATCAACTATCAGCTGAAAACAGTGGAGGTAATTCAGCACAAGCAAGGCCTTTTATATGCATTACTTCATTAGCGATTCTTGTTTTTCCTTTTAAGTTAATAAAAAAAAAAAAAAGAACATATTTAATGCACTTTCTAATACTTAAAGGGGGGGCACTAAACTGGAATTAATCCACATGGCTTTTAGCTCATGGAGGAGCTTTTTTTCTACATTTACTGTATTGCTTAATTTGCATCACCCTGGTATTTATTCATTGGAAACATGGCTCTTCGAATGGAAGTAAAATTTTCAAAAATCATTTTTAGGGAGAAATATTCCTTCCTATTTTGCATATATAAACAATGTGGACAACATGAACGAGTCATGAAACTGATTCCGACGTTGTGTCACATTTGCACAGCGTCTGTCGTCAGCTTCTGGCCGTGCAATCGCTGACATCCTGCAGAAATGAGGCTTTAAATCAGCAGCGTTGACCGGCTCACAGACTCTTCAGTTCAGGAGCAACAGATCATCCTGGCTTAACTAAAACAAATAACTTCCCATCACTCCTTCACGCTTTCTCAATCAGCTTGGGGCTGCATCAGTCAATATCCGGTCTGCTTCCTACTCAGACTCTCCTCCACCCAAGAGCTGCTGGTTAGATTGAAAAGCATTTCTAAGGCTGAAGTGACTGACTAACTAGGTCGCTGCTTCCTTTCTTCTGCTGTTTCCAGTTTAATTTGGTCAAAAACTGACTCTCTGAGAGGCATTGGCCGCTTTCCAAAAGAGTTTTGACAAAGAGACCCCTGACTCTCCCAGACTGACCACTGCTGACTGTCAGCTGCGGCCCTCCCAGGACATGTCAGCCTGAACACATGCAGACGGAGTCAGCGAAGCACCAAAGCGTCAGCATAATGAAATCAGACAGCGCAGTTAGTAACGCCGCATTGTCCTTGTTCATCTGCTGCACCGTTCCCACCCCACACGCCCTGGTCAACCCCCAGCCAAGCTGAGGGACCAGGATATCGGTAATCGCCCACAATAGAGGGATTAGCTGGCCAGGACAATGTGAGGCTGAATGTCAGAGTCCAGCACCTGCTGAAAGCCCCTCTTTCAGACAGCGGTTAGGTGATAACAGTCTTGAAAGACTTGGAAGAACTCTGGAGAAAACTCAGAGTCAGTGTGGTCTAATCTGAGATTTAGAGGATGGAAGTAAAACCTGCAAAAATGAAAGACTTGTATACAGTCGATGAAGTCAGACACTTCACTTTACCTCCAAAAATCTGCTGAACGTGACCTAAACCTTGGGAACAACCTTTCATTCCAACTCAGTAAAGCCAAAAGATAAATGTAGTGAGGTGGACCACAGCAGGAAGATGCAGGTCAAACAAAACAGTTAGCGACGAGTCGTCAGAAATCACACCCTTCATTTCTCTGTTTAGTTTTCCAATAACAAGAGGAGAAAAAACAACTAATGCAGTGTAGGTTAGATTCCAATTATTTCCACTATTTGCACCAATAGGCGTGATGGGATTAATCAGAAAAACTGAAATCCAACTCTTTTTGTTTTATAGCAAATAAGAAAAGTGTATAGATAGAAGAAACATGTATCAATTCAAAAACAAAGTTAAGACAAGGTCAACACAATGTCAGAAAGGTTTCTTTTTATGTTTGGTTTACACCAACAATCTCAATGCTAATAACCTTTTTGAAACCTTCACAGTAAATTTTGAATGAAAATTCTACTAATTGGTGCCATGCCTGGTTGTTGTCATTCCTACATCATTGTAAACAACATATGTGATTGGCCAACGCAAAGGTGAGTCCAAAGACTACCAAGGTTAAGCTCATTTCACACTTCGAGTTCTTTGGAACTGAACGAGCTTGTTCCTTGAGGTTTTCCAGTTCGATGTTTTTCCAGTTTCCAGTCATGACCCGGATCCAGAGATTTCAGGTTCTTGTTGACTGAACGAACCCAATTGGTTGATCCAAACCAGAAGGTCCTGCACTGACAGCTGGAGAATGAGCAGGGTGGAGGATGTGAATACAACATGTCTCACTGCTCTGCTTGATACTATCATTAAAATCAACCAAACACATGTATGACCTTCATCCTTCATGGATGCTTCACGCTTTAGTTACTGCCATTACTTTCTGCTGCTTTACCTTAAGAGACAGTTTTTCCTTTTTTAAACCTGGAAACAAATGAAACACTAATATGCTGAGTCAGATCTTTATAAACTTGACCTCAACAAATGGTAACATTAAGTTAAATGAAGTGTCAAACTTTTGGATATTACAGGAAAGCTGTTGTTTTACTGTCCCCACCTGAAAAATCTTCTCACCAGCACAGAAGCTCAAGGAAAGCTGTTGAGTGTCTGCTTTCAAAGTGATATTGATTTTTAGTCTTTCTGTGCTTTGTGCAAACTTCACACACAGCAGATGAAGACCTCTCTCTCAGAGATCCCCCTTATTTCATTCTCATTTTCCTGCCTGCATTTCACAGCATTTCCACGGGTTTGTAATGCCTCTCCGCGGCTGTTCAAGGCCGTCCACAATCCTCCTGCTTGCTGCTTCACTTATGTGCAAGTGCCTCTTCTTCTCTCACAGATCCTGGGCCTAACCTTATTAGAGCACAGCACTTTTTGCCAACCAGACAACCTTGCTGCCTCCTCTCGCTTTATGATTAGTGCAGTTCACCTCTCAGGAGCCAATGAGAAACCATCCACGCCGTTATCAAGAGCAGGTGATGAACGGCAGATTTTTCTTCCTGACAAGTGGACCTGTACCTTTACTGGATGTCACGTCAAAATGAAGCAGAACACTCAGGCTGACTTCAATAAATCCCTGTTTTCCCTCAGTACTCCGTTCACATGGGGAATCAGTCGTGGGAGAAGATGAAAATCTGTCACAAGCCAAATGAAGTGACATGCTTCATAGGTGTTGGATTCTTCCCAAAATAAATCAGCCAACAGGAAAAAATCTTCCTTCCAAGAGTACAGGTTTGAAATAGGAAATGAACTTTTGTTTGTTTTTTTAAATGTTTCCATAATTTCTATGGTTTTTCAAAACACTCAACGCTAAAGTTACTGTGAATTTTCCGTTTAAAGCTGGGAGTCTTTAAAGTCCCACTCTGATTCTCTTTGAATCTATTTTAAAGCGTTCCCAGCAGTCTTTTCAAAATAATTATGTCGTTTTTAGCCAAAATAATAGTAAAAAAAACTGTAGCAGTTTCTGCAGAGCGGTAGGAGTTCATTAGAAATTCACATCTGAGTAATAGGTGGGACCGCTGACCCCTCCCCAATGCTGAGAGCTTACTGTTAACACTCGCTTCCGCTAGTTTACAAGCCCAAGCTAACAGTAGCGGTGCAACAACAACAGAGAGCCATAACGCAGCTATCCAGCCGTACAGTTTTGAGCCAGATGCCAGCTCGGCCCGCTGGTGTATTTTCCACATCGCAAATATCATCTCTTTCAACCGGCCTTTTTTTCTCTGCTCCTGATTCACAGTGATTTGAATAAAGAAAATACTCAGAAATGCAATTTGGACCCCAAAATGTCTATCTATTTCCATCATCTGCTACGTTCACACCACCCTTGGAAATGCACTTTCAAGCAAGCACTTACAATGAAAAGTCTATGTAAGCACACGTTTTGGGCTTCTGTGGTCAAAGCTCTTGCTTTCACGCTGCACAATGCATATTTTTACGACTGTTTTACAAACAAAATGCGCAGCCACTGAACGCGTGTTGAAAATTAGAGCAGTTGAACTTTGACCAATCAGGGATTCAGATTTGCTAGTGATGTATGGGTGATCACCCTTTTAATTCACGGAAGTGCCAACTGTTTAAAATTGATCAAGGAGGAGAAATTAATGATTGCGGTTTGTGCACGGCCAAAATATACAACACCAAGTCTTTCATAAGCTGCAAAAGAAAAAGCCTGGAACAAGATTCAAGAGATTTGCACCGCTACGACATTTTGCACCAAGCCAAGGTGGCAGACGTGTTATGGTAGTGACAGTCCAGTGTTCGTAGATTTCTGGAGGAGAGCAAACTTTTTGGTTCAAGGAAAGCAACCCCAGACTACCACATTCCCACCACCATGCATGGTTGTAGCTCTGATATTCCTTTTTTAAAAGTCTGTTAGTTCTCATGCAGGTGTACCGGAGTGCACACCTTCCAGAAAGTTCCTCTATCAGTTCAGTTTATGAACATTTCTAAATAAGCTGACTGTTACAGGTGAATAAAGGTGATTTACCACACAAAGTGTAACTTTGAGAGAAAACTCTTTTGCAGAAATGTCCTAAAGTTGGTCAGTTTTCCAGCATCATGACCACCATTCTTTCCAGACATTTTCTTGGTGATGCTGCTCACCATCTGTTCGCTCAGTTAGATAAGTGTTTTTGTCCGGTGCAGCGTTGCAAAAACTTCCTCATGCTGGTTTCCTGACGGACAGCAATATCACAGATTTAAAACATGAAAGCTAAACATGATTAAAATCTCTACAATATATTTTAAGACAAAATGCTTCCTGAAACTTGGATCAAAGAAACCCACCTCCTCTCTGGGCAGTGGTTTGGCTCGTTTGATGCCAGATTAAGATTTACAACCGTCTAAAGCAGGGGTGTCAAACTGCAGGCCTCGAGGGCCAGAGTCTTACATGTTTCAACCTGCCTTTGAAGCTCCTTATTGGTTAAACACACCTGTTCCAAGTAATCAGCAGAGGATCAGGTAGGATTTCTGGAAGACCAGCAAGAGGCCGGCCCTCGAGGCCTGGAGTTTGACACCCCTGGAGCATAGATTTTTGGCTCTCTGAACCCAAGCCGGTCCCGACCCAGCGCCCCATTTCCTTCATCTGTTATCATAGGTGAACGGCTGTAGTGCATCTCAGAGTTCCACCAACATTTCATCACTTTTTAATCACACGCAGATCATAAGTGAACTTGACACATTCATAATGAGCTTATTTGGCTTCATTTATAATTTGACCCAGCGAACGCCTGTGAGCTGTGATTGGTCATCTAAAAAGTCACCTATCCGCTATTTTACCGACAAATTGCAACCGAAATATTAATTATTGAGATTAACAGCAGTGAAAAGCGGAAGCAGCAATCTGGGTCGGGGAGTCAGAAACACTGAAAACCCCCCAAAAGTTGACAAAAGCCTTACAGAAACATGAAAAGTCAGCTGTTTTGTGGGAGTTAGACTCCTCTGAAAAGGAGGTGGCCCATCAGAGGCGTTTGTCGAGAAAACTGACATGGCTGACAGTGTGAGAGGGGGCTGGGGGAAGGGATGGAAACGCTGACGGATGGATGATGTGGGCCCCCACCGCACCGCCTCCTCACATGTACTTATGAGCTGCCAAAGCTTCTGTGATATTAATGTCATCTGCCTTTTGTAATTTGCATTGGGAGTTCAAATCTTGTCTCGGCTTTGGCTTTTTGGCGTCTCACGGGTCTCACATGCCCCACAAAGAAGAAAGAGGCTCGGGCTTCGTTTTCAAGGAGATGTCAGATGCATCTCACTTCCTGGGATGAGCCTGATTTTTGCAACTGGAAAAAAAAAAGTCATTTGGCAGCATTTTTGGCGTTTTGTAGCGACGACATGTGTATAAGGACACAAACGGGAGCGTTAAACTCACAGATCACCTAGCTTTGTTGAATCACAAACCAACTGCCTCCTCTGAAGCAGGTTGGTCCCCAACCTTTTCAGACCACTTTCATCTCCAGCAATATTTTCACAGACTGGCCTGTACAAAGCTGAAGCTGCCATCTGATTTTTCAGCTTTGGGCTTCCCTTAATATTTGACAGAAAAGTGAATCTTTATTCGTCCTTTAGAATGAGATCAAATAAACAAAACAAAAATAATGTAAGTTACTCCCGCGGCCCGGGGGTTGGAGACCACTGCTCTGAGGGATTTGTTGATGTACAACAAAGTGTGATGAAGCCTGATAAACCTGAGCACGCAGTGATGAGAGCTCACTGTCAGACACCACTGCTTTTATTACATCTCAAGAATAAAATGTCTTTGCTTAACAGACCACTTCATAAAAGTAACAATTAATTCAGAAAGCAAAAAAACCAACAAAAAAACTTGAAAGAGAGTGCTCTTTGGTTCAACTTGGCACAGACAAGAAAAAGTGGAAGCGACAAAAACCTACAAAAACAGACGAGTGTCACGATGATGTTCAAAAAAATCACAGCATCAGCAAATGGAACAACTGATTATTTGAATTTATGTACATTTTTCTTAACTATTGGAGAAAAATATGCAGCTTTTTTTGCTTTGTTTACATTCATATTCCTTTCTTGTGTGAATTTTAAGTGTTTGAAGGTTGTCCTTGAGTTTGGCCTTTCTCTCTGATTGAAAAATGGAATGTTCAAACCCTTAACATGACACGATCAGGCAAAGGGTCAGGAATGTGTTAAGGGTCAGGGATGAAGGGAAACAACATTGGGTCTCAATCAAGTTCTCAACAATGATCCATTTAATTAGTGCTATCAAAAAAGCACCAAATCTTCCAACAGCTCCATGTGTTTTTGCAAATATCTTTCAAACATCTGACCTCAACACAACCAAATACAAGTGTTATATACAATAGAAAAAGCTTTTGCAACTTCAGTGGTTTTTATCCACTTCACGTCTCACCTTTACAAAGCAACCAACATTTAGGAAATTGGCCACATTAAAAAATGCCATAAACCCCAAACATTTATTGCATTGAATATTTCATGGTGTCTGATGCCAGAGAACTGTGGGATATGCAGCAGAAATATGCTAGCCATCGTCATGATTCCATTAAAAGGTTAAGTTGAATCATGAGTGGATTGTTTTTTTTGGTGGTTCGTCACAGTAAACTCTAAAGTAACATGTACCAAACTTCAGCTCTACATCTGTAAAGCTGTGAGTCACTCGTTTGACTCACAGCACAACGCTGGAAAAGGAAAAAACAACTGTTTAACTGAAGTAAACAAACACATAAATAAGAACCTTTAATGTCTAATTAAAGAGAGCAGAGGACCCTTCAGGAATGGGTTGGTTTTCAGGACATTTTTGAACAAACAATCATCTTTCACCTTAATAATGTGAACAACAAGCTCCACCTTCCCCTTTGAGACACTGTTTTTCTGCCTGTTTCCTTAAAAAAATTCCTTAGAGATTGTTCTTCCATCTGTATGATGAAATGCCTCATAACAAAGCTCCAGGACATATGAAGCATTCCCTCATAAATACAAAGTATCATCACAAGTCAAGGTCACAGCTTAAACTACATGAAATCTTTTTCATTTTCTTCACCTCGTTCTTGCTGAGCCAATTAAGTCATTTTCTTTCTGTCCGTCTGACCTTAAGTCTTGAAAGAACTAACAAAAAACAATTTATATCTCAAATTTTGACCTTTTAACCAGAATTTACACGAAGGGCACATTTTAGAGGGAAAATATTCTCATTAAAGAAAAGGTTTTCCTATTACAGCGTGTGTAATTGCAGTAAAGTTATCAGATTCCATGAAATGAAAGGGCAAAAAAAGCTCTATTGAATGTAAAAGACAAGCAGAGTATGCTCAACGCAGTTTCACCGAAGCCGGCCTGAAATATTCTGGCATCACATGAATGTTTGCTCTTTTTTTGAATACACAAATGTCATCTGAACAGGAAGTGATTTAAAGAGTAAACAAAACCAAACACAAACAAAACAATGACGTATGCTGAATTTGATCAGAAACATTCTGTGGGACTTATTAGTCGTGTTTCCATTACCTCTGAAATTGCGCAAATTAGATTTGCGATAATAAATAGGGTGAATAGAAACACCCCAATTTCAAAAAAACCTTGCATTTAGCGAAGAAAACGTTTTTGCGCTTGGAGGAATGGTTTTTGGGGCGGATCAAAAGATCCTTAAAATGGCTTCATGCATAGCCGCTCTAACCAGGAAGAGCGGTTACACTTTCAGCTCCATGGGCCCAAGCTAAAAAAAAGACAGCAAGCAACATTGGAACTATCCAACCTGACAGTTTGGAGATGTGCTCTATCATCACAAAAACGCCACAAGAACATGATAAAAACACAAAAAACCATTTTCATCGGAGTGGGTTTTTAAAGACACCTTTCAGCTGTAAAAACCCACTGAAACTACTATTCCTCATAAAACTAGAGCTGAAAAAAGCCTAAAAATGGTGACGGGTTTTTGCAGAGAAATACGGAAGAATTTATTCTGAACTTTTGCTTTTTGCTGTGATGGCCACAACAAATCCTGCAGATCTGAAAGCCTTTGAGAATAACGCATCACAGTGGGAAAAAGGTCCATCCCAACAGTTCATTTTTGGGGCCTTTAAGTGGATCGGGACAGTTTGAAAAGTATGTTGGAAGGTAAGGGAGGGGGCACAGTGCAAGAATCAGTCTTTAATGGCTCTCATGTAGTATTTAAAGGAGGGGTAAGCCCCCCAGGGGCCTGACTTCAGAGTAAACACTCTGCAGGTAATGGAACTGCAGTAACGGAATGGCTTCAGTGTCATTGCCCCCCCCTCCCCATGAAGCATCAGCACAGCATAATGACAGCTGCAGTCAAACATCTCCATCATCAGAAACCCAAACGAGCGTCTTTGTGCTCGGCAAATCACTGCTCAGAGGAAAGAATCTGGACAACAGCCTGAAGGCTTTAAGTGACGTCTGGAGAGCATAGCTTGCAGTGAGAAGTACTGATGGGTCAGAGGAGACCCAGAATTTCCTGCAAAATGGAAATAAATAAGTCAACAGAACAAATGTTATTTTGTTCAACTGAAAGGGACGTGCATGCATTCTGTTCTTCGCCTGGGCTCTTATTTCGCATGACGAGACTTTGCTGACTTCCTAAGGAACCAATGACATTTTAAAAGCCCCCTCCCCCCACGATGACAGCACTACTGCTTATTGTGCATGAAAAGGAAAATGGGACACACGTGGACCCTTTCTCAGAATTCTCTGTTTGGATCCTGTGGTTCCTTCATGTGTTCGGCTCTGTTTCTCCTTTAATGTGTTGGAGAGATTGAACTGAACCGGCAGAAGAAACAGAACCTTTTCTGACCTGGAGAGCTTACCTGTAGAACAGTGGTCTCCAACATGTTTTTGGACATCAGATTTTATTTTGTTTTCCAGTTTCCCTTAATGTTTGAGAGTAAATCTTAACTTCATCTTCTGTAAAATATCTGCAGCTGCTTTAAACGTCATTTGTTGAACTATTCAAATGGGATACCGATTTACTTTCAACAGTCAAAATGGGAGCTCCAAAATCAGACGCCAACTTCAGCCTCGTCTAACTTTTAAGGTGTGACGGATTAATAGAAAAAAAGTTAAATAAAAAACTGGTCACTAAAATTGTTTTTTCTTTTTCAAATATGTCCTGTCCAACAGCTGAGCTAGCAGATAAGAGGTGCTAGAAGAAAATTTAATGTTACAATAGGGGTTAAAAAAATAAAATTAAAAAGTGGTATTTTCTATTTATAATGAGAAACATGAATGCACCATCTAAACAACTTTATTATCAGCGTCTTCGTACATGAGACAGCTGGTTGTTGAATATTCTGCACTATTACTATGGTTTGTGGGAACAACTGTCACAATAAATCCATATTTGGAGTAAAGACTCCTGGTTTCTGTCTGTTAAATGTAGATTTCTTTTATTTTGAAACTTCTGTTTCCTCTCTGGATCTTTTGCGCCAAACTTTCCAAATATGTTTATGTTTTGTTTACTTTGCTAGCTGCTTTTGAAAGTAGCGCATGGCTTTTCCATGAGTGACCGAGCGACTTGACATGCATCAAGAATGAGTCGGAGGTGGTAAAAGTATCCAGAAGTCTTTGAAAATATAACTTCTTCCAGAATCAGACGAGAAATATAATACATTTTTGCTGTATGCATCACTTTTAATCTAAATGTCTGTTCAAACATTTCTGTTCAAAGAAAAAAAAACTCTTTTTCTAACCATAATAAAAACTGTGAAATCTGAACTTTTCCAGATGACATTAAACCACGTTTATTTACACCCCGCTGATGTGCAAATGATTTTCCTTGGGAAGAATTTGCATTTGAAGATGGTGTGAAAAAGATTCAGTGATGAAACAGTTGTGAAAGTGAGACTGGAAAATGTTCCTGAGATCCTACTGAATAACATAAAAGTCAAAAGCAGACAAACCCTAGCGTCCCTCTGAAGGAAACCACCTGCAAACAGCAGAAGAAGGGACGAAACAAGACAAACTGGAAAGATTTACAGGAGCAGGACTTTGCTGGAAGGACATTTTACTGTGTTTGATCACAAAACTTCTAGAAGATTCTCCTTGTAAATAACTTAATGTGATCAAATGTTCAGAGAAACGTACGGAAAATTCTCAAAGGCTGAACTGAGGTCAGTTCGTTTTTTAAATGGCATCTTCAGTTAAATTCTTATCGAAGCTTCAGAGAAAGTAAAAAAAAAAACAAAAAAAAACTGTGAAACCAATAAAATATCCTCAGTGAAGGTTGTTCTTAAAGTTGATTGGAAATCAACTCAATCCCCCAAAAAAGAAATCACTAAAAGTTGGGAGGAGCATCATAAACTCAAATGTCCTCAGTCTCCTCAGTTTACTTGGAGGACATTTGAAGGTCACAGCCTGCAGCGCCGCATGTTTCCATGCATGCCCCGTTCTGCACAGAGAGGATTTATGTGTTTTAGCAACAGAAAAACTTCTAGTTCTGAAAATGTTTGAAAGAATTCCCTTCATAGGGCGCTGCAGTCATCACAGTGCGCTTTATTTTTACCATTCCTCCTAGAAAAAGATTATTCAGGCAAATGTTGAAAGGGTTTAATTCTGCAAGTGGAGCCACAAAGCTTGCTGAGCTGGTATTCATGCAGAGAGACCTGGATGCGGACAAGATGGTGCGGGAGATCATCGGTCGAAGGCAGCTTACCTTAACTGTAACCCAAAAGTGTTCAGAATTGTAGAAAAACTTTCATTGAAGCTTAAAACTGTAACTGTTAACATTTTTTGACATCATTGCGTCTTCTTGCCAGGACTTCCTTTCGTTCTACTCTCTCTTTTTTACAGGAATGTCTAGAATCAGCAATGAAAAACAAATTGAATTAAATAATATAAAACAAAAGCCTTTTATTTGATTTATATATTTCTTGTTTGTAAATAAAAACTACATAATCAGTTTTTTCTTTTAGAATTTCACTGAAATCCCATTAATGGTTCAGCCCATTTTTTAGCTCTTTTCACAGAAAGTATAATGAAGATCATTTAGAACCACATTTTAGAGACATCTTCATATAAAGAGCATTAATGGCCTCAAAAAGGCAACATATGCTAACAATTGCACATTATTATGGCTTAACGTCTTATCGGAAAAAATGGTTTCCATGTATGAGTAATATGGGGTTATTATGGAGGAGGCCGCAGACGTCTGGCGGAGCAGCAGTTAGAGGCTTTTCAAGAAGTCGTATCACATCTCGCAGCAGATCATGGATGCTGTCAGCGCAGCAGGCTTCCTCTTCAAAGCTGCAATAATGAGCGCTTTATAGCAATGCTGTCTGTGATAATTACACATTACCGGCCCCACGGTTTGAGCATCAGCTGCCATTTCATTGACCACTGTGTGTTGAGACTGTCATGAAACGCTGTCTTCATCCAGTTAAAATGATGGAAGCCTATGTTCAGATTTACTGCCTCTCCCCGGTTTGCGTTGCAGGAATCTTCTGCTGGGCCGAGCCTGTCCTGCAGCGACCCGGAGATGCTCCCAGCCATGAGTGTTTGTGTCATAGCAACCAAGATAGAGAGAAGCAATAAAAGCAAGAGAACGGCAGAGCTCCATATTCTAGGAACTGGATCCATCACTGTTTGCCTTTTATGCTCGTTTCTTTACTGTACATTTGCTGTTCATGCTGACTGCACCGCAGGCTGAAGGCCGGATGGATCTTGGTCGGCTCAGCCTCCTGCTACATGACGTTTGAAGCTGGATGGCTAATCAATACGAGTGTCGGGACGGAGCCGATGCAAAGCGGCGGCGGAGCAGACAAAGTACTTCCTGTCTCAAGAAGAACAGGATGTGTGCTCTTTCCTGAAACATGCTTTCAGAGCTGGATGCCGAGCACAGATCAGGTTGCAGAAAATTTCTTCGTGTTTACACGTCTGAATCTGGGCTTCAGAGATCCCATTCAGGTAAAAATTTGTGAAATTTAAGACAAAACTGAACTGATATGGCTGTTGAAAAATATCACGTTTTAATTGAAAAGCCTTGGATTGGAGTAAAACTTGGACTGCAATTATTTTTCAGATAAAATGTGACCTAAAGCTGCCTTCTGCCCTTACATTGACATTGAAAAAAAACCCCTGAAGATTCAGGTGTTTAGTTTGGGACGATTAAAACCAGGAGGTATAAAAAGCTGCTCTTTTGTCCTTTTTTCCCCTGGAAAGAAATCAATTACATTCCTAATTTTGAGAAAGGAACTGAGAAATAATAAACTGGGTGATTTTATGAGTGGCTGCTGGATCCTGTGTATTACAAACCTGAGAAAGCCCCCCCCCCACTGATGTGATTTGGTCTCACAGCTTCACATTTCACAGCAGCTCTAACGTACACAGTTCATGCGCATGAAAGAACTAAAACAAGCTGCAGGTTTCCTCCATGTGGTAAACATTCAAAAATCATTCTACAAATGACAAATTTAAAGTTAGTCTTCAGAAAACTGAATAGTTTCATGGTAAAACTAATCCAGAGCTGATGAGAGGAACAGCCCTGCAGTGGAAGCATCTTCCATGATCATGAATCATGAAACTGTTTCCTCCAGCAGCGTATAGGAAACCTCATGGCAGATCTGCTTTTCTGAAAGCGGGGATCCTGAGGTACCTCCATGCCAAATCTGGTATCTACTACAAAATCCACGACTGTTTTAATAACCATCTCCACAATGATTGGTATTATATTAGTGTGTTTGCATTCATATTGTTAGTATTACTCATAATATTATTAGTATATTAGTATTATTTTTCTTGTATCAGAAAATGCACGAATTGTCTGAAATTTCAACCTAACCGGCTCCACTAAATATTCATTCATTCATTCATTCATTCATTCATTCATTCAAAAAGAATTAAAAATGCTAACGCTTGCATCTCTGATTTGTAAACAAGCCAAGCTAAACTGGAAAAATGTTTTCTCTGAGTTGATACAGAAGTTCACACTTGTCAAGCCAAATAAAGCGTGAATGTCTCTTACAGAACACATTTGTGGGCGTGGCCTCTTCAGTTGGAAATGTGCTTCATGCTAACAATGAAAGTTTCATTTTTCATGAATGATAAAAAACTGCCATGTTTTAAACAAAAAAAGGACTTTCAAATCCCTTTTCCAATCTTTGTCACTTTTACGTATATGTTTTATGGAGATCAAATTTCCAAATGTTCCAAATTTATTTTCCTTCAGACTAGACATTCTCTGAAACAATTATCCTAAATTTATCAATCAAATTCTTGATTTTTTTTCATTTGAATCACTTTTGCTCAGAGAAGTTTTAGCAGGAATCTGAACTGTTTCTGTCATATTAACAGATCATCAAACACATTTCCAGATAAACAGGCTTTATAAAAGGACCTTTCTGAAAACAGCGCCATGATTGAAGCGATTTTAAATAGCTGCTATCAAGAACAGACCGTCTGAGTCCAGTTCATTACAGTTGCACTTAACTTCCCATTACTAAGTATGTATCCCATTACAGAACAGTCACTTCCTCGGTATCGAATTGCTAAAGTAGTCTTTATTATCAGATACCAGCTGCTGGTAAATGGTAAACAGAGAGCCAGGTAGATGGAGATTAGGCCAGATAAGATGTAATGCGGTTATGACGGCACAGATTACAGCTCCATGTCACAAAAAGAAGTGTTCCAATAAAAGTGCTGTTGTGTTTGACTGCATTTAGTGCACACAGAAGTGTGTCAGAGTCCAGAGAGCGTCCACCGCCGTCTATCACTCACCATGCTGTTTGAGAGCGAGCATGAAGCTATTTACCAAACGTTTTAAATGTTTTCCTCTGAGTGGAAAGTCCCAGAGACGGCTACTGATTCTGGGTTTTGCTCTGGTGGATTTTGATGTTTTAGCTCTCATTTTTTTTCTACAGATGGCATCTGCACAAAGAGGAGTCGGAATCAATTTCTTTTCCGTCTCCTTGCTCCATCCCGTCACCACAGAATTATTGTGTTTGAGGAGCCATTTTCTGAATAATATGTTGGGACATAAGTATAAAATGTTGGCATTAATGGGATTAAAACAAAATGGATTAGATTTAAACACACAGAAGAAAAACTGAAGCTGTAGGTTTAGGTTCTTTAGGATTTCTTTGTAGGTTACATTCTCACATTTCTTCTGTAGTCCACTTACTGTACACGCACACCTAATAAAGACAGTTTTGTTTTGATTGCAGTTATCAAGTTGACGAACGGGACAATCTAATCTCCAGTCTCCCTAATCTGATAATGAGATATTGGATTACTTTTTTTCCACAATAATGCAACAAAAACACAAAGTCTCACTAAATCTGTTTTTCTAGAGTTTTAGTTTAAATATACTACAACACTTTTCATTCATTCATACATTCATTCATTTTCCAATCCGCTTTATCCCTTTTGGGATCACGGGGTTGCCGGAGCCTAACCCGGCTACTCATGGGCGAAGGCAGGGTACACTCCCGGACTGGTCACCAGTCTGTCGCAGGGGCATTACAACACTTAATTTAGACAAAACTTACTAATAAGTAACTTTTTAGTAAAATATAGTTACTTGTTTTAGGAATTGATCTCGCTGAGTCATTTGATCTCGAAAACATTTTATTCAAGTAAAATCTGTACAAGAACTAGCTTTTTTTTTTACTTTACATAAAAGTTTTAGGTTATATCTGTGAATACTTGTAGTTTATTTGGGCAAACTACAAAGTGAATTTTGACTCATTTGATTAATTTACTCATATATCATCTTAAAGAAACTGTTTTATAATAATGGCCTAGAGACAAAGTAGTCGGACATTAAATAGAAACTAAGTCTATAAATATACTTACTAATGTGTTTATATTATATACATACATACATATATACATACATATATACATATATATATATATGTATCTTTTTTTTTTAAATATGAGGTAAAGGACATTACAAATTATTTTAAGAGAACTTACCAAGACAAATTCTACAAGTTCCACTAGCAGATTTTTTCACATGAAACAAAAGAAAAACATTTTACATTCTATATTTTTTAGCATGTTTCTACATTTGTCTGATTTAGTTCACATCTGGACAAACATAAAAGAAACTCAGGACATGTAAGCCGTTCCAAACACAGAAAACATGAAGGTGTTATGTAACTATGGCAACCGTTGCTCGCTCCTCATGGAAAGTAGCAGTGACTTGTTGTCCACTTTGTAAAATATTAAATCCAACATTAGTAAAGCAAACGTTAAAATGGTGCAAACATTTGCAAAGTTTAGAAAGTGACAAGAAGTTTAAAAAAAATAGATTTAGATTGTCTCTGACATAAATCAGATCAGATAAATCAGACCAATGAACCTTCATATTTTGATGATTCCAGATTTTGTATTTCTCCCAGGGATGGGATTTCTGTGGGCATGCAAAAAGCTGAAGACTGAGAAGTTCAGGCTCAGAAAAACTCCTTCATCTTCCCGGAAAGCCATCAGCAGGTAAATAAGACTCATCATTACTTTGTTCTCAACCAGCACAGCAAAGAAAGCGTCCCCCGGTGTTCTCACCTCTGATGTAGCTCATTAGTCCCACTCACTGATTTACATTCCTTTATTTTAATGAGAGCAAATTTCTAACTTTCATCACAAAATTCTCTTTTTTTGTCAAAGACTCCTTACATAATAACAAACTTTCATGATGGTCAGAGAATGAAAGGCTATCTGTGTTCTGAGTCTTTTTTCATCAAAATAAAAAAAAGAAAATTATATAATTGAATTTTGATCATCATGAAGCTCACTGACTGCATTTTAAACATTTACAACAAATGATATGTGAGAAATGACTGAACTTTATTTAATAATATAATAAGTTGTTGAGTTACATTTTTATGCTTTTTTAATTTACAATAAAAAAGACAAACTAGACTTTTTATTGAGTTTTTTAGTGCAGCTCTTCAGGGACCTTCAGTCATCCTCTAACAGCCATTAGTAGAGCTCTCTTACAGACCATAATACCCCCACCTGTGTTTGTAATTAAAAAATGCATCAAAGCATTGTGGGCTGCAGTAGATTTTTTCCCACCTTTGCTGTGAGTAATTGCAGAACAACTGTCAGATATAAACTATGCCTGACTACATATCAGACTAATCACTTTTTTGTTAAAAATAAGTTTTGGTAGATGGCGTACACACGCTTTTTTACCTTCTTCGAAGTCACATTCCCATTCACTCACACACTCACACACTGATGGCGGCTCTGCTGCCCAACACTGGCGCCAACCTTTAACCATCAACCTTTCAATCAGAGGTTGACCACTCTCCCTCTGCACCACGGCCGCCTCGTGCAGAATCAAACCAATTACAATGATTGGCTGCAAAGTTGTAGACAAGTTATTTTGTAAATGAAAAGGTGTGGAGATTGAGAGGAGAGGTTAACCAGAGACAATCGGGACAATGGTATGTTTATTCTACAGTGGTCATGTGATTTGTCAGCTGTTCATTGGTCATGACCATAACTATGACCATTGATTGTATGAAAACAGGACTGAAGAACTCCTCCCCCCTGGGGATCCAAAAGGAAGTACCTGCTGGCTCCAAGAAGCCAAAATCTCGTAGATTTCTTTGTTTTCTGTAGTTTCTGTCAGGTTTTTGAATTTTCCCTCATTCACCAGTTTCAGGTTCATGATCAACAGCTGTTTTCATTTCTGTAGCCTATTTAAGTGTCTGGTTTTTAGTTATCCTTGTCAGGTCATCTGTTCTGCTACCTTATTGTTTCTCCCATGGTTTTTGTCATGTTTAAGCTTATATAATAAATGTTTAGGTTTCTGCCACCAGGCCTGGTCTCCAGCATTCTGGGTCCTTCACCCCCACTTCTGTGATAGTTTCAAGTTATTCAAGCTATAAACCGACCAATCAGATGCTTCAATAAAAGCAGGTGGAGCCTGCTGGCACCCACGACCAACATTTGACAAATTTTGTGTAGCTCGTTTTCAAGTGGTGGGGTGTGGCCTTTCAACAAGCTCACTCGTGATTGGTGAGAGTAGTTGCCATAGAAACGTTGACTCAGACTGATTTGGACCAATCACTGCTTAATGATGGTGAGCTTCATTTTCACAAGAGAATGGCAATTGAATTGAATTAACTTGGTTGGAGCCGGAAATGAAAATTTTTTTTGGGTGACGTCAGACTCACTCACTTTAGGTCTCAGATAGTCGATGGTGGTAACATCAGGAATATGCAAAGTGAGGCAATTGTGGTGGCAGCATTATGATCTGGGTTTGGTTTGACCTGTAGCAGGAATATTTTTAAGAAAACCGGTCTTTTACTTTGATGGTCAGACATTGTTTCCTGATAATTCCCCCAATAATCCTGCAAGCTCATATGTTCCAAAATAAATGCGTTCATGGAGACAGCTGCTCGGATGTTGCTGCTTAATTATGGGATTCTTGATGGGAGAGAAAAATGTGCATTATGTTTTTGTTTGGAGAACATAGAGTTTTCTCCGGGGAGAAGACCAACAGCATTCATCACATTTCAATTTGCTTTCTCTGTAAGTCTGATTTTGCAGCAACAGGGGAGGCAACATTCACCCTCACTGGTCCATCTTATGTCTCACAAAGCTCTGCAATAAAAATCCTAATCTATCAACATTTGGAAGATAAATGGAGGGCCCGAAACATTGTTTAAGACTGAAAGCATTTACCACTTAATAAACACAGAGGGGCACAAACAAAGATAGCGGGGCTACTGCTGGAATGACAGCTACCTGCTACGTTCACGACCAACGCCTGTGCATCGCTGCACAACAGCAGAATCGATTTAGGTGAAAACGACAAGTTGAGAAGACGGGTAAATTAGCATAGGCCATTAAAAGGCTGCTTGACATTTATAAGAAGATGAAGAAATGCAATGTGACAGAATATTAACTGTGGGTGGATGGGAGTAATGATGGTGGGGAGGCGTCGCTGTGTCATGGTTCAGCTGGTCTCCCTGCCAACTGTCAAATATTCCATGAGGTCTTCAGTGTTTGCTCACAGCAAAGTCAACACTGGATCCTGAAGGAGGACATTAAGACTTCATTTCCATCCTGAAATTGGGACTTTTGTAATACAATGACTTCTGCAAATCACTTTTTTTACCTTCCATCTTCCATAATTACATTTTTAAAGCATTAATTTCTGAACTACTTGCAAGAGTGGACTCACAAAGTCAGTAAAGAGGATGGGGTTCACTGAGGCAATATTTATTAAATTTTCTGCTTTCAATTCATCATAGAGCAAGTCATTTTCCAGCTATAATATCTACTGAATGTGAAAACCTTGCAGAGAGAAGCTTCATGAAAACATCTTTGGTGCTGCGGCTGAGTTTGAGCCTCCAGCTCTGCACCGTTCAGCATCCAGAGAGCGCAGTAGTCTAAAGTGAGGTAAAGACATTTCTGTTTGGACTTCCCTGAAAGATCCTCTGCCCAATTGTGGCAAAGAAAAGGCTCAATGTCTCTTCCAGTCGCATAGATTTGTCCCAAGCTAAGAAACATCATCCTTCAAAACAAAATATTTATTCATAAACAACCTAAATAAAACTGAACATACTTTTCACAATAAACATATAATAGATCTGATTTCCTTAGCATTTATGGTTGTGCCCCGTTTGCATGGCTTTGTGTTTAAAATACAGCTAATTATTTGATAGCAGTTTGAGTTGCTTTTTTGTAGCTGGAACTGATGTAACACAACAGATAAAGCATGCTAATGCTAAAGGCAACAACATTTTGTTCAGCATTTTGAGCCTTTTTCGCCAGATCTTTAGCTCCGCTGATGACATTCTTTCAACCATAAACTGCAACCATAGACACAATTAACGTAGTTCCAGGGAATTTTGATGTGCAGAAAAGCAGGCTTGCTCTGATACGCAACAATGCATTTTTTGGTGGTTCAAACTGTTCAAGCTATAAACTGACCAATCAGATGCCTCAATGATAGCGTGTGGTGTCTGCCGGGACTCCACCTCCAACGTTCAAAATGTTTGACAGATTCTTCCAAGCTCGCTTTCCGTGGAAGAGGTGTGGACTTCCAACATGCTCACTCCTGTTGGGCGACAGTAGTACACTCAGACCGACTTAGACCAGTCACTTACTTACTGTCTGGCTCCAAATGGTGGCATCCATATCGCAGAAAAATAACGACTGAATTGGCTTAATTTCGCTGGAGCCGGAAACAGGGGCTTTTCTACGGGTGGCCACACACTCACTCAGTCTAATTGTCTTAAACAATCAATGGTCAGAATCAGCTGATTCACAGTGAACGCATAAACAGTCGAGGATTTAGCAGGGGTGTCAGACTCCAGGCCTCGAGGGTCGGCATCCCGCTGGTTTTTCACAAAACCCAGCCAACACTAGTTGCTGATTACCTAGATCAGGTGTGCTTTGTCAACGAGAAGCTTCAATGGCAGGTTAGTTGGGAAACGTGTAGGACACCAGCTTGTGATTTATGGTAAATCAAATAGCATGTTATTTAGGTGTCACTGGCGACGTCTCTGGTGTTAAAAGGGTTAGCTTCCTGTGACTGTGACATGATTTAGGAAGTTAGAATGTATATAACATACTATTGTTTTTGGCTTTGATTGTACATTAAAAGCACGTCATATTGTCATACCTATAATGCAATCTGCTAACCATATCTGAGAGCTGGAGTGAGTGAGTGAAAATTGAGTGAAAATGATTTACTTCAAGTTCCAACCAAATTAAGGCAATTCAGTCGTCATTTTTTTCAAATACAGATGCCACCATGCTGAAGCCAGATGTCGTCAGTCAGCAGTGATTGGTCCGAGTCAGTCTGAGTGAACATTTCTATGGCAACCACTCTGACCAATCAGAAGTGAGTTTGTTGGAACTCAGCCATTCCAATAAAAGCAGGCTACATGAAATCTGTCAAACATTTTGAATGTTGGATATGGGAGCAAGCAGGTTCCACCTATATTTATTGAGGCATTTGATTGGTCAGTTTTTAACTTGAATAACTTGAAATTACAAAAAGAAATATCATGAAAAAATGAGAATTTTCAAGAAAAGATGTCAAAAAGGTATCAGAGCAAGAATAGTTATTCTAAATAATAGAATGACTGAGTACCAGCTGTTTATTTCTCTAATGAAGTCTATGGGATTGTGGCTTCTTGAAGTCAGTAGGTACTTCCTGTTTGAAACGCCAGGGAGGCGGGGAGGGGTCACTAAGACCAGTTCTCAGATATGTCAATTGTTGTTTTGTAACTTCCACATGAGCTCTGTTCAAAAACAGAATTTAAGTCCATCCATCCATCCATCTTCTAAACCTGTTTGGCCCCTTTTGGGGTCACAGGGCAGGCGAAGTACCCTGGCAGAGACAGAATTTAAGTGTCTTTAAGTGTGTTTTTTTAGTGCAAAAATGCTTTTATCTTAAATGGTGCCACATTTGTAAGAAACTTGCATGTGGAAGAGAAGCATCACAACAGGGGATAGCACACAGCAGAAAACTGCCTCATCTTCTTGAATGTCAAAAAAGTTTTCTTTACTGTCCGTGTGTTGAATTTCTGCCCCCCCCCGATGTGCTCAAAGGTTCCTTCTCGACACCCCCATGGGTCCAGATTCTGCCTATGGCAATGAGATCATAAGCTGGAAGTGTGAGGAAGATGAAGAACACTGACTGCTGGACTGACATATTTGGTGTGAACCTGATCTAGTGAGGTGGAAACTTCAACTTTAAGAAAATAATTTCCCAGCTCCGAAGTTTACTGAACATACAGCAGAACAATAATATTCTGGATGGCGACAATGCATTAAATGATGTAAAATAAAATCCTGTCTGATTTACAAGAGTCAAAAAGTAACAATCAAATGTTGTGGATTTCAATTCTGATCTTTGATTTGGCATTCTTGAACTAAAGCTATCATGACTTCTGCCGTCATCAAGTTTGCTAGATACAACATGAATTCATGAACCCATCCTGTCTTTTACGGTGTACCATCTTCTGATGAATACTTCCAGCAGGATAAGGCCCCATCTCATAAAGCTGGAATCATCTCAGGCTGGTTTCTTCAACATGACAATGAGTTCACTGGACTCTAATGGCCTCCACACTCACCAGATCTCAACCCAACAGATCACCTTTGGGATGTGGTGGAAGATTGTCGTCATGGATGTGCAGCCAACAGATCTGCAGCAACAGTTTGATGCTGACATGTCAATATGGACCAAACTCTCTAAGGAATGTTTCTAGAACCTTGTTGAAGCCACCAAGGATTAATGCAGTTCTGAAGGCAAAAGGGGGTCCAACCCGGTTGCAAGATGTACCTATAAGCACCTGGATGGCTCAGCTGACTGAGTAAATTACCGGCGCTCATGAAACCTGGGTTTGCTTCCCAGTGTGCAATGAGCTTCATCCAATGTGGATCCTTAGGTAAGGCTCTGCTGCCTAAACTATGATAGGCTCTTCCTGTGCATGTGGTCTTTCTTTAAAGAAATCTTACCGAGAGAAATTCTATTCGTTTTAAGGTCAGATTTAGTCACTTTCAACAACAGGAAGACGTCTTGTAATTTTTTTTTTTTGTGTATGTTTGCTCATGTAACTCAAAGGGTGAAGCAGAAGCCTTAACATGAATTTTTTAGTTTTTCTCAGAAGAAAAAAAACGACAACTTCTCTTGACTTTTTCCCACAGGAACCAAATGTTAAAGAGAACACGGAAGAATAAATTCTGCCAGCCCAGAAAAACGGCCTCCTCCTTTTCTCTTTGAATATGTGTCAACGTTTCTGGACCTCGGTGTCCACTCAGGCATGGTGAGAGGAACAACAAAGGCAATATAAGAGGTCAGCGCTCCTTGGGGTTTGTTTGGAGCGCTCACTCCTCCTCCTAACCGACTATTATATCACATCTTCAGAGCAGTAAAAAGTTGGAGAGCAGAGCCTTTAAGATCATCTTGGATTTGTGAGAACTGTAAAGAATGGATTAATTGACTGCTGCTGACGGAGGGAACAGACACATTTCCCGCCCCCAAACATCAGTTTGTGCTCAGATAAGAGCCGACCGGTAAACAAGACCGCCTGGTCGTCCTCTCCGGAGGCTCATTAAACTTTGAGCAGTGGCCTGCCGAGTTTGGAGTGTCGTTTCTTTTGGGGGTCCGACAGTCCGAGAAAAATGTCAGAGTATGGTCACAAGAATGTGCTAACGCTAAACGATTTGAAGGAAGCTAAAACGGTGATGAAAATCAGAAAAATGATGCACTGATAGAAAGCTTGGTCACCATTAAGCAAACACATTTTTGAAGCTGTTTTACTTTTTTAAGTGTTTGCATCTCTTCTGTTTTCATTGGATGATTATCAGATCAAAGCCTGGAGCACAGGAGAACGGGAAATGCACAGCTCCCAACGGAGATGTGCTGTTTCCACGGGGATGATAGGAATTGAACGCATCCCAAGAAGGCGTCAACCGGCGCCGCAGCCTCTCAGCTTTTCTTACACACATTCTCCCCATCATATGCATAATCACTTATTCCACATGTCTCAACAGCCTGACCATACCTCGCTGCCAAACTCAGCTCTTCTACAAGCTACACGTGTGCACAAGGCATGTTTGATTTCAAACATGTATCTATGACGTGATTGCTTACCTATGAAAAGCAGACGGCAGTCACGCGTACAGGTGAACAGGACATGGAAAAGAAGAGAAAAACAAACTGTTAGTGTGACTAAAAGGAGAACAAGAGCTCGACTTTACACAAAAGAAACAGATTTCTGTTTCTGCAGAAGCAGTCATTTTCACAGCGTCAGCGATCACACTCGCATCCTCTATCAACCACTCCTGCAGGCCTGAGTCTCTGGAACAAAATGTCTTGCCGCCACTGCCGTCAGCACGGCCACACAAGCACATCTCAAACCTGCTTTCTGACCGAAGACACTTTACAGCCTCAATCCACTCAGTTCACCCGCTGGAATAAACTGACAAATGATTGTTTTCACATTTTAGCTGATGGTTTCACAAACAACACTTCTATTTCATGCTTCCAAATATCTCATGAGGAGGTTAAATCCTAAAAAAAAAGAAAAAAACATTTAAATACAAACTACACCTTTGTTTACTCTCAAATTACATTTGAATTGAGGATTGTGGATGCAAATGAAGTCTTAGCATTCAGGCTAAGAAGAGTCACTTCTCTCATTTAGAATGTGTAAAAAAACTCTGAAAACAGTAGAGTTCTGTGTTTGTAAACTGCCTCCCTAAAACTACGTTCACACCAAACGTGATTCACACGTCAGGGGCGTCCAGTTTCAATGCTAGGTCAATGCACAGATGCAGTCAGAGTTCCTGTGACCTGGCATGGCAGTTTAGCAGCAGCATGTTTTGAAGGTCGAGTCATGGTGCATTCGGGTACAATATTTTCAGAGTTTAAAGACATATTTCAACGAAAATTGTGTTTTCAATATGTTCTTGTCGCATTTTTTGTGTGGAGGACATGAATAAAAGAAGCTAAGATAAAAACCATGTTTCTGAATATTTCCTTATTCAAATCCTGTGGAATCAGGAGCAGATGAACTCCCGCAGTTTGAAAAAGCTCGCAGCAACTGGGCGGGCCAATTTTAAAACCCTTACTTAAAGACAAATACATCCATGAAGGTCTTCATTTTCTTCATTTTAGCTGCCATCTGGCTCTAAACTCTATGGCTAGATAGCTATGATAATTCTCGCTGGTTTTTTTGGCTGTATCCAAATAACAGCAGCAGAAATTATGTCTTAAAAACGACAAATGCTTTTGATTTTTGCTAAAAACTGCATCATCATAATGAAAAGACCACTGGGAAAGACTTCACAAAAGAAAAAATATCGTTGCAGTGGGACTTTAAATATTCGAACAACGGCAAAGAATTTGCATTACGTCAACCAATCAGGAACTCAGTTTGGTCACATGACATGCTGATGATGTGATCAGAAGGTGAAGTCCAAAAGAAACACGGAGGAGAAGCATCTTTTGGACAAGTGTCTAGCAGTAAATTTGATGCACGACAAGAGAGGCGGAGGATGCAAATTGGACACACAAAGTTATGGTTCACTAACACTCTGACATTCAGCCATCAAGTGCTAACAGGCTAAGGAAGCCATTTCATCTTGGAGAAAGTTTCATGCTTACATTGGCATTCACATCGATAAAACAAAACATCCCTTGAAAACAGACGTAGAAAAATAGACTTAGGAAAGTTGTAATTTTAGTGACATCTGGAGTCAAAAAAACAGCAGAGTTCATTCGAACAGCACAACATGGTGGCGGAAATGTCATGATCTGGGACAGATTTAGCGCATCAGGACCTAAATGACTGGTCAAAGAAGAAAGACATTTCTTTAATGTAATCTAGACACAGATAGTTTTTTTTTTTTATTATGTATCTTTTTTGTCATTTACTCAATATTTTGAGATTTTCACTTAAACAATATAAAAAGTTATGTAAAGTAAATCTAAAAAATAAACACAAAAAACTGCTTTTTTTCTTGCTTTTCAGTGCATATTTGTGTAAAATAAATGTTAAAACATGACCGTTTTTAAGGTTAATGCTTCAAACTGCAATTTAATGCAGACTAGAAAGTAAAACACACACATAGAAATAGATTGGAATTTTATTTTCCTTTTAAGAAATTACCCCAAGTTTAGCTCCAAAAGGGACAACCTGGCCTTAGAAAGGCAGTCAGAGATCTGATGGCATTCAACAAATCAGCGACCAGCCTTGAACAGTCTGCTTTTCCATTGAACGTGAGAAAAACTTGGCTGTGACTCAAGGCTGACTGACGCTTTATGAAAGGCAAACATTCACAGAAAATGAGCGTTTAAAAAAATCCTCTGACCTCATGCATCCTCCTTTGTTCATGTGACTCGGGTCACTGTGGAGGTTTGCGATGACGCTGTCGTTTCATAAACACTTCAGCTTCAGAAGTTTATTAAAGCAAATCCACAAACACTTAGCATGCTTGGAGCAAAAATGTAGCAGCAGAGGCCTGGATGTATAATTGACCCAAGACTTCAGTTTAGTTTTAAAGTCATGGGATGTTTAAAGCACAGACCTCAGGATGGACCAAAGCAGCTTTTTAATATGAAAACAAACTCAGTAGTTGCAATGCAGCAAAGTCTATACCAACTAGTTACCAGGAGTGTCATGATTGCTTTCCAAGAAGTTGATTAAAGACTCCAATGAAGATGGTGTTTTTGGCATGTTCCTGTAGTATTTTTTTCATGATTTCTTTACAAATTATTTAAGATTAAAACCAGGTTTCTGAGTATATCTTTATCCAAATCATGATGGATCAGAATCCGATAAAAACTCATAGTTTGAAAAAGCTCATTTGTGTAACACAGCAACTGAAATGGGCAAAGTCTCTCCGCTGCACTCCATTCTGGTGCATCCACTTGTAGACAAATAGACCCATGAACGTCTTGGTTTTCTCTGTCTGAGCTGCCATCTAGCTCAAATCTGTACAGCTGGGTAGATCCAATATTGTTCAACATTTTTGTTGCACTGCTAATGTTAGCTTGGGGTTGTGAGTGGCTATAAGCTAACGGGAGAACGTGTAGACAAAGGAATGATGGGATATCAATGCAGGGTTACATCCGCGCCAACAATCCTACCCACAACGGAAAAAAATTCTAATAAACTCCTGCTGCACTGCAGAAAATATGTCTTAAAAAAAGAAAGGATTTTGGATTTTGACTAAAAACTACCTAATCATAATGAAAAGACCAGAGGGAATGATTTTACAATCCATCAAAATATAGAGTGGGACTTTAGAGCTGCCCACACAGGAGAAAATGAACACGACAAGAGAACAGTGTGTTCTGTCTTTTCTATAGAGGGAACATGCTGGGACTTCTACAAAAGCATCGGAAATGTCTGGGTTCATGAGATCATTAACAGTCTCTCCCAGTACGGTGAGCTTCAGCATCAACTGCAGGAGCTGCGTCTGAATGACGGCGCTTTCAGCGGTACTTCCGTCTCTGTGACCCAGTTTGAAGAGTTGCTGTCACGCATTAGACCAACAAGGGGGAAAAAAATAAAAAGCTGACAAAAATAATAGGAACTTGATTATTCTTTCGATGTAAAAAAAAAAAAAAAACCTCAGGAGGAGGATGATCAGATCTCCCCCATGTTAGTTTTGGACTCCACTTCACTTCACACACTAAGGCTGAGTTCCTGATTAGTTAATGCAACACAATTATTTTTGCCAAAGTTCAGATATTTGATTTTTGAAAACATCTCCCCATGAAGCCTGAAACACACTCAAATGACATCACAGGACTTCCGATTGTGTCTGTACGTTTACACAGATTGAAACTGGATGCCCCTACAGGGGAAAATGCTTTCGGTGTGAACATAGCTTAAGACTGTCCTCGGTTCATGGTTGCTGGAAAACCCCTTTGAGATAAAATATGTTTTCAAAAGGATTTCAAGGCAGCCTGTTTGTAAAAGCACAAATATTAGTGACATTAACTTTAGTTATTCCTTCATACAATTCATATTTATAACTTATATAAGTCATCTGAAGAACATGTATAGAGGCATAGATCTTGATTTTAACTTCAGTCAAAAATGTTGTTTTTAAAAACTGAAAAATGACTTTAATAAACAAAACAAAACTGTTTACATCGAAAAACGTCTTCCCTTCAAACCTCAAGAGGGGAAATCTTCAACTCTCTCTCCAGTGAAATGAACATGTGTCTTTTATTTTGAAGTTGAAAAGCAAAAGGAAACTTTATAAAACATCAATTATTGATTTGTTGAGGTCAAAAGAAGAGCTGATTCTGTGCTGCTCTTGAAGCTGAATCCCAGAAAGCCTGAAATCGAACTTTGGTAGATGTTTCTGCTCCAGCTGCTGTTTACAGAGTCTGTTTTACTTTTTTAGATGGAAACAACTCAATTAAAACACAATGTTTGGAAATGAAACACTTCATAAAAATAATCTAATATTGTCTTATTGTACAGTCTTTGGGTTCAATCATGCAGCAACTCTAAAGCCAAAATCAGGGAACCGTTGCAGTGAAAAATATTTTCCAAAAATGCCTGCAGACACCAAAATGAAAAAGTGTTTGATGCTAAACTATCCAGAGATTGAGAAGTCCAAGCTGATGGTTAACCAATTCAAACATCCTAGACGCCCAACCTTGCCCTGAAAAGCAGACGTACCGGCAGCATTTTAAGTAGCTCTCGTGGAAACTTGACTTCAAATTGAATTCCAAATTGGATGCAGATGACATTTGCAATGGTTGTTTTTCTGTTGGAGGAGAAAAGAAGGGAACAGGAAATGTGTATGTTTAGAATCCGTTTCAGGATGAACAAATGAGTCCCTGTTCAAACACAGACATGCCTAATGTCCTTGTAAGAGAGAACATGCTCAAACTCAAACAGCAAGCATCCAAATCTAATCAGCAATTCATAGCTTGTCCTGTAGGCTGTAATACACGGCGCAGCTAAAGCTCCGTCAGATCCATCATCCTCATGATTCCCCACAAGTGCAGAGATGGACCTGTGCCTGCAGCGGACTGAGAGGGAAACGGGGAATCTGGTGATGTGATAATAAATAGACTTCCTCCACAGTGAAACTTCCCTCACCAGCTCCAGCGGTAAACTTGATGTGGAAGATTACATTTGTGATGTGCAAGCATCCGAATCCCAAAGAGGCAGCAGGGGATCTCAATTATGCCACTCGTGCAGCCTTGAACTCAGACATGAAATGTAAAATGCATTCTTTTTCCATGCGCCCCGTCCCCGTCACTTGTGGGGACTCTGCTCAACCACACTAAACAATGCACAGGTTCTGCATGGACTAACACGTCACTTCACACTCCCCCTGACACGTTTGATGCCCTATTTGAACATTTTTACTGCATTTTTAGTTGACCCATTCCAACCCGATGACCGAGAATTGAGTGTAGAGAACACTTATACAACACATGTGGGTAAGTCAGGTTGAAGTAGCATTGAAGAAATGTTTCATTTTGCCAATCCTCCCCCTCCATCCTCTGGGCTGCGCCTGTGCCCATTACCTACAGTGTTCACGGGATAAATGCGCATTCCTTGTGTTCATCCTGACTGTTAGAAATGAGGGAATTAGACAGTCAGAGTGTAGTTTGCGTGTCTGGGATGGAAAGCTCACTTGGCTGTGTGCAGGACTGGCACACGGAAAATTGGGGTTTTCACAATACACTAACACACACGACAATGGTACGTTCCATTTTCATGACGTCCCTTGAGGTGGTCATACGAACTTCACGGGAAATACAAAACACACCTGCAGTCCCCTTAAGACGCAGCCACTCTTCTCTACGACCCTCCACGGACCTGGACGCCACAAAACCCAACATAACCCAAGCACAGCTGCAACTATAATTTCATGTGAAGATGTGCAGAATTTAGATTGACTGCTCAGCTGCAATAAACTGTTCCTGACAAACTGATCAAAAGCATCAAAATCTTTTATGTATTGGTAAAATAAAACCACTGAATTATATCACCGCAACCTTTTCACAGACATACATCCTCTAATTAATACAATTAATTAGGTGTAATAGAATCCATCACCTGAATCAAACTAGGATATATTTCCACAGCCAGCTTCATCAAAGGAGGAAAGAATATGGATGCTGCCCTGTTTATAAGAGCTAATTAATTCTCATCTAAATCAATCTATAGGTAAATCAGCTGTGAAACTACAGACTGACAGCTAAAAGACTCAATAACTTCACAGGCCAGCACATTAAATCTCCTTGATATAGCTCATAAGTACTGCCCGCAGCGCCCCAGAGTTTCTGCAGATGAGGCTCGGCTCGCAAATTAGTAAACATGCCAAAAGTGCATAGTCTGATTTGGAGATTATTTATCTATTTATGTATTTATTTTATGCCAGTGACATCCACTTGGGGTATGCCCAAACATGGATCAAAGAGGTGGTTGAATGTTGTTGCATCATTAACTTCAATAATTAATCAACCGTCTGTATAAGAAAATTCACAGAATATCTGATTTCATTTATCAGCTCATTTTTTTGTACAATGTTTTCAGCTTGTAAGTTTTCTGCACACATTTCATGCATTTTGGACATTTGCACATTTCAGTTTTTTGGCAGTTTGTTGTGGATGTTTATGTATTGTGTTATTGTCATCTTCCATGAATGCCTATTTGATTAAATCCATATGGTTTACAGGAGAGGTCACAGTCAAACCAATGAGGTCCCCATAAACAAACAAGCCCCTGATCAACATCTAGATTATCTTTCCAAATTTGTTTCAGGTTTCTCAGCTCTCATGAAAGTTTTATGGCTTTTCTTATAATTTTAGCAGAAACAAAGCAATGTATCTTACAAAGCATGTCTCAATGGAGTATTAGGGCCTCCACAGATAAATAAATTATACATTTACAAAAAATAGTGTAAATAAATATTTGAAAAAAAACAATTTTACTAAAATAAAGTTCTAAATTTATACAAAAACTAGCAGTTTTACAAGAATAAATTCATAAACTTAGAAGAAAAACATTTTGTAATTTCATGAAAATAAAGCTGTATGTGTATGACAAAAAAAAGTCAGAATTTATGAGAATAAAGTCAAACATTTATGGGAAAAAACTTTTAATTTTGAGAATAAAATAGTGAATTTATGTGAAAAAAAAGTCACAATTTTCCAAGTTTAAAGTTGTAAATGAATGAGAAAAAGACGTATTTTTGGGGGAATTAATTGCATATTTATGACAAAAAAAGTCAGAATTCTAGTTGAAGCTTTTTTAGTTGGTTGTGACTTCTAAAGTTTGTAAAATATTTGAATTGTGTTAAGGTAAATCTTAGAAAAAATAAATAAAATATGAAAATAGCATTTTTGAGTATTTCTTATTTCAAATGAATCAGGAGCAGATGCAGAAATGCTGTTTTAAAAAAGTTAATTTTGTTTATAAGGACTGGGACCAGGTCGCGTTTACCTGCGGTCATTTTTTTGTATCTCTGGCCTCTAGCATGTTTAGAAAGGCTGTACTTTGATTCAACAGTGATGAACCAGCAGCCACAGTAGACGGCAGGTCTCCTCCATTGTTTCACCAACAGAAGCACAAAAGGTGGAACCTGCACGCTGTAAAGACTAACAGGTGTTCAATTAAAATTGTGTTTAGGAAAGCAGATGGGATGAAGCTTTTACTACAAAGCCAGTCGACAGGAAATGGAAACGTTTTTTGTCGTTACTAAAGCACATCTGTTGGTTGGTTTCAGTGTAGCACTTATGGTAGCACTAATGGCAGAAAAATGTTTCTCACTAATGTGGATCAGCTTCTCTGTCTTAAAAGTGTTAAAGCACGACAAGAAGAAAGTAAAACATCTCCTCGGGTCTTATTTGTTGCGGGTAATGAGACGGCCTTCAGCGCGCTCAGTGATGAATGAGCTGGGGCCTGCAGACGCTCCGCAGAGCCTTTTTCTGGTTCAAAACAAAAGCTGTGAAGAAAACATCACACCCCAACCAAGAGGGACTTCACACTTTTATCTACCCCATGATCAAAAAACTTAAAGATGGAGCTTTTACATGTCGGAGCAGCTCTCTGGTTCTTCACCAGGGTTGAGTTGCTGATTTCCCATGAGGTGGGTGAAGAAGCCTGGCCAGCGCTCCCATCCCCCAGTCCCCATCCCCAAATGTGACTTTTCATATTCCGCTTCTCTGACTTTTTTGTTCTCTCATCCATGGAGCTTATTTCTTCACATTTATGTCAGTCTCATCTCTGAAGCTCGCTCGTCCTCTGTCCCAGGCTGCTCCACGGCCCCGGGCGTCAAACATTAACACGGGGCCGAGGATTCGGGCCGGGCTTCGCCTGCTGGAAACACCCACTAAACACTGTGCATGATAGCAGACATGCAGGCTCTAAACAAAGGCTAGAAACTCAGGATTTGTGTTTATTTGGAGGTTACAGAGGAGAATTTACTACAGCAATTTAATTAGAATCTATTGTTGAATCTTAGGCCAATTAAAGGACATCAAATCAGCTGAAAAACATGATTTCAAAACTGCGCTTCCTCCCTCTTCAGACATCCTTGGATGTTTTCACCTCTCTGGTAAAACAGGAAGTGTAATGTGGTGGTGGTGGGGTAGTCAGAGTCACGGTGCACCCGCGGGCAAGTACACTCACCGTCCCCATTTTTGTTTGTTATTGTGTTTTATTCATTTTGTCCTCATTCAGCAAATGTTCTCTCCTTTCCAAGCCACAGCGAAGTCATCTGTCCAGGGGAGTTTCTATCAAAACAGCCAGATCCCAAAGAAGTTTGTTATTTTATTATTTTTGCATACGTTTCTTTGAGTTCAGATGGATTTATCCATTAATCCTTAACTTTTAAAGACCCACTAATGAAAATGTAGTTTTTGTTGGGATTTTTCTGATGATGGAGGACGTTTAAAAAAATTAAGATAAAATTGAATTTCTGAGTATTCTTTTTTTTCCAAACGTATCAGAAGCTGGCGCAAAAATGCAGTTTGAAAAAGATCGTACTCTGATGCATCCACTTGTAGACGACTCGATCCGTTGTTCCAGCTGTAATTTTATGCAGCACTCACAGCAAACACAGTTCGCAC
>BSAI01000201.1:24785339-24807264 GCA_036245035.1 Adrianichthys oophorus
TTTTTCCCTGAGTCTGCAGATTTCCTGAGGGAATAAAGCATGTGGTACAGGGACTGGAGCACATGTGGTTTTGGTTGCAGTATGAGTCCATATTCTCTTTGCACAGCTGTATAATCCCACCACTAAACACAAAGCAGTTAGTTAATAGTCTGCAGCAATCAAAGCTCATCTGAGGACAGAAAAACAAACCAGGCGCTGATGAAGCTCTGCAGAGGGCAGCTTCTTCACCATGACCGAATGTCTCCACAAATGCAAGGTCTCAAAGAAAAATATGAATCGATTTACTGAAACCCATTCAGAAAGGTGGTGGGGTTTGGTCTATGGATTATTTAAAGGATACTGCATGGCTGCTCATTGGCTGTTTCACAGCCTGCTTTTCTGCATCCCGTAGTGACAGCTGGCGCACCTGATCTATCTGATTGGATTAGTGCAATCTGTGAGCAGAGTGCTTAAAGCCAACCAGCAACCGTGGCACAATAGGAGGGTCAGAAGAGCACGGCTCTATTGTAGGTGTCACGCACTTAGAGTCATTGCGGACTCTCCAGGGAGCCGGCGTATGTAGATGTTTGAAAGGACTCATGTTTGTCACAAGCAGCCAAAGCTAGTCCAATTTCAAAAACATAATTTGGCATCAAGGATTAACTAACACTGAAGCATAAACACATAAACGCTGCAGAGTTGAAAACTATAGAACCAGACAGACCAGATGTGTTTTCAGAGATCTTGTTCTGTATTTTCTGAGAAAAAAGTGGACCAGAGCAACATTAAGGCTGATGGAGCTCTGACTGGATAAAAAATAATGAGAAAAGCGGCTATAGAAACAGGGGGGGCTGTATAAAAAGCTATTTAGGAGGCAGTTGAGGACACGAAAATGGTTGAGTGGCTGTCCTTACACACTTCATCAAAACAAGAGAGTGTTCTTCTACAATTATGACGTCATTTGTTTTCTCCGAAGCGCTCAGCCTTGTAAAGACTTTTTTACTCCTTAAACTGACGTAGTGGATTCTTCATGAATTAGTGCAGAATTAAAGATTTTTTTCTGAAAGGATAGCATCAACTGTATTAATTTTTCTGTCAAGAGAAGTATTTATATAAGTCATCATCTCTTTATAAGATGAGCTAGTACCGCTTCTGCAGATTTTATTTAAAAACTCTGATGACACAGTGCATAATTTGCTTAAAATAAAATGTTTAATGTCTATAAAGTTAATGTTTGCTAATGTTTGTCCACATTTATACCCTAAGACCTGACAAAGCGCCTGAATTCTCTCTCTTTTCTCCATATTAAAAGCAAATTTTGTGACCACATTTCCCCATGACACAATTTTCAGACAAAATGTTTATTGTAGTGTTGTAAGAATAATGGAAGCTACACAAACTTATGACGTACTCATGACACACTCTAGTCTAGTCAGTAAGGTACGAGCATGGCTGCGTGCAAATGCTGTACACTCGGGGTGTGCACGTGATGCGTAAATCCCCACAGGAATCCCGACACAAACTACACTCTGATTGTCTGATTTCCTCATTTCTAACAGTCAGGCTACAATCAGACCCGCCCTAGGCCACATGTTTTCAAGCGACCACTTTCAATAAAAAGCCTTTATAAACGTGCTTATATGCACGCTTTGGACTTGAACTCTTACATTCACGCACTGCTATGCCAGTTTTTAGGACTCTAATTTAAAATGCACATCAACTGAAAGCACGTTGGAATTTGGAGGAGCCTGAGCTTTGACCAATCAGGGACTTGTTTACCTGTAAGTTGGACTTGCTGGACTCAAAGTACATAGAGTTCATGTCATCCTCCTCATTCATTTAAATTGAAAATGGTTAATTATATTTATTCTGGCAGATCCAAACAGTCTTGGTAATAGTTGACCTGTTTTAGGAAACGCGACAGCTGTTTCTGATCTGCTGGCAGAGCCTGAATGCTTTTTCATCCTGATGCAGCTGAAGTTCAATCGGGCCTAAGACAAGAGACAACAGACCGTCAGGCGCTTCTCACTGTAGAAGCTAAATCATTTGGGTCACAGCAGCTGAAATCAGTATGAACAGGGGAGAGAATGACACGCCGCACCACCGCTGGCTGTGAACAAACTCGCACAAGCTGACTCACAAATACATGATAGTCGCCCTAACCTGCAATTTGTCACTCGGGCAAGATGGGCTCAGTACCAGCGGGGTGTAATGAAGTGGAATGACCTAGTTCAGCCGGCACCTACTGCATGTGTGGCCTCACATACAGTAAAGTGGAACCAAGGACCCAAGAGTTTGACTCGTATTGTTTCTGCTTCGACTCTTATCTGTAATGTTGGGTTGTCCCTTCTTTTTAATTTTTTTCTCTTATAGGTTGCTTCTAATGCAGCAGCGTGCATTTTGTTCATCTCCTCTACAATCTTCCTTAGAGCTCATAAAACCTGCAGTGTCTGTGCATTCGGTTGTTATTAAATAAAATGTCAGAGGGTGATTTAGGACAGCTTGCTCAGAGGTAATATTACTCTTTTACATAGAAGCAGGAATGTGAAACGATGAAGTGATGTTTGCTGTAACATACCGACGTCTTCACGCAGCACATGCAGTGGGAGGATGCTGCCGATGGCCCCTTAAGATGATTTGTGAAGCATTATATGCATGAGCACGCCTCCGCAGTTGGAGCGAAAACATTGGGACTCCTACAAACAACAGTCGGCAGGTATGCGTCTGCTCCTCAGATGGAAAAAACATTTCAAACGCACCAAGATGAGTCTGCTGCAGCCTGACCCACCCACCCCATTACACACACCCTCACACCCCTCTAACCCCTTTGACATGCCCACAGAAAGCAGATAATCAGATGTTTGCCATTTGGAAATGTGATCATTTGAAAATCCCGGTCTACATATTTAAATCCATCACCTCGTTTATTTCAGACGACGTGCATACTTAACTTTCTTCTTCAAAACATTTGTTCTTGCAGATTCGTACCATCAGCAAATGCATCTTCAAGGATGCACAGATCGACCCTGTTTTTTTGTTGTGATTGGGTAACCTTTATCCCCTGCTTTTTGCTTACACAAAGATGGAAAATATAAAGGTGAATTCATGCTGGAAAATATTGTCTTTTTGAAGTCTACACGAGTCCTCTCATTGTTGGATGACTGCAGGAAATATCAGTTTGCATGTTCACTCAAAAAATGGGATATCTTAGGAAATCCATTTGATTTGATTGTTTTATTTCAATCATTAAATATAAGGGAATAAAATGAACAAATTACAAAATACAGATGAGTTTAAACCTTTTCAGATGCTAAGTCATACATTGATTAGAAAATCTTGTAAATAAACTGAGATAAAATAAAGTATTGCCATCTTTACCAAGATGTGACATATGATAATAATAAAGTTAAAGTCAAAGAGAGTTTGATTTGCTGCTTGCACGGAAGTAAGAAGAAGTGAACTTTTTACACATATTGATCTCCACGGAAACAGACTCACTGTTGAGTCTTTTTGAGGTTTACTCAATCTCACGCAGTTTTGAGATGCTCAGATGATGATGTGAAAGTTATGGAACTGAACGCACGGCATGAAAATAGGTTTTGCTGAACTTGAAGGGGTTGCTCTCTTCAGGTCAATTGAACTTTAGAAGTTAAAGACTTTTTGCTGCTCAGTCAGAATCAGTTGGAATATCATTCAGCCAATCAGATGACAACGAGTTTGTCAACAGCCAAGTTCAGAGATTTCTCTGTATCCAACCTCAGAAGATGAGCCAGGACAGGAAAAGAGACCATTCGTTCCTGGAAGAAGGTAATGCTGCACAGCAGAAAACATATGTGTGAGTTCAAAGGTCACATTTTCTAACAGGTGTTTTTTCCACTGGAGTTTATTTGGAAAAAGATTCAATAACTTTGAAGTCAAGGTTTTGGTCAAAGCCAAAACCTGTTCATGATGTCAACTTTATAGAACATCTGCACCTTTCCAGAGGAATCGGCTTTCTTTTAAAAATCTTTTTCTCTCTTGATATGAAAAAAATGTGTGATGACTTTTATTTGAAAACTTCCTCCAAAATGTACTTAGTTGCAACATTTTATCCATGGCCATCAACCACCATCTTGGTTCTTTTCTTTTTTCTGACGACAGGACCAAAAAGACAAACAAAACAGTCCTAAGGCCTACAAACACAGCATGGCTCTAAAATGAAAACAGTTACAACTTTTAAGGCTAAAAGAAAAAACAAAACATTATTTATTCAACCACATAGCTACTGCTTTATTGATAATCAATAATCTAGCCAGTGGCGATGAAACAAGGGTAGTTTGCATGATTGCATTTGATTAAAATACTTACTGTTTTATGGAGTTACGGATAAGACAGCATCAATGGAACATTCTGGTTTTATGTTCATATAATATATACACCAAAAAATACATCTGGCTGACGTTTTAAAGACTGAACCCCCTAAAAAACCAAAATGTGAAAAAGTGGATGTAATTGAGTCTGCTTTCGGCTCGACTAATCATTCAGTTCAGGAGATACATCCTCCATTGTCTCCATTTTGCTCCCTAAATGCAGAAGCAACTTCTGAATAATGAAGGAGGGTTGAAATTTGTCCTGAAATTTTAATTGCGGTCTGGTCTAGAGTGCATTAGGGAGCGCGGATGGGGCTGTGGGCGGGCATAAACATGAGTGCTTCCCAACTGCCTTGAGTCTCATTATATAGGGGCGGCAGGGGGAGGTGGGGGTAAGGAATGGGGAGGGCTCAAGGAAAACTGAAGCCTGTTTACCTCCAGCTTTCCCAAGGGAGCCTTTTTCCAAAAAGCAGCGCTGACTCACCCAAACCATTACTGCCCAGCGCTGTATTGATCCGAGTGAACCTGCGACCCAAAGGTTCAGACCCAAACATGACGTTTGTGGCTCTGATGCTCGCCTCCAAATGATTTATAAGTGATGGATGCTCAAATCTGAACACATCCTCAACAAAGCGTGTCTGCTTTGTTATCTGTGTCACAAAAGCATTGAAAGTCATGTTCTGAAATAAGAAAAATTCTCAAAAAGTGTCATCTAAATGCGAAAAAATGAATCAGTCTAAAAAGTGTTAAGCATCTGCATTTTCTGTCCAACGCTGCGTTGTGATTGGCTCTTCTGCTCGCTGTCCTCTGTTCTGTAATGACACATTTGGATGAGATCCTAATTCTTCATTAACGTTTCGACAGATGTAAGTGGACATCTTTAAGCTGCCCATTGTTTATCCACAATCGCTCACTGCAATTTAATTAAAGTCCCTAACCTGCACCTGAAGCCCCCCCGCTTTACTAAAAAAAGTGTGCTCACATTAGGGAGTTGGAGTGTCCGCCTTGACTGTTAATGCTTCAGCATACAGCACAAAAAAATGACCTACATGTTCATTAAATTATCTCCTTGGAGGCCCTCTCATCTGCAATGCAAACAAAATCCATTGTTGTTCTGTAAGCAGCTTATGAACGTCCTTATGGGTTGGCTCTTTCCGCTCCATATGGACTCATTAAAAGAAGTGTTTTCCAACTTAATTATATGAAGCATCGTTACAGAAAACTGGCAGAAAAAACACAAAGGTGATTACATACGTTTCCTGGTGATTCTGCAGAATTCAAAGTGAGGATTTGTCACAATAGGGTGACCCATTTCCTTAAAGTAGAACTTCACTTTAAAAGATGATTTAAAAAAAAATCATTCATTATGTTCAATGACAGCTCCACTGTTCTGACTGTCATAAACAACGCAAAAGATTCAAGTTCCTCCAGAATGAGGCTGACGATGATGATGGTGCTTTTTTTTACATTCCCAACATCTAAACACTTTAGAACCGTCCCCCCAAAAACTAGACATATTTTGGCTCTTATTTTTGAGCAGAAGTGGATCAAATGTGCCTCGCTTACATCCTTCTGTGTCTGCTTTAAGACTCATGGGGAGTGGGTGGGTGGGGGATGACCTGTGTGGGTGCTGTGGGTTTTGGGGTTATCCGGATCCATGGAGGGTTGTAGAGATGAGCAGCTGCATCTCAAGGGGAGCACAGATGTGTCTTGTAGTTTCATGCAGTCACCTCAAAGGACGTCATGAACATGGAACGTACCAATGGCATGCGTGTGGTAAGTTTAATGGGAAGTATTTGTAAGGATAATGTAAGATGCAAGCATTTCTAACGTACAGTGCAGGTGACGCTGTCGTAGAGTGTCATTATGCCATACTAGTCATTAAATGGTGTCTACCTACATAACACTGTTACCCATAGCATGGTTGTAGAAAAAACATGTGCATTAACATTTTCTCTTTATGAGTTCACCAAGCAGTCTAAGACATTTCATCCTTTTGCGTGGGCCATCTGGGTGCTGTATACAGGTTTGATCCTTTTTTTACCTGCAGACAGCCCGTATCCACCAATGAGGGCAGTTGGGAGGGATGACGCCTCCTCAACTCCTTAAAAACGCATGTATGCATCCATGCAAACTGTAATTTTATTAGTAAACGTACACAAAAGCAACTATAGATAATAAAATGTTGCATCTCTCAACTGTAATGACATTTGAGAGATGTCCATAGTGAATAAAAATTGTCCACAGCGGTGTTTGTAATGTTTTGTTTCAGAGGCTGAAGTGTGAACTTTTATGATAAGAACTGCATTATTCATTCAGCACTAGTGTTTGGGGTAACTGACCAAAAAATATGGGGGGAAAAAATAAATCATTTTAAAATTTTTATTTGGTCTTAAATTTTATGAAATATCACACAGGAAAAGTTTAGCAAACAATTATATCCCATTTTTACTAAAGATCATAGTTACTTTGGGGTTCAAAGTAAAGTCTTTGTGAAGTGAAGCTTTCTACTCTTCAAGGTTGTTGCCTGGGTTGTTTCCCCGACTGTGAACACTCAGCACAAAGCCTGGACTGCAGTCTCCGTCAGAGTGCAGCCATGCCTTTGTAATGTGGGCAGAATGTTGGTGATGCTTTGTCCTGTTGAAAAATGGATGGATGTCCCTGGAATAGATGGCATCTTGAAGGCAGCGCGTGCTGCTGCTCTAAAATCTCAATGTACTCTTCTGCATTAATGCTGCCATCACAGAATTTCAAATGATAGTTGCCAGAGGCTCTGGTATAACTCCATCACAAAGTCCGGCTTCTGGACTTTCTGCTGATAAGATCCTGAGAGGTCCTGTTTTTAATCTTTTCTATGAAGCTGACGGAGCCCATTTTTTATTCTAAATGAAAAACCTAGAGTTGCATTTGTCCAAACATAAAACACATCTCTTTGACGGTTTGCTCTGGCCCGGAGAGGTTAACAAAAAGTCTGGAATTGATCATCTTGATGCCAGGTGTGAACTTAAGATTTCCAAGAAAATAGGAATGCACGATATGTGGAAACTTGCAATAAAAGGGATTAAAATCGCGATAATGATATGACTTACGATACATGAACGAAAAGTAAAACAAAAAACTTCCAAAACATTATTTCCCATTAAAGTCAACGTAACTTAAACAATTCTCCAAATGATCCACGTTTACAAAGGAGGCGGGAACCTAACATAAAAGGATCCATTCGATTAGCCAACGGCTCAAAGGAGTTGCTTCAATTGGTCATGTGGTTAAAGGAGCTCTATTTGATTAGTTAAACACTTCAAGCTGCTATTATATTGGTTTAAGCATATGTGTAAACATTTATGATAACCATTTGTTGGAGTTTATGCTGTCGTTTGTGATATGCATTTTGCACAGGCTGACATTCGAATGACAACAAATTCTCGATCTATTATTCAGGACTACAGGAAAATGGGTTCAATATCATTTTCCATTGAGGTTACGTTCTCATCGCTAATAGTTGCAATACAGCTCATATTTACACCTCAAATTTTGGGCTACAGAAAATAAATCATGAAATGGACCAAATCACAAGAAAAATGTGAATGTTATGAAGCTCAATCCTTTTTAGATATTTTTATGTTTGTTTCACATTATTTAAGACCATATCAAAAAATTGCTTAGCAACAACCTTCTAAATCTTTGCTTTTTTAAAAATATTTTTCATTTTACCATCACTTGCATTCAAGCATGTTAATCAACGGCCTCGCCTAGTATTTATGCTGTTAGAAGCCCAGAACTTGAGCTTCAAAGACAATAGATTCTGAGTAGAAAGCACAGTACACGCATTCAATTTGAATGTTCTGCAATAAAAGTATCTGGTTGTTGTTTGTTTACCACACCTACAAATAGACCATAAACTGAACTTCAAAGTCCAATAGCAGCCTGGACTCAACAAACAGACCACAACATCATGGCTTTCAGAATAAAGGTGGTGGTGTTGCTTCCATTTGAAAAAGAACAATTCTGTGGATGCGTTTTTTTGCCCTCAAAGAAGGCAAAGGCAAGAACGCAAAGACAGAAATAAAGACGAGAGGTTCCATATCAATCTCTGACATTTCAAAAATGGATTCTTGTTTTCTCCAGTATTGCTGTCTTTTTACTGTTTTTCTTGTTTACTGAAAGGCTCTGGTGTTATATCAAAAAATGAGTTTGAGAACGCCCAAGTCAGAGTTCAGGTGAAGAAACAGCCAACAGAGCCGTTCAAACGGAGGCCATTCAATCATCCACCGTGATGGCGAGTGGCTGAAAAAAGCCAACGCTTAGTTCCACTTTGACTTCTATATCATCACTGTCTTATAGATCTTTAGCAGAAAATTGCATGATGGTCATGTGGTTCCAGTATCGGTATCAAGGGTCACATATGTTGTGAGATTGACCAAAATCTCAGTGAAAACAACACTGACTAAAAGGTATGAAGTAACTACAATTACTGAGAAGTACAATCAAAAAATGATCTCTGTTTCCAAGTTATTTATGTCTTCTACTGACCTTTCTGGAAATTCTACTGGAAACAATGTGGTACAGATATTGACAGTCTGAGAACTGGACTGAGTACAAAACGGTTTACAATTAGCTCCAACCAAATGAAGTCAATTCAGCTACCATTTTTTCACCATATGGACGCCGCCATGTTGGAGCCAGGCATCATCGATAAACAGTGATTGGTCAGAGTTGGTCTGACTCACCATTTCTATGGCAATCACTCTCACCAATCAGGAATCAGCTTGTTGGAAAGCCACACCCCTACCACTTGAAAGTGGGCTGTGTGAAATCTGTCAAACATTTCAAACGCTGGATGTGGGGGCCAGCAAGCTCCACCTACTTTTATTGAGACATCTGATTGGTCTAATTATAACTTGAATAACTTGCACTACAGAAAAAAATATCTTGATTTTTTTTTTTTTTTTTTTTTCCTATTTTCTATTGGATGTCTGGGATTTTGGCTTCTTGGAGCCAGTGGGCACTTCCTGTTTAAGAAAAGGTTTTGAACCAAATGTTTTCTTTGAGGAGTAAAGCTGAACCACTTTTTATTGAGGTGGCAACAAGCCACCTTGTGGTGACTCGGAGTGCTGGCATGGCTCCAAGTTGATTTGATTTTTGCACAAATCAAACATATTCCACCAGAATTAACTGATGTTTAATTTTATTTGCATTGATTTTGTTTCCTAACATGGTTTTTCTTGTTTTAAGTAAAGGATTAAAACCTCAGTGATACTGAAGAAGCATTTCCATTAGCTTTGACTCTAATGTTCTATAGGACATGGAATTTTTTCCCTTTTAAACTAACTGCTCCAAGTTCCCTTTGGCAAGGCAGTTTCCCAAATCGCACAGGCTATCCTCTTGTTGGCCACAAATATTTATAGACGTTAGCTGCTTCCAGGAGCCGCAGGGACCAAACTCCAAACGCATGAAGAAATTCTTCTGTGTGTAATTGCAGAAACTCTATCAGTTCATACATGATTGATACACGTATTTAGGGCTAATAATATTGAAGATCTCAGTGCCAAACGCTGGGAGCAATCAATGAAAGAGAAGATTAGAAGCAATAATGGCTTCCCTGCATGATGAGGTTAACCTGGCAGCCCTGTCTCAGGCCATAAAATAAAAATAAAGGCCCTGAGCACATTCCTCCTAGAGCCATTAGCCTCGATCATTCAGTGCACATCCGGATAACTCCAGCAATCCTCATGAAAAGATTGCAATCGCACGAGTGCTGGGCAGTGAACTCTGAGACGCCTTGCTGCGTGACCGCAGAGAGCTCCCCTGGAAGCTCTGCCTTCCCAAGAATCGATTCCTCTCTGAATGTGGACACAATAAACCTCAGAAACACTTCATGTGAGAGGACAAACGAGAGGCATGAGAAGATTGCGGCTTTAAAAGAACCGGCTGCAGCTCATGGCAGCATATTTGAAGCAAACGATCAGCATTCAACAGTTAAACGCTGCAATGCACAGTATATCTGATGTTTTTCCACACCCCAAATGTAAAATGTATCCAATATGAAGTAAAACCCATAGGCTATGACATGTTTAATAATAAAAAACAGCAATAAAAACCAATGTGGGATGAATCTTTTTGTCAATTTATTGAGTCTCCGTAAAAACTGCAGTTGGAGCAGAACATTTTCTGCTTTAAGTGTTTCCTTGCTTGTTTACTTGCTAATATAACATGTTTTATCGCTCCCAGCGGAGGAGGAGAGTAGTTATTGATAACATATAACAGTTTAAACTGCCTTTAAATATCCAGCGATGATAATAGCACTAGTTAATGCTGTGGTTCTGCAGTAAATGACACCAGAGACAGCTTTATTGCGCCCAATTACTGACTTTCATTCTGACACAAAGCCCACTAAAGCAAGGTTATGTTTTCTGCTCGGACTGCTGTAAGTCAGTGTTTGGTGTGGGAATGAGCAGAACTTCTGAGACATTTCAATGAAAACGTCGTACCAGCAGTTCAGGCTGCCTCTGGGCCGGCTCAGTGAGAGCCATTGAAAGTTGAATGAAACATGGCGTTGGATACAGATGTGACTCAAGAAGACTTTCGTTTCGCCTCATTTGCACAGAATTTACCAGTATTTCAAGAACGGAATAATTATTGATAATCGATGGAGGTTTCAGGCCTTCAGGCTCCTCTGTTCAGCTTTCCCTCTGCAGGTAATAACACGCTCGGTGGACCTGAACCAGCTCTGCTGGGAACAGCCCACCAACAAAAACAAGGAAGGGAAAGATGGCAGCAGAGATGAGGCCATCTGCTGGAGTTCAGACATCGTTCGTTGAGTCCTCGTCACACACGTCCATCTGAAGACATCATAAAGTGGTAAAATCACTTCAGATATAAACGCTTCAGTGTTTTTTTTCCTCATTGTTTCTGACCTTATGTAGAAATAATGGATTTGCTGTCCAATCAAAGCTCAACTGATTACAATAGTCTGAATTTTTAGGCATTTATTTACATTCTTCTAAACTCTAAAAATGACAACAGAACATGATTTCTTTTCACAAATCTGAGACATTCAAATCTGTACTGAGTTTCTGGATGGATTTCAGAAAAGCTGTAGACCATTTATTGATTTTTACATGGGTTCTGGGGTTTCTCTAGCTTTGAAGCCTGTCTGTCAGACTGGACATCTCTGAAAGAAGCTCACAGTTTTGTGTGCAGACCACATAGGTAGGAGTTTCAGCCACAGTGGGCTGGACTTGGTCCCATCTCTCAACCAAAAGACTTAATCAGTGTAAGCAAGGGTCAGAGGATTCTGGGCCTTTCAAGCTCCTCAGTTTTTGATTGACATTTCAGAGCTGTTAAGTCTCATGTGACCTTGACCAACCACACGAGGTTTAGGTCTTTAAGGTGAAAAAAAATAACCCAAATAATGATCTGCATCAGCACAACAGCACAGCTGAGCAGCTCCAACATAGTTTGCACAGTCAGTGCTGTCATGACGAAACCATTTTGTTAAAAAAAATATCATTTGTTTTTTTCAGTCCACTATCTGCGTTTTTTTTCAAGACCTCATAGTTCATGATTTGATTCTTTGATGAAGAAAAACTCACTTTTATTTCTTGTTTACGTTTTTGTCAAAGTAAAAACCTTTGAGTTTATTTAAGTTATTAATTTCCTCCTGTATCTCAGTGCACAGTGCAATGCGAGGTCCTTTCAGGTTGCATGACCTTGAATTATGAATAACTGCAACTACAGCAGGTGCGTACAGTGAGGTCAGAGCAGGTTAATTTGCTCGGCCACATCAGCCACTGCCCTCTCAGGTTACAACAAACTCGCACAAGGAAAACCATCTGTACCGGTCAGCACAAGCACTGATAATGACAATAAGAATAAAAGAAAACGGAAGATTGTATTGTGTCCATGTTGACTGAAATACAGCCCAATGATGCAGTTTCATTACAAAAACAAATCATAGTTAGTTGCGGGGGAAAGTGCAGAGAAACAGGGCAAGAAGGGAAGAACACTGAAATGATTCCAATGTTGTCAAATACTTCTGATTACTTCATCTTCATTATTTTTAATTGAAGAATGAAGACCCTTAAAAAACGTTTTAATGGTTAAAATTAACCAAAAGGAAGTGCGCACCTGACACTTTATTTTGAAACTTTTATTTTCTTCAGTCTTCCAGTCTGCTGGAATTAAACTGATGTGGTTCACGGCCAGTGGTGTGCTTAAAGGAACCCACGTCTATCTTTAACAAAGCCATGCACGGTTCTGCTTTTGCTGCCGGACACACGCAATTCAGTTGGCTGCGCCTACACTGACCGACAGAAGGTTGGTCTTAAAACATCCTGATTGACAAGTCATGGTTCTGTCATCCATGTACATGAACTGACTGGATTTTAAAGTGCATCCTTTGCAAACAGCTCTTGACCACTTGATGCTTTCAGTCTCCAGTGAATTATTCCCAGAGCAGCAAAAAGCTGCAGCTGCATTCAGCAAACAAAACAAGGCATTTTAGTAGGAAAATCGCTTCTAAACATCAGGATCAAATAATTAGTAAAATACAAAAGAAAGTAGAAAATAAAAAGGTTTTTTGTCTATTCTACAAACTGAATGCCTTTAAATCACAGAGATTCCCCCCCATCATCTCTAAAGCACAGGGTCTTATGTTGTGTCTGTGCCCTGGTGCTGTCACTGCTAGCAGCAGAAGCAAAGAGCATCCATCCAAAACATGCTGCAATTTTATTGTGTAATTGCATGAAGTCAAATTATTTACAAACTAAACATTTTGAGGAAAAGCTTGCAGCCGAAAGTGTACGTTTTACATCAGCGTCAGACTCAATCAGAGACACTTCATTTGAATAAATCAAGAAATGTGGGAAATAATGGATGAGAAGATACAGGATAGTTTGAGCGATGAACCACGCCTGGAGAGAACTGAACAGAGTAGAACCTTTCCAGAAGCAAGAGACCAAAAAGACTTCAAGGACACAAGGAGAACTCACCCAAGAGCTCATGAAAGAATCAGAAGAAGACAGAAAGACCTACAGGCCTCACTGGACTCAGGTCAGGTTAGAGTTCAGAAAGAGACTTTCAAAGAGGAAGACACTGCTGAGCAACAAGAGCACAGAGAAACATTTGGATGATCCACAAAAAATCTGAACAAACAAACAGCATTCCTGGAGAAGAACATATCAGGCAAACACGAGGGTGGCAGTGTGACGGTCGGGGCCTACTTATAAACATTTCTAAAGATGAAGATTCTCATTTATCCAAAATCATTGTCTTGAAGTTGAGTCATGGCGTCTGGCAGCGGCGTCGCCTGGCCTGGGCATTCCTGTATCTAGCCCCGAACAATTACCTTCAAGCCCCAAATGTATACACGAATATATACTATGATTAAGAAGTAAAATGTAATGTAGATGCAAAAGAACTGTAGTAACTGATAAACATTGGATTCAGACCAAAATATATTGTAAACCTAAAGGCAGCAGAGATAGATGTCAACTTCTTAGAAACAATCACAATCAACCCACTGATTTAAACCCGTGGAGGAAGTCAAAGGCCTTATGCAGAGACATGTCTGGTGATCTTAAGATGTTTTTGAAACAAACTCTGTGATGCCAGTTTTCTGATGGTTTTAGGAACAGAACTCCATTCCTGTGCAGCAGTTACTGAAAAAGTTTGGCCTACGGTCCAGTCTGACCCTCGTGTTACTCTCTGTGAGCTACTTCCTATGTTCAGTGGAGGGAGTGACAGACCATTTAAGGATTCTGTGCTTTAGTTGAGTTTTAAATGAGTCGTGTTCTTGGTTTTGGTCTTGTTTTGAGTTGTTCAGGTTCATGTTGATCATCCACAGTTGTTTTCATTTCTGTCAATTACCTTCAGTGTATTTAAGTGTCTGCTTTTCAGTTTGACCTGCTCTGCTTTGTCACCCTTTTTGTTTCTCCATGGTTTTTGTCATGTTCTGGTTCATTTATGAACATGTTTAATTTTCTGTCACCGAGCCGGGCTCCTGCGTTTTGGGTCCAACACCACCAGTTCCTGATAGACCATTAATGACTTTATATATCGGACAAAGGTCAGAGTACTTGATGAGATTCTTCCAGTTTAATAGTTTTTGTAAAATAGGACAACGATGATATCTCATAGGTTTTTCGTCCAGTACTTTCTTTGTTTGTAATGTGACTTTAATGTCTAAAGTTTTGTGTCATTTGCTTCTTACCAGGTTGTAATACAATATATTCTGTTGTTGTGTTCGTATGTCATGATCCAAACACATCAAATCATCTGCTGGATGACTAAGAAACACAAAGCATTCAGGTTTTAAAATGTTCTAGTCAAAGTCAGGAACAAAAATGTCATTTTATGACCTTCAACCAGTGAAAGAAAATGACATGAGAGGCTTACAGCCATCAAAGACTCAAGACCTTTTTAATTTTTAAAAACCTGAAAAAAATCAGGAAAGAGTCAAATACTTTTCTTTCAAAACGCTAAATGACATATTTAATATTTTATGAGCTCCTTTCCCGAGTTTTCTGTCACATTTGAGCTGCAGAAGCGGAGTGAAGGTTGGTGATGCTCGGGGCTGCTGAGGGGGATCAGAACAGCCTCCTTTCTTTGAAGTAAAGCCAGACACGTTCAGTTGCTCAGGTTGCCCGGGTTCTGAGCCAGCCTGTTGTCGGACTGAATTCTCCTTTGGCTCTCACTGCCTGCAGTTTGTGTACTGAAGAGTGAAAGACGTATCAGTTTCCTCAACCCCCCCTTTTTGCAGGAGAAAGCGATCCCTGTTTGTAGTCCCTGAAGCTCTTGCAGAGTAAGGATTTCACAGCTCTTTGATTACTCTTGGAAATATCTGCTCACAATCGATGGTGTGAATGCCTGGCTGATGGCTGGACCCCCGTATCTGTTACCATAGCATCAGTCTCTGGGTAAAATCTGATGCTTTCAGTGGCCTCTGATACAGTCTGCGGGCAGGTTTCAATTTCCTGTATTTTAATCAAAAGCCTGCCAGATGATATTTACAGCACTGTTCCTCAAATTTTACAACCAGCACATACACAAACAAACCTGAACAATGACCCCCCATGTGCAAATGAGCAAGGTTTATTTCTGCATTTATCAGAAAGAACTTCTTCTAAATGGTGGGGGTGGAAAGAGTCAGCCATTCACAGATAGATTGATGGATTATTCTACTTGATCAAAAAGGTGTTATTGACAAAAGCAGAGAGAAAGATGGATGGGAGGGAGGATCTGACATCCCACCTCAGGCTGGTAAACCTCAGGCGCTTCAGTCAACAGAAACTAGAAATGAGGTTCTGGCCCGGGAGGATTTGGCTCCAACAGGACGTCTAGGTGCCAGCCGTCATAAAGAGATCAGATTAAGGGGCTGCACTTCTCCCTGCAGTAGTACGTGTTGCCTGTTAATCCTTCATATAAAGCCATTTTATTCTGAAAGCCACCAAGTTCAGCACTTTATGGTATTACAGTCTCTTATTCAGGACACGTTTTGTCTCGGACATGACTCAGCCAACACCGACGCCCCAGGAGGGCTTTTGACTGCTGCAAGGGCCTGAGAGGCTGAAGGACGGCGCGTCTGCACAGGTGATCAGGAGCAGCTCGCCGACTCTTTAACCCAGAAGACCTTTCATGTTTCCGTCACCTCAGAGTTTCATCTTCTGCAGAAACACACTGATCCTTCTGCGGGTTTTGGATTTATCAGCACAGCCAGGCTGGATCCAGAAAGGTAATGGACAACTGACATTTGGTACTGACTTAGTTACAGCTGACCTTAAAATATTCAAGTATTCTATCGTTAAATTACCACTACCTCATGGTAATTGACAATGTCAATCATTCAATTATACAATACCTTAAATGCGGGGTATCAAGTGACCTGCAACTATCAACTGAAGTGTGGTGTAAGAACGCCGTATGACAGCATCACCGTGTGTGCAACTTCCATCCTTAAAAATACTCCACCATCCACTTACCATAAATATGACAATGGTACAGTGTCTTCCATTTTCATGATGTCGCTTGAGTGTCTGCATAAGCCGCGAGGGGAATTGTAAGACACGCCTGCACTCCCCTTAAGATGTGACCGCTCCTTTTTATGAGTCTACATGGACCCAGACAACCCAGAACCAGCAGCACTCGTACGAGTCAACTCCCCCATGGGTGCACTAAGAAAAATCCTGACCACCCTCAAGCTTTTGTTGACCATCCTGGGTTTGGTTGGTCTTTGGTTGGTCTGCAGACACTGCACAATAAAAACTTCATAGTTAAAAATAATTCAACTTGGGTTGTTTTTAACTCACCTTTAGGTTATGAATGGACTAACTCTTTGCTAGGTTCTTTTAACTCGGAAAAAAAGGGGTTAAAACGAAACCACTATAACCCAAATAATGTGTACTTCTCCCAAAAGTAACCCCAGAATACATTAATAATAACATTAATAACCCATGAATTGGGTTAAAGAAATAACTCAGATCCTAAAATACAATTTATTTGGGGAAAAGACGTCTCAAAATACTGTAAAGATATAAAATTATTTTTTGGCAGTAAATGCTATTTATTTTTTACATCATAATCCCAATTACCAGAGGAATGCTCCCACATATGAGAGTTTGCAGCTAATTTCAAGATTTAATTTTGTTTTAGAAGGGCAGCATCTCACAATCTATTTTAAGAAATTCTAAAATTACAAATTGCACAGGTTCTAGTGTCAGATTTTTCCACTTAAAACAATAGAAAAGCATCTTGTCTTCTTTATTTTTTAACTTGTTTTGAGAAGGAAATTTTTCCAGTGCAATCATAGAATTATTCATGACAGTGAAAGCATATGAAAAATAAAAATGTGTTCAGAGCTTTAACGCAAAAAAAAAAAAGTTCTTGTAAGCAAAAGTGGGAAATAATGTGGTTCTGAATGTTGGAACACTACAGGATTTTCCTGAAATGTCTGATGTCCGTTTACATCCGAACAGAATTTTCAAGGAGACCATTGAAAATATTGACATGAGGATGCTAATAAGAGTGAAAATGCAGTTTAGATGTTTCCATTTAGCTCATCTTTTGCTGTGTTGCACTTTCAAGTCTTATTTCAATCAATTTCCTTCCACTTCTCCCAAATTAGAGTGACAGAGTGTGATCCGTTTCCTTAGAGGATGTTTGTTCCCATTCTGATTTGATGGGACCATAAATTCAGCCTCATGAGAGTCAGCTGCTGGTGGACTGCTCTGCAGCTCCTACATAGATCTCCTTCTCTCTGTCATTCCTCGCCTTATTGTTTGTGCAGCGCTGTAACGCCACACTTCACACATCTTCTGTTTACATTTCCACACATGCAGCAGAGCTGAAACGCCGTTTTCTGTGGTACTCCTGCACTTTATGCACATCAGAAAGATGTAACTTTCTGCATCATCTGTAGACTCTGCGTTTGTTTCTATTGATCTCTGGATGTTTTCTGTCGTTTTCCTTTCTCAGAAGGATCAATAGAAGCTCTCTGTCACAGAGCAAAAACACAGCAAACAGCTAGTATAATGCAGTGCGGATCAGTGATAACAACAAGCATTTGTGGTGACAGCCGAGTCCAACGGGCTCGCACTTGAGTGAGATGGAGAGGTGCAGGGAGGACCTCCATGTGTCTCTGGGAGAATCATGGAAGGAGTCGTATTCAGGTCAGACAGATCCTTCTCACCTCATACTGAGTAACGCTGGTGTTTTCAGTGACAACAGGACAGCAGCCATGTGTGACGGTGTTGGACAGGAGTTACAACACGCTGTCAAAAACGAAAGTAAAGAGGCGTCATGTTTCAGACTCTCTTTAAATAACAAAAAGCCTTTGGTTCTGTTGAAGTTCCTCACCTTACTGTGAAGAATAATGGAAGTTCAGGGTTTCCTAAAGGAAAACTAGCATTCAAGAACCTGAATGTAAAAATGAGAAACGTACTTTTCTAGATTACAGTTGTTGAGAAGAAGTAAATGACATTTACACGGGTTTTCCACAGAACGCTTATGGAGCTTCTCAGTGACATGTTCATGTGTTGATGAAACCTTCTCCAAGTCGACCAGCTTGATGCTCCGATAAGAGATCAGCTCAGATTCTTTCAGGTTTGACTTCTGCAGCAGCATTTCTTCTTAAAGTCGCACTCCAATCATCTTTTGATATTTACAAACATTCCTGGTGATCTTTTAATCATGATCATGCTGTTTATAGCCATTTTTTGTAAAGTGTTGTTTTCTAGGACATAGTTTCTGCAGAGCAGCAGGAGAGATTCCCCTTTGAGTTGTGGGCCCGCCCCCCTTCTGCTTTTGGATCCGGAGCAGTGCAGCTGTTCCCTGGCCCCTTTGCTGGTAGGAAGTCTTTGTCTTAAGGCTGTCTGCCAGGAAATGTCAGTGCTACAAGTAAACTGGTAAATGATGTGTGGAACCAGTGAAAGAGCTGTTGATTCAGAACAGTAGTTTTCAACTAAGCTCTTCAAGATTTAGCATCTCAAACATTCATGTTCTACCTGCTGCTAAATACACGTAGGTTTAGTCAATTCAAACCTTAAATCACCTGATTCAGCAACAAAAGAGGAAAGGAGAGGTTGATCCAGACGGCCAGGTTTGAAGAACCCCAATACAGACAGATTTTCACAAACGAATGAAATGTTCTACACAGCTGGTGTGGATTTTGTGCCGTTATTCTCGTGCATTTCCAGTTTGATTTTAAGCAGTGAACTTTAAAGGATTAAAGCTCTTTGGATCCTAAATATCAGGTTTTACCTCCAGTTTTTTAAACATTTTCTAGGTGTCCAAACTCTAAAGGCTCACTTTCAGTCTAAGTAACGGGGTTTCATTAAAGACTATTTGAGGTCACAAGCAGAATATTGTTTTCATTGATTTCTGACCACAAACGACTTGTTGAAAACAGTGATATTTTCTGAGTAATGTTTCCGTATATCCTGGTGGATTACAAAGTGCTATTTATTCCAGATGAATTTGATCATATCCATCACTGACGTCTGGAAAACTGCATCTGAAATCCATGTTCTTAGTCTACTTTGATCCAGCAGGTTTCATAACAAAACATGGATCTTTCATAAATACATGAAAATGTAAATCAGAAACATCTTTGCTTGAAACTAAATGATTTTCTCATGCAGCGTGTTTGCGTCCATGAAAATCAAGTGACTCTTTGAATGTATGTGTCGATATCCGCAACATGAGTTTTTCGATATGCAAAAAGGATCTTTTCTTTTTCTAACTTTCCACCGACAGAGAGATAATTCATAGTGGAGGATACATTCAGTTGCATAGCAACCTGCAATTATGCATGCTGTCTGGGGAGAAGATGCTCAGTTTCTGTATCTTTCTCCATTTCCTCCCAACTACACTAGACTGGTTCCTTTTCAGAAGGAGTGGACATGATAAACACCATCCATTAGCCATGTCAAGAACAAGCTCATGGTGTGCGGTCACGTGAGTGATGGAGGATTTGGTGGCCAAAATTAATCAAATTGAAATGTGTGTGCAACCTAGAGGAGCTAGAAGGTCAGACAGTGGAGAGATCAAAAGCAGTGGTGGGTGGAGTGGGATAAAATGGCTGCTGTGGCGACTTGTGTCTTGGGACTGGTGTGAAAACAGTAGGTTGTGCTGCTTTCACGACGCCAAACCGGCACTTTGAAGAACGCTCATTCCACCTGATGCTAATAAATCTCAAAGTGAGAACAATGAAGGCCTTAGAGCTTCCCGACGTTAACTCAAAACAAGAACAGCTTCTCCTCTGAAGGAAAAAAGACAAAGAAACAACTAGAAAAAGGTGACAGTCATTGAATAAAGTTGGGGCTGGAAGATTCTAACATTAGCATCAGCACTTTGTGAGTTACAGCTCAGCTGCAATCAGACCCGCAGAGCATTACCATGAGCGGGAAGTTTGGCGTTGGGAAGGTGCAGAACCAGCAACCATCATAAGAACTCCTTCGTGTCAAGATTCCCAACTCAAAACTACGGTGGAGGAAATTAGTACATTTGGATTTTCTGCTGATTTTGTAGGTTTGTCCACATAAAACTAAGTCGACATTCTAATGGTAGATTCATTTGAACAGTGAGACACAGGATATCACAAACAGAATCAATAATTAAACAAAAATATCCACATTTATCTGCATTTCATTGAGGGAAATATGTACATGGACCCTCATGTTGTAAAGATTTAGTACTTTATGACAAAACCCTTTTTATCAAGCTCAGAGGTCAGATGTTTCTTGTAGTTGATAAGCAGGTTTCTGCACATATCAGGAGGAACTTTGGTCCACTACATTTGCTACATGGGTCTGCTCATCCTCACAGTGAATTAGCCATCAGCTGAAAAACACTCCCAAAGCATAATGCTTCCACCTCCATGCTTGACAGTGGGGATGGTGTTCTTAGGCAGCATTTCTCTTCCACTAAACACAATGGGTTGAGTTGATGCCAAAAAGCTCCATTTTGGTCTCATGTGACCACAGCTCCTTCTCCCAATCTCTCTCTAAATCATGAAGGTGTTCATTGGTCAACTTCAGGTGGGCCTGCACATGTGTCTTCTTAAGCAGGAGGTCAGATCTGGCTTGAAGCCCCAGATTGCTGGTCATGTTCTGGTATTTTGGCACCAACAGTTGCAACCTTAACCCCCAGCTTCTTGCTGATGGTTTAGTAGTCCAATTCAGTTTAGTGCAGGTCTGCATTCTTCTCCCTTAAATCCACTGAAAGCCCTTTAGTTTTTGCCATGTTGGAGAGTTTGGAGTCTGACTGACTGATTCTGTGGACAGGTGTCTTTTCTATAGGTGATTCGTACAAACAGGTGTCTTCAATTCAGGTGACAGGTTGATTAGGAGAGTCTGTGTGAACCAGAACTATGAATGTTTACTATGAGATCAAATAGTATTTCCCTCAATGAAATACCATTAAGTCTGAGGCCATGGTTCTTGAGGCCATGGTTCTCGACCGGAGAAAGGTAGTTTGCCCTCTCTGGGTGGGTGGAGTGCTCCTTCCCCAAGTGGAGGAGTTTAAGTATCTTGGGGTCTTGTTCACAAGTGATGGAAGATCAGAGCGTGAGATCGACAGGCGGATTGGTGCTGCATCCACCGTCATGCGGTCGCTGTACCGGTCCGTCGTGGTGAAGAGAGAGCTAAGCCAGAAAGCAAAGCTCTCAATTTACCGGTCGATCTACGCCCCAATACTCACCTATGGTCATGAGCTCTGGGTCATGACCGAAAGAACGAGGTCCCGGATCCAGGCGGCTGAAATGAGCTTCCTCTGTAGGGTGGCTGGGCGCTCACTTAGAAATAGGGTGAGAAGCTCGGTTACCTGGGAGGAGCTCGGAGTAGAGCCGCTTCTCCTCCACATCGAGAGGAGCCAGTTGAGGCGGCTCGGGCATTTAGTTCGGATGCCCCCTGGACGCCTCCCTAGGGAGGTGTTCCGGGCATGTCCCACTGGGAGGAGGCCCCGGGGAAGACCCAGGACACACTGGAGAGACTATGTCTCTCGGCTGGCCTGGGAACGACTCGGGGTCCCCCCAGAGGAGCTGGAGGAAGTGGCCGAGGAGCGGGAAGTCTGGGCATCTTTACTTAGACTGCTGCCCCCGCGAC
>BSAI01000201.1:24811650-24909948 GCA_036245035.1 Adrianichthys oophorus
ATATGTAAGCAGAAGAAATTGTATTTTTAATTTAAATTGTATTTTTTTTTCTCTTTATATTTCAATGCTTTATTCATGAAAATAATATATAATTCAGATACGAATCATACCATAATGTAAAGTCCTTCTGGACGGAGGCGGAGCTGAGATGGTTTTTCTGCTGCAGACATGTGAAACACGCTGGTCGCTACACTAACATAAATAAATACAGAACCGTTTTTCTTGTGTCTTTGTTGCTCATTCTGGGTTCTGCTCAAAGAGAAACGGACCAGAATGGCTGAAGACTGCAGAATCCTCCTCAAAAAGAACTAATAAAAGTCCTGTCAGCCTCCAAGCAGCGTAGATGCGAGGCAGAGACACGTGACTGGACAGAATCTAGACCAATCAGCATGAACCCTCTTGTCTGTGATTGGCTGTTTGGTGTGGCACATTTATTACGCTAAACTGAAACTTTTGAACCAAAATCAAAGATGGGGCGAAAGCGAAATGAGAGACAGGGCATCTGAAAACATTTGTGTTGCAAATGCAAAAATATTTAAATGCAAAAAAAAAAAAAAACGTTTTTGAAACAAAATATTTAATATTTTCATTTTGAAACAAGACAAGGTCTGACAAGGGCAGAAGAGAGCCTCATTCAACACTGGTTTGTGTTGGGTTGAGTAACTACAGACCATAAAAACAAAGCTGAAAAACATTAATGCTCTTCACTCTTATTTTTCAAATGAAACTTCAGTGAATGCATTTCTTTTGACAAAGACTCAATTGTGCCTCCTGGATGTCAGCCCTGTGGCTCTCATACCTGCTTTCTATCTACTTTGGTATCCATGCCAACCAGTTTGGGAAGTGCCATCAGAGCATGTGGAGAGCATTTAATTTTGAAAACATTCTGCTGCAGTGTGCCAGCATGACAGAAAACTGCCAAATTCTGTAATTCATCCAAGCAAAACAGACAATATAACCCCAGCATTAACCCTTTCATTAAGAGCTGATGAGGGCTGGGAGAAAGCCTGGAGTCCTGACGGATCCCAGTGTGACTATCAGTATACGATTGACTGTAAACCTATAATTAGGTCATTATTGTTCTTTATGCATCTTGATCTACTCCAGTTATTGCCGTGCATTTAAATAAACACATTTTCTAATCAACTCATTTCTGCCGCTTTATTTTAACAATATTTTGCTTCCACTCAGTAGTTGTAAAACTTTTTTAGGAATTTAGCTTCAGCTTTAGTCACATGCACCTGTATGGGAGTTGACACGCAAGGGGGCTGCAGGTTTTTGGGCTGTCCGGGTCTGTGGAGGGTCACAGAGAGGAGCTGCATCTTTAGGGGAGTGCAGGTGTGTCTTGCAGTTCCCTTGAGGCTTGTACAGGCACGTCAAGGGGTGACATGAAAATGGAATGTACCATCGTGGTGCGTGTGGCAAGTGTTTTGTGAAGTAGTTTTAAGGCTCATGGAAGCTGAATGCACTTATGGTGTACGAGTGATGCTATGGTCCTTACACCACATTCTAGTCGTTAGTAAGGTGTGGTGACTGGCTCCTTACTACAAATGCTGCACGCATGAATGTGAATGTGATCTGTAAGTGCATGTAGGATGTCCACACAAACTAAGCTAGACTTCTGTCCATCCATTGTTTGGCTCAGGCTTAGATGAGAGCGGTGATATATAACCTCATCAAGATGAGCATGAATCACAAATCATTAGATCCAAAGTGCCCCCTGTTACTAATGGGTGATGTAGGAGGAATCATTCAGGCTGAGCATTCACTTCTTAATTAACAAACTTAACAAACAGAAGTTTTGGTGCTTTTAGACCTTAGCTGTGAGGGTTGTTTTTCGTCAAATTGTTCCTCATTAATAAAATCTACATAACAATGAATGCTGTGGAGGGACATCACAGCTTAGTTAAAGGTGCTTGAACAAAGGCAGAAAAATCCTCCTAAGATCCAGCTGGTTTTGCAGGGGACCAGCTCAGTGGCCACAGATCTTTCTGCTGACTGCAGCCACATCTGCATGCATTAACGTTTGCAGCTCACGATCAATAGTGGAGGAGCTTCAAAGAGGCAGCGGGCTCCGCAGAGGAGAGGTGCTGGGACAGAAAGCATGGAGGACCCGTGGACTCCTGACTCCTATTGTGTTGTGTTTTTTTTCCATTTAGCCTCCTCACAGGCGGGCACTTAATGGCGGTTCAGTTCAGGACATGAAACGAACTCCTGAGAGCGAGGCCAGAAAATGAGCAGAAACAGCAAACACAACAAGGATTTCTGAATGCAGAACAGTCCTACAAAAGAAGGAGAAACACGTGTTTTTGAACACTTGAGCATCAATCCAGAGCTAATACTGTATCTCATTGCAAATGACACACTCATTAATCTGCTTGCCTGAAAAAAAAACTCATAGATTTAGTAACCAGGGATTTGACTCCGTTTATCTCCAGCTGCTATTTCAGTCCCAAACGTGCCGGGAGATCCACGCAGGCAGTTGCTCCCCACCAAACATAATAAAGTGCCCATTTGTTACACTGATTTCTGAAAATGTTACAGTCGTTATGAAGGAAGGAGCAGCTTTTAATGAATCATTTTCAATATATTCAGAGGATGGTTGTAGGCGTAAGCCATTGTTCAGAAAAATGACAACAATGGGAACCAAAAATCTATGGAGGTCCAGAAGAGACAATATTCAATGCACATCTACACTAATAAATCATGATATAAAAGTTTAATTCATTATTTAAAATTGGCATTAAATAAATAAAATTGGAAATCACTAAATAAATGTTGAAACGGAGGTGGCATTAAAATATTAAAAAGCACATTTAAACATTGAATGACATATCTATTTATTTCATGGCCAGTGAGGGATGGAAGAGATAATATGAAATACCGATTTTAATATGACATATTGAAATAAAAGTGTCATTAATTATTTAAAACTGTAAATAATTCATTGAAAGTGTCATTAAATTTGTAAATATATTTTTTAAATTTAATTTTAAATTATTTAATGACATATTTATTTCATAATTTGATGACATTTCATGGTCCGGTTTGCAGCATTTTATTATGTTATCTGTCAAACTGTCCCATCAAACTGAGAGGGACTGGCTAACTCAGATCATCTGTTCACGCTCTTGCGTGGTTTGAATCTCATCATGGAGCAGGACTGCTGATTTTATGAAACTCCGGACTTTATTAAAGTTTTTAGGGTTTTGTCTGGCACCTCACACACATACACGCTGTAAACACTGTTTTGGTGAAACGTAATTCTTTTGTAAGGGTCGCTTAATCAAATTTCCTTCTCTGTCCACGTCTGTGGGAACTCCACGGCTCCGCCGTCGCCTACTTCCTTCCGGGGGTTCAGTCCATGTCTGGTCATGAAGCGGGATGAAAATATCGCTGGTTGTATATCTTTCCAGTATTTTATTTTGTAAAAGCCAACAACTGTAAAGAAAAATGTCGTAGAAATTAATTCGGCAAAGTGTTACCATGAAAATCCTGATATTTTATGATAAAATCACAGCATTCTATGCTAAGCCTTTGAAAGTATAGTCAACTATACCCATATGATATGACCCATATGATAATATATTACATTTGGCACACTAAAGAACAATTATTTAAATGACATGTGAGTTATTTTCGTGAGTTCTTTTTCTTCCCGGAAATGAGACGCTTCAATCTCTGAGGCTCCGCCTTTCTCTCCTTGTTGGTGTCACCCCTATGATGACATAGATGATGATCCTAGAGCCGGCCTTAGCAGTCTGTCTGCGTTTTGTCCTCGAAAACAAACAACATCCAAACTTTTGCAAAGACGTATGTGCACATTGTGCCTATAAAATGAAAGTGTTTTGCCCATCACTGCTAGCTCCACGGAGAGAGTGTGTGTGTTAGCCTGGGGTCGGTGCTGACAGCACAGACTCCTTCTGGAAGGGGCTGTACAGGCACCACTTTGTGATGTCACAATGTGAGGCCCCTCTTGTTTTTGTGAATTGGGAGGGACTGATGCACAGAAAGCAAGGTTTTAGAGGAATGCTCAGCGATGTGTGAATGGATCAAATTACTGCTTTGGGGTTTTATATAGTGAGGAATGAACATAATAATTGGTCTTATGATCTGCAACACACAGAGGGGGGCAATTCCAAAGCTTAAAAAAATGTCAAGGAAAAGAGGCATAGCAAAGCAGAATTACATGTGTCCCCCTCATTTTCCGTCATTTCTGTCATATAAATGGTGAGGATCATGCTAAAAGATGAGGCTAAAAGAGGGACAGACACAGAGGTGAAAGATGAGTTCATCGCCTAGACTTGACAGCCAAAAAAAGGAATGATTTAAGACGATGCCAGCTGACAAATGTGAACATATTTGCTTTGTAGGATCTGAAGAAAAAAATACATTAGAGTGCAATCAAACCCTGATTGAACTTCCTGAATAGCGCAGCAACAGAGGAGACTTTGGCTTTGGCTGGGTCTGATTAAACGTATTGAGGAGGATGGAAAATATTGCCATTTTTGGCAGGAGTCAGACAGCGCTCTTTTATTTATTGAGGTCTTTCTATTAGCTGCAGCTCTGGAAGCAGTCACCACCTACATGATGAAACAGAAATGAAAGGGAAGTTATAAACCATGCAATTATAATTGCTGAAGTAATTATGGGTCCAGAGATTTGGGGAGTTGTTCATACATTTTCAATAGTCATTAATTCGTCTTGAGTGTGATGGGAATGTATAAAAATGTGTGCATGTCAGGATTCATCAGACCTCCAAGTCGTTCCCTCCTAATCACGCTTCGTTATGTCGAAACACATCCATTTAAAAAAAAAAATGAAAATAAGAATGATTTTAGACTCTAATTAATCTAAAATGACCACTTTGCAAAATCAACTGTCTTTTTTGTTTGTCTTATAGAAATACATTGTCTTTAAATCTCAAAGATGATTTTTCGAGGTCATCATCAAGTTTTAACCTATTATCTGTAGCCATATAATAAAAAAAAATTATAAAATCTTATCCTTAAAATCCAATCGATGAAATCTTATATTAAGGTAACATTAAGGTTGATTTTTGTGCAATTCCAAAATGTCTTAGTCAGTTGAAACAGATCTAAACAGATCCACTCAACTATCTCAAGTTAGTTCCCATCCTCAGTGACTTGGTACCTTCCACATGGTGTCTGCATTTTAATTGGCTTATTGGAATGAGGTGTCACCAAGAAGAACATTTTCAAACATAAAGACTTGAAACTTTTTTTGCAGGAAATCTCCATTCTAATGTCTAAATTTGAGCTTTGTCCCACAGGGCTCAGTTCTAGGACCCATCCAGTTTATGATATCTGTGCATTATTCATGCTCCTACCATTCATTTTTCGAACAAAATTTTAATACCAATTTGTTGCTAGCAGGTTACTAGAAGTTAGAAGCTGGGGAAAGTACGGTGCACTGGGGTTCTGTCCTCTATTGCTTCTCTCCTCTATTCTTTATCATTTACACAGTACTATATTTTATTTAGTTCATCATGCCCCTGCTTGATGTAGTGCAATTCAGATGTTGTCCCTGTTTCCCACTCCCTTCCAGGGGAGCGGAATAGATAGAAGGAGGATCTAAGGGCAGGAATATCAGTTTAGCTGAACCAGTTTAGTTAGTTTAGCAACTAGCTATTGTGTATATTTTTATGATTGACTTTATGGTCTTTGTATAAATACCGTTGTGAAGCCCTGTGAGACGACTATGGTTGTGATATTGGGCAATATAAAAAAAATTAAATTGAACTGTATTGAAGTAAGATCCTGGAATCACTGGTTTTTCAGCAAACTCCTGGCCATTTTTTTCCTTTGACATGTTAATAATTAAAATACAATCTACAGGATGCAAACTTATAGATAATAATTATAATGATCACAACAAAAGTAATAACAATAACAGTGTAAAATCTTGTTTGAAAAGTAACAAGCAGAAGCTTAGTTTATTGAAGACTGTTCCTTAAAAAAATACTATCATTGTACTTTCAAGATTATAAAATAAATATCGTTAGAACTAACAATCATCTTCATCAACAACATTTAAGTTTTAATAACACACACAAAACTACCCATGTTTACTATTATTTTGTTTAACATCCTCATAATTATCTTTGTATGTACTAGTATTTAAAATATAGCCTTGTATTCTGTCTATATCATTTGCTTGTAGCTATTTTTAAACTTCAGAATATTTTAAAATCATTTTTGTTAAAACCCCAGACTATTCCAAATGTATTTTAATCCCATACGATTGGTTCATACCATTGGGAGTGCAGCACACAGAAAATCTAAACTTTGCAGGCATATTATGATTGTGTGACTGAATAACAGAGTGGTTTCCCACAGTAGTTAAACATTTCCTGTTTCTCTTAAAAGCATTGTTCACCATTTGGGAGAATAAACACTACAAAACTAGCCTCCACCACTGTACGTCTTGGAGTAAAATAAAATGCACTCACAGCTAATTATTATGTACTGTATATCATTTGTGATTGAAAAGCCACCATTTAACACCAGAGCTTTCGCCGGCGACATCTAAATAACACTCACTCTTTAAACTACAGTAACTCTTCAAATGTGCAGTAACACAATTTACAAATTCCAATGGCTTTTGACACAGAAAAAAATGGCTTGAATTGTTGTAAAGTGTTGAATTTGAGCACAAATCTACTTTTCTCCTCTTCAGACAGAATAAGCTGGAATTAATTACGCAAACAACTGAAGAATTACAGTAGTTTAAAGAACGTCAACACCAGAGCTACAAATAATGTAATTTTTTTTTAAACTAAGTCTGGGATCCTGAAAAGGCCGCCACCATAAACCCTTCCTTAACTATTTACCTGTTTGACTGTGAAGCAGGCTTTTAACTTCTTGTATATTTAGAGTTTTGCATTTTAATAAACCAACTCCTTGAGTTTTGAACTTTTGCACCAACTTCGAGGGATGTGGCAGCTATGTTGAGTGTTGCTGCCCTTTCAGATTGCACACAAAGACTAGTAACAATCCTTCTGACTAGCATGGCTTTTCCCCCTCATTCTGAGAGCTTTGCTCATAACAAATAACATTAATATGCTGATAAACTGAAGATGTGATTAAACTAAGCTGTGGGTCAATTTTGGTGCCATCCACACTGGAGGCAGTCGTTACACAGTAATGAGGCTGCTGTGATATTAACTTTGTATAAATGGCATTGCTAATAATTCTGTAATCACCAGACGCATTGTCCCTAATATCCCAGGTTATGAGGCTTGTCGTATTTGAAGCCTTTGTTCTTTTAAGCAAAAACCTGCAGAGTTTACAGACGGAGTTGGGCTGCTTTTAACGGCTCCCGCCGTGAATTTCTTCTGCACTTTGCTTCAGACTTGTGGAAGCTTAGCTCTGCAACAGCTTAATCAGAGACGCATAATTCTTCTAATCCCGCTGAAATCCTTGACAAGTCGCCCTGCCAAACAACATGATTTGCGACAGATTCCTGCCATTTATCCCACTGCTTACATGACCTACTGTCATGCAGCAAACTTATGAGGTTACATTCACGCATCATCAGTTCAGTTCAGTTACAGCAAATTTAGCCTCAAACTGAACTTTTTCGACCCATTTACAGCCTGATATTTGACATCAAATAATAACCATACTTCCCAGAGTTTAATTGGTGTATTTGACATCTTTTATGATCACAGTCAAAAATGTCTTGTCATTTGTTCCCTAAGTGCCTGTGGAGTAGCCCTAATTCCTCCTCCTCTGAAGGAGGAATTACATTCTGAAAAGCCTTTTTTCTTCAAGACAATGGAGACAAGTGGAGCACGGGCTGTGAAGCTTGCGGTGAATGATGGAGCCGTAATTGATGCTGCGCCTCACTAACCACAAAGCTAAGGTGTAACAATGTGTGATGGAGTGGCACGTGTTTAAAAATAAGCAGGCAATTGAAAGAAAAGTTGAGTTTTGTTTGAAGACAAATAGAACAAAATGGCAAAAGTTTCCCAATAAATGTTTCTAGGTTATTTTATGGCAAAAATATATTTTCATGTTGTTGTTTTAGGTCATTTGGTTGGTTTCAGACCTCAGTCGGTATGGCCTTTGGTCACAGCACTGACAAATGATTCATGTGATGACACCGGTAAAGGGTTGGAGAGCCAGGATGCATCTCATCCCTAAAACCAACTGAGACCTTCTGATTAATCCAGCAACAACTCAAGGACAAAAGGTTTTGGTTTGTCTTTCTTTAACATGTGCAGACAGCAATGCACAGCAGCTGCGTTTAGTATTAGCTTAGAGCAAGCACTGTTTCAGGGAAATGTGAGGCTCGGGGTAAATGAATGAACCTTATTAACAACCCAGATGGCTGCAGAGAAGATATGAAATGTAAGATCAGACTCAAAGAAAAAGTCTCAAGACTATGGAATTCCATCCATCCATCCATCCATCTATGGGCTGAGGCTTTGTATGGTAACCACATCTCAAAGGAGGGCCTTTGCTCTACATTTTGGAGTTATTTAAATTATTTTTTTCTCATTTGATCGACCCTATGGGAGGTAAATCCCAGAATCCATTTGCCCTGCACATAACCATGCAAGACAAAAATGAAACAGACGCATGCTTTTATAATGAACAGAAGTAGAAGTCACAAACTGTAAAAGCTTGTGCTGATAAACTAATGTTGACGACTTTACAGTTTCTTCTTTTAAGAACTGCATCATATGCAACCGTAGGTTATGTTCCAATGTCAAGAATGTCTCAGAATTCCGGGCATTTCCATGTAGGTTGATGATCCTTGATGTGCGTTACCTCTCATTCACATCAAGTGCCACTTCAACCATTTTCTCTCAGGCTGTTTTTAGTTTTGGGAACTTGTTTTCAACAGCGCCCTGTAACAACTGCGTAATAATCACACTTGGGATTTGTTAAGTCACATCATTATTCCAAATCTTGGTTTGTTGTGTCAAGATCAACATTTTCCCTCACGAAGCTGTCACAGATCATAGGTAGCAGGAGTGTCAACTCACCAGGCTGCTTCTCAGCTTCGTCTCCTTTTCATTTCCATTTTTGGAATCAGACTTTTTCAAATAGTTTTTTTTTTAAAAGAAAGATTCACTAATTAGAAGAGCTAGCAAAGGTTATAAAGTTATTGTTTCAAGAAATAAAGCCGTTTGGTTTGGATGGATGCTGCAGATGGTTATGTTGGTGGTTGACAGTCATAAAGGTGAAAAACCAGGTCAGGCCATGTCAGCTTATACTGAGGAGCCCAGTGTTTTCCAAGAGAAAATTTGCCCCCCACCGGCAGCTGCAACTATGCATGCACCAACCCCTACTCCACATTCATGCAAGATGACAAAAAAATACACAATTTCTTCCCTCTCAGTAAATCTTAGCTGTTATATTGTCATCTTTGTGATCCATTTTGAATCAATCTGATTGTGTAATAAGTCAAATTTTAGGATGCAAACGTAACCAGAATTCAAGCAAATATCTGATCCTGATCTATAACATCCACTGATCAGCTTAATTTAAAGACTTATTGTTTCTCTGCAGCCAAATATCTGGTTTTCATGCATTTCCTCAGCAGTTCCACAAAGGTTAAGAAACTCGTTAAGTAAAAAAACCTTCATAATCAAGCAGAATTGGATTTGGAAGAGAAATGTAAAAAAGGAATCAATATAGCATCAAATCAGATTGAACTGTATAATAAATGGAGTCATGACCTTGAGAATCTGAATCAAACCAGACCAGAAAATCTGCAATGATGTTATGCTAACATCAGGCTCATGTTTTCTGGTGATTCAATTATAGTGCAAGTCACTTCTTTAATCTATGTCTCCTTTGAGTGTCTAGTGAGGAAATATTCTTACATATGTGAAAAAAGTCATCAACGAACCAGATGTACTTGGTGTTCTGATAAAACACTAATACTTACTGTACCCCTGGTACAATAACACACTTCATGAATCTTTGGCCTAAATGAGCCTACAGGGGAAAATGAAAGTATTCTTTCTTGTTTACAGGCTTCCCAGGTGATGCTTTTCAAAATCTCGGCTTTTCAGTTTTAGTTTAACCAACATTTAGCCTCACGACTGTATTTCAGTTGAAGTTGATCGGGTCTCATGCTGCTGCACAGAGTCTGCTCGAGCAGGTCAAGTGTTTTGAAAGTCAGAAAGTCTTTCCACACCGGTTTTAAAACGGTTCTGCTCTTTGCTTTCTGGATGTTCTTGTTTACCTGTCAAGACAAACTTTTTTGTTCAGATAAACAAACTTTATCATTTTTGTATTTATTTTTTTCTTTGTGTTTTTTTTTTTTACAACTTCTTTGTTCTCCCACAGATTGTGTTGATCCATTTTCATGCCTAAGAGGAAGCCTAAAAGCAAAAAACTTCTGCACAGTTGGTGGTGATTTTTAAGACTTTTCATAGGAGTTCATTAGAATGTTCTGAAAGAAATTGTGCCACATCCTTAGCCATAGTCATGTTTGGTGGGTTGATCCGTATGGCTGCTGTGGGTTTGGGGTAGTCCAGGCCCATGGAGGAGCGTAGGGGAGCGGCGGCATCTTAAGGGTATCTTGTGGTTCCTTTGAGGCTCATACAGCCACCTCAAGAGACGCCATGAGAGTGGAACATACCATTGTTGTGCGTGTGGTAGGTATGTGTATCGTGAAGTATTCTTAAGTTGCACACATAGGTGATGCTGTCACACGGTGTCCTTATGCCACACTCTACTTGTTAATAAGGTGAGGTTTTAGCCCCAAGCAGCCCGTATTCACCCGTGAGGGCAGTTGGGTCTAAGGCTATTGTTGCTTGTTGCCAACAGAGAATTTTTTTTCAAAACTAGATTTTCCAAAGTCTCTCTAACCCATGATGGCATCTTTGTCCCGCCTCCATGTTGATATTCCTTTCCATCACCACAGTCACAGGCTTCAAAGCCACAATCTTAAAAAGGAAATAACATGTAGGAGAATGCGGCTCATTGTCATCCATCTCATAATTACTTTTTCTGTTTATAGCTGCTGCCAAACACCCCCCCTAAACATGCAGGTAAACAACCCATAATTACATAACGCCGACGCCACAGACAAACAAAAACTCTTCAACGTCAGAACCTCATCTCCAAACCTGTGCCTCTAAACAACCCCATTATTAAGCATAAAATATATGTTTTCTGACAAACAGAAACCTGGAAACATTTGGACAGATTATCCCCCTTCCCATTGAACTACTGTGGTAGCATTAAGAGGAATGGACCAGAAACAGCTGTTTTATCTTTTCATTTAATCCAAGGATTGTGTCAAATTGTAACACTAAAGTATGAAAAGTTCCTCCACAGATTACTGATTATAAACAACTAAATAGTGTGTTTGTTACACCATCATGATTAGCCTTTTTGAGCTGACTCCCCTTAAAAACTGGTTTATTTGTTACATAATATGACGTCACCAATTTGCTGAAGCAAAAACTTCCTAAATATGAACATTTTACAAAGACTATTTATGAATCCACTGTGTTCTCATGATGAAAAATTGGAAAAGGCATAAAAAAGTAATTCACTTAAATGACAAATCGGTCAAACGCAATGCATTGGGGTCTATAGTGAGCATCGATTATTTTTTTGCAGAGACTTCTGGGAGATTTCCAGGGAACTGGAAATTCAGACACCCCGGAAAAATGAATAACGCCATGTATATAGTGCACTAACCAGGGATTAGTGAAGTTATTTAGATACAACCAAAGACATTTGCCTGTTAAATGCAATGATTGGTTGATTTTTTTTAAACTTAGCGAATAAAAAACAAATAAAAATACCTAGATTTAGTAAATCTATTTGACACATTAATTCATAAATTAATCAGAAAATAAATCAAAGATAATGCAGTTACAGCATCAACATGTGGCATCATCAGTTGGACTTTATAGTTCTTGCTTTTGTTTTGTCTAAAATTGGCTGCTTTTTAAAGTTTTGATGTATTATAAATGTAAGTTTTGTTTCAACAAGTTTCTCAGAATGGGGGCTGGATGATGTGTTTTTTTTTTCAATTGTCCTCACAAAAACAAACGAGTAAAGATTACGATTTTTGCTGCTCTCCTTTGAAAATACATGTTGTATACATATGTTTACTTGGCTGGAAAACACTAAAGTTGAGCTGAAAAAGCTCAGCTTGGTGTCAGGTGGTTGCAACCAGTGCCGGTGGAAACTGAACCTACAGTATGTTGGTCAAAGGACGAGATGGTAGAAGAATGAGTCGCTGCGAGGATTCCCGAAGGGAGCAAAGAAAGGCCAAGAAAAGGATCTGTGCTGTTGCATACATTCAGCGTGTTGAATTGTCTGTTTTCCTTCACAGACATGGTGTTCATGTTTTAGTCCAAGTATAACTTCATGTCAATTACTTTCTTGTTCATTGGAATAAAAAAAGCCACAGAGAAAGAGAGAAAAGTTAGTTTTTAAGTCATTACATTTTCTACATCAAGTAGATCAGTAATGATTTGAAGAGCTTTCCTAATTTCCTTTCAGGCACAGACCCTCATGCATCCGTGATTACCAGAGACTTTTAGGTATCAGTTTTTTCTAAATCTCACCATGCTGAATTTTCTGTCTACAGTGGTTTCTGATTTCTTTTTTAATTGTCATTATCTCTTCAGTTGAAGCATGAACATTTCCTCTATTTTTAGCACCACAGCTGTAGGAGTTGACATTTATTAAGCAAACCCAACAGTGGGATTTCCAACACAGTTTTAACAAAGCCTTATCAAACACAGAAACTCTTTCCAATCATTCCTGTTAGATTATCAAATTAAACTTAAAAAGGGAACCATGCTTCTACTTTGCTCAGCATTAAATGCATTAGTTACCCTGCATGGGATATTCAGATTTATTTAATTTTTGGCTTACGGACAGCAGAATGACCAAACTGAACAATAACATAAGTTGGTGTTACATTAACGTTTTAATTTCAGTTATGCATACAATTTTGGTTGTTTGGTTTTTGGTTATTGACTGAAACAGATTTTCTGTGGTACACGGCACTACACTGAACTTGAGCACTGGCTGTATATGGGAACTGCATCGAGAGAGTGTGACATCAATCATAGAAAATGATTTAGCGTTTTTTTCCGTACTATAAGATGCACTTAAAAGCCGTTTTTTTTGTTTGTTTTTTTTCCCCCAAAAACGATGGTGGGTCTTATAATCAGGAGCACATTACACATGGATGAATTCTGGTTGTGCACAATACTCTGTCAAAATGTCAATCTGTTTAGTTTTTGTTTAAACTGTAAACATGTTTGGAAATTAGCGTAATCATTCAAGTCCATGTTTGATTTCTAAGCATCAGACTGTTTTTTTCATTTGTTACAAGCAAGGTTTGGAGTTAGAGGTACTGTGAACATGCTAATGTCGCAAACGCTCAGCATGATACAAAGAAGTTCAAGAGTTTCTGTCTGACCGACTGTCTGACAGACTTATCTGACTTTTTTGAGTCGTTAATGCGCCTTATAGTTCAGTGCTCCTTTTATTTGACAGAAGTTTAAAAACTGACAATTCAATTTAATCCAGTGTGTCCAATAGTACGGAAAATAAGTAATTCCGGCTCAGCGAAATGAAGTGCATTCAGTTGCTATTTGTTTGCGAAATGAACACCCTAAACAACAGACATCTCAACCCCTCCCCTCTTGTGTTCCCAAACAGGAAGTACCTGCTGGTCCCAAGAAGTCAAAATCTCATAGACTTCTATTGAGAAATTCACAGTTATTACTCAGTCATTTCATTTGTCAGAATAACCATTCTTACTCTGATACAATTTTCTTAACATCTTCCCTATAATAATATTTTTCATGATACATTTTCTTTATTGCACTTTATTCAAGTTATAAACTGACCAATCAGATGTCTCAGTTAAAGCATGTGGTGCCTGCTGGCCCGTTTGATGGACAGATTCTCCAGAGCCTGCTTTCAGTGGAAAGGGTGTGGACTTCAAACAAGGTCGCTCATGATTGGCGACTGTAGTTGCCCTAAAAACATGACCCAGATCGACTCCGACCAATCACTGTCGACTGTATCAGGAAGAAGAGTAAGCAGTGATTGGTCCAAGTTGGTCTGAGTCAGGGTTTCTATAGTGACCACTCTCATCAATCAGGAGTGAACTTTGGGAAGGCCAAACCCCAACAACTTAAAAGGGAATTATAGATAATTTCTTATTTAAACTTTTTGAAAGTTGGACGTTTACTGAGGCATCTGATTGGTCAGTTTCTAACTTGAACTATAGAAAAAATATAAAAAATGAAGATTATCAAAAACATGTTAAAGGTTAAAGTATCAAAGCAGAATGATTATTCTGACCAATAGAATGACTGACTAATATCTGTTTATTTCTCTATTGTAGTCTATGGGATTTTAGCTTCTTGGAGACAGCAGGTACTTCCTGGTTGGAACGCCAGGGGCCAGGGGCTACTCAATCCAGTTCTCATATACTGATAATGGTTTTGACTGTTTTGTTTTGCTAAATACACCTGAAATCCGGTATACCATGTCGTCTGAAAAATGCAGTGCCGTGAATTTAGTTTCAAGAGAAATTGTATCAGTTTTCTCATGCATTGATGCGAGTTGATCAAAAAACCACAGTTTTGTCATTGCCCTGAATATTGCACGGTTGCTGTGGCAACAGCAGATAAAAGTACAGTAAACATTTTGATTTTCTTTGTTGTTCGCAACAAATGTTGGTGATTTTATGGAGTCAAGCGGTGAGCTTGTGGCAGACTGGTACAGGCCTGGTAAAAAAGATTACAGAGCATTTGTCTACACACCAGCTAAAACTGTGAGCTACATGCACAGCTGAAAGAGGTGAGGTAATACCCGGACGTTTCTGAAGAAATTGAAGAGCTGCGTTCAGGATTAAGAAGCTATTGTTTTGTGAACAATCTGGGTTAAGCCCTTTCTTATCTTCTTCTTACCCTTTGCAGAAACAGCAGCCTCATGCACCTGATCACAGGAGCTTTGGATGGCTCAAGGATCCTCTGTGGTTTTTCAGATAGACCAACATATTTGTTCTGCAGTATAAGCCCATGACCCCACGACCTTCTCCTCAGAGTTTGTCATTTTGTATTCATGAAAAGTTGCAGGTGAAAATAGAGAAAAAAAATGGAAAATGGGTTTGATATTACTAGCAGTGAAGTCAAACCAGCTATACAGCAATAACCTCACAGCATATTGAATATTGCAATTGTCTTTTTCCCCAATCTTCCTCTTTAACTGAATCTGCAGATTGTGCCTGTGCGGCTGAACACGCTTTCAAATGAGATTCCACGTCTAACCTTGAGAAGTGTGTAAAACTGCCACAAGCTGCTTCTGCACGAAGCAGCAAATAAATGGCACTTGGAACACAACAGCTATAAGCTACCCTCTCACACAGGTACTCACATATTTGGCAATGAGCCACTTTGGAAATCAATCAGAGCAGCAGCTGCTCCTCTCCCAGAATAACACCAGGCAAAGCTGCGTCCTGCAATTTCCTCCACCACTTATGAACCACAGCTTTAGCCACATGTCTTTGTTTGGATTAAAAATAATCTAATTTATGACGGGATTGTTCTAGTTTGGTGCCTTTTTTTTTCGACACACAGGAACTGCATCGGTACGTCTTTACCGCACGGGTATAAATATCTGGTCGTCATGTACACGCAAGCAAAGGGAGAGGGCGTGGCTAATGTGAGCTATGCTGTGGCAGTGTAGCATCTCCAAAAAGAGTACATGACGTTCAGCCAAAAGGCAAAAGGATTGCATTTTTTTCTTTTATTTTCTTTATTTCCTAATCATTTAATGACTTAATATCTTAAATAGGTTTGATACATCTATATTTTTGGGGGTTTTCTTTGATTTTATTGTTTGACATAAACTTAAACTGAACAAAAATCTTTGAGGAAACATTTAAAAAACTATTTTGTTTCCCTTTCAAAAGGGAAAAGGAATAAAACTAAATCCAAACACTATAAGTTTATAAAAGAAAAAAGAGAATCAAACACAGACATCTTGGTAAACATATACATGTGTGAGTTAGCGTTATGTTTGTTTGTGCATCAATGTGTTGTCGTGTGGTTGTTCACAAAAGAGCAGCTCTTCTGTAAAAGTTATGATGCTGATTTGTTTTATCCATGCTTTTGTTCCTCTTTCACTCTTTCCATTTTTCTCCTTCCGCTGTTTTCTGTCTTTTCCATTCTGTCTGGAACCCCCAGAAGATAATCACATTTAACTGTCGCATATACATGTATGTGTAACCATAAGATCTTTTCAACATGAGCGACTCTCAGCTCCTGTTTGCTGGACAGAACGAGTTTAGGAAAAAGCAAAGGAGCAGCAGAGGAGAGAAAGATGAACGTCCAAAGATGCAGAGTTTGTTGACTTTGATTATGTTTGTGCTCCATGAGATTCAAGTACACAATCTCCACTAATTTGTCACATTCTCTTGTACATCTAAATAAATAAATCAAACGACTCCATGTCACGAACATAATTAGTTGATCAATTACGGTGAACAACCAGCCAAGTATTTCTGTTGTCAGTCTTCACGCCGATGGCGTTTTCCTTTCATCACCAGCTGAGCTGCTGTGAGATTTTCAGCTCACACTTTCACCTCAAGTGCCATCAGAGGCCTGAAAGGTATTCGTTTGAAGATAAATTTAAGATGCCTTCAAAATTTCCATAGGAATATGTACCCGTGAAAACGTGTTTGTGTTGCCGTTAGCTCTGAGCTCTCCAGCGCCTGCTTTTGCGTTCTTCTGATGATTGCACATCCTTCTGATTTTGCTGTGCTGCTTTGTAGTTATCCTCACTCACACTCCCACACACGCACCCACACACACACAATTTGCATCAAATTTTAGCAGTCGTCACTGTTTTGGATGATTTGCATGATGTTATTTGCTATCTGACAGGGTGTGTGCACTTTGCTGTCGCCGCTTGAAAGGACTGGTGCACGGCGGCAGAAATGGGGGTCACTGAAACAGATGATGCTGCAATGCAGAAGATAACTGTCGGCTCTTCTAATACAAATGTCATTAATATGATTCTCATTATTTCCTGTTTTATTTTGTTATGCGTACCGCTCATCCCAACCCTCCCATGTTTCAAGTTGCGTCACTAACAGCTTTTCATCTAAAAATGACCCAAACTAAGGTGAATTCTAGTTGTTGATTTTTTTTATTTTTGCATAAAATCTATTTGTATTCACTAATATCCCATTTGGCTTGGCCAATAGATTGGTGTAAAACAGGGGTCTGCAACTGCCCACACTTAAATAACTATTTGGGTTGATTTTCTTTTACTGACAATGATCCAAAAGGAGCCACGAAGTCTGACTTTTGACCCTTTAGAAAAATAAGACACTGATTTGTTGATGTTATTCTAATAAATATAAATACACCATTATTGGTTTTTGAATAGCTAAAACATAGACTTAGAGACATATATTATTTAGTAGAAGGATGCTGAGTCTAGAGCAGCCAGGCAAGAGGTCTAGAGGAAGACCAAAGAGGAGGTTTATGGATGCAGTGAATGAAGACTTGAAGGTCGCTGGTGTTAGAGGAGAGGATGCACAAGACAGGGTTGGATGGAGGAAGCTGATTGGCTGTGGTGAAGCCTCAGGTTGCAGACCCCTGGTCTCAAAGAAAGTGTGGTGTTTTTTGTTTTTATCTCAGTTCAGTTGATGTGAGTCAGTCTAAAATCTGTGGTCTGTCACAGCTTTTACCCACCATGAAGGAGGCTGCATATCTCGTTTCTGTTATTACCAGCCATGTCCTCTAAGAAAGGCGTAAAGACGGCACCAAAAGCCCTTCCAAAGTTTGACCTGCTCTTTTTTATGGCTGCCACTTTGATACCTGCAGGTGTTACCAGTCTAAACACTCACCCGCTGTAACAAAGAATACCTGCAATAAACCCTTTATTAAGTGCAAGTTAACCAGATGTCTCAATAAAAGTTGGTGGAGCCAGCTGGGCTCCACATCCACTGTTCACACTCTTTGATTGACAGACTTTGTGCAGCTTGCTATCAAGTGGCAGAGATGCAGCCTTCCAATGAGTTCACTCCTTATTGGCGAGAATGGTTGCCACAGAAATGTTGACTCAGACAGACTTGTCTCATATACGATCAATGGTTGACCCTTACCATTAGAGAGTTGGATTGAGGGGTTAAACCCCCAAATGGTCCCCAAGTGCAGCTCTGTCTGCTGCTCCCTGCCCCCCCAGGGGACGGGAGTGGGTGACAACTAATGGGACTTTAACTCATCTGAGCTGCTGGTCAGGACACAGTTTCACTCTTATGAACAAAAACCTCAATGGACCAGCAGTATTCTTTTTTTATCTGTGCCAAAGTTGGAGCAAAATGGTGACACAGGTGGATTGTGGAGCCCGTGTCCTGTTGGACCTACATGTTCATGTTGTAGTAACAAAACATTCAGCCAAAGCTCTCATTGATTTCACTCCAGCAAGTCCAACTGCTTGCCAGGTGAATTTTAGAGCAGATGCTGCAGCTTACCAACCAGAGGGTGGTACTCATTCTGGTACCACTAGAACGGGTGGTGCCAGAATGTTTCTGTCACACATTATAGGGGTTTCTTGCATTTTTGTGTCTTTATCTGATCAGTTGCTGCTAAAGGCTTAAAAAACAGCCTTTCAGTTTTAGCTGCACAGAATAAAATGTAAAATATTTGAAATGTATTAACCATTTAATTACCATTTGCTTTGCTTTATTGGTGCTTGCATCCTGTTTCATTTTGCAGTTAATGCATCCTTCCAACAGAAAAGTTTACTTGACGTTAGTTTCATACGTTTTTCTCTTCTTCAACAAGTTCTGCCATGAATAAAGTCCAACTATTGATTGATCACCAATTTGCTCTTTACTCTAACAGGCTGCAAACTTTTTGACAAACTACTGTAAAGCCTGAAACATCCATCTACCCACAACAGCTTGCTCTCACAGATGGGAGACGAGCCTTTATGAAAGCCGTCGATAGATGCGATCAAGCGTCAGTGTCCCATTGTAAAGCACTTTGCTAATGATTTACCCCCAGCTGCTGCTGCTGCACGATGCTTCATAAACCTGAACAAAACAACTGGAAAAGCTGCAAGGGTTCTCATTCATTTCCCAAACCAAATGACACCAAGCTGACAAGAAGTCATCTTCCATCTGTAGAGATAAAGGTGGCAGCCATTATTCTGTGCTCACCTTTCAGTAACACTTTTATCTAGCTAGTATGAAGGAGCAAAATGAATGCTGGCTTTACTATTTAAATATAAATGCAAAGGCATGGATGGGGTCATTCAAGCTTCATACATGTCAGTTTATCTGTGTCTTGTTTTTTTTCACTCAAGAATAGAAGTTTACCTAAAGAGCTAACATTTACTAATATTTGCATAAAAGTCAAACCATCCTTAACCAGCAGACGGAGTGAACAGCTCTTCTAGAGGACAGAAGTAACACAGGGGTCAGAGTTCACAGTGCAGCAGCACAAACAAAACCTCTGGATGTCAAACTGACGATCTCCATGCTGGAAATCTTCGTCTGATTCTGATTTACACCAAACACTCACTGGAGCATCAAAAACCCAACTGAATTTTTTTTTTTTTTTTTACTGAATTTTGATCTTTTTTGACATTAAGTTGCAGTCTAAAAATAAAAGTTCACTTATATTAACGTATCTTTTTATTAACTGAGTTGACTTTGATTAAGGTTTGCATTTTTGTCCTTCTATTGACAAATGAAAGCAAAAATTTCAATATTAGATCATATTGGGATGCAGTGATTCGCTTTCCTCACAGTTCGGTTCAAACCTCAATTTTTGGGTCACATATTTGTTTCAGTATGATAAATGATTTGTGTTTCGCAAAATAACAACAAAAATTCAGAAAAATCACATTTTTAATTTGATAAAAAGTACGTAAAAATGAAGAAAAAACACGTTTCGTTGGCTTACTAATCCTGGGGTAATGTAACACAACATATGGCTTTGACACGTTTAGGTTAGACATGTGAACGTATGTTGTTGGAACGCAACGATTCACTTTCCACACCATTTGGTTCAATGGTCCAACATATGGTACGATATTAAACTGAGAGTTCTGGCATCACTATTGGATCCTTGTCCTCAGTATCAGTCAACACGTATTTTAAAAAAGAATTTGCAAATCAAATAATGGTAAAAATCAAATATAACCCAAAAGACTTTGATATTAAGACTTATAAATTTTATAAAACTATTGACAGAAAAAGAAAACGACCTTTTTTAACTAAATAAGAACACGCAGGATAAAATAATGCTAGTTAACCTGAGTAAACTGAAGTTATGATTGTTTGTAACTGCTAACATAATCAGTCTTTACACATGTCCAGAAAAATGTGAAACATTTTGAGGTTACTGCAGTTTTGTAAATTGTTTGTCTTGAAGAAATATATATTTTTAGTGTTAGCTTGGCTTAAGAAAGTCTTTGTGAATGAAATCATTTTGCACATGTTGAACTGATCTTGTTTTTATTCTTGTCTTTGTTCATCTTATAACTTGTTTTTTTTCCCACGTTTTATGTAATGTAAGAATGTTAGAGGTGAAACTAGAAGGACTTACTAGAACGCTGCCCTATAAGTCAAGAAAACTGAAATCCTTGTTAGACACAAAATATTTTTTTTTATTTGATTTCTTGAACTTTTGGACTCAACAAAATTCTACTGAGAAGAGTTTGACACAAGAGTGAGACATAAGCCTGAAACAGATAAGATTAGGAGCCTGCTTGGTACAGTAGGAGGTCGGTTCATCAGAGATGGTCATCACTAAAGAGGCTTGTATAGTCTTGGGATTACACAACAATTATTGCAAACTTTGTTTAGAGTTGTTTTTGTATTTCAGCATTATTTTAGGGAGTAATTTAATCTCTTTGTTTTCCAGGGATAGAATATTAAGACCGTTTTGCTCAAAGCTGCAAAAATCTTGCAAAAATGCAAAAGTCAAAGCTGTTTTGATTGAACTCTGATTTATTTTTTAATTATAAGACAATGTGTGACTATTGCCTACTTTTGTACTTCTGTGGCTAATACTGGTTTTTAATTCTGAGGTTCAATACAGCAGACCAAAGGTAGTGCAGTCTATTGCAAAACAGGAAAACAAAAACACAAAAATAAAGTTTAAATTGAACCAAAGTTTCTACTTAAACTGACAATTATCTCATTTGTTAGAGTATGTGAAAGTTAAAAATGTAGTCTGACCAGTGCAGGATGGCAGCTGACCTTTCTTTTTTTAAGAGAAGAAAGGTCAGCTGCCATGATTGTTCTGTGGGGCTCCTGAAATCCCAAAGCATTTTGGCCGCGCTCATCTGTGCAGCAAAGCTGCATCCTATAAAGACGTCTCACTCTGCAAAGACTGAGGCACCGTTAAAACGTAACACACGAACGGGCCTGTCCAATGTCACACTTTGTAAAAATGGCAAATGTCATTTACAGCCAAATCTGATTGGTAAATTCCTATTGAGCCGCATTTCTGTCCAGCAGAACAGCTTCATTAAATATAAATGACGCCTCGAGCTGGGAGGTTGTCCTTGGCGAAGCCATTACAGTCAGAGGGGTCAAGCTATGAATCAGGGACCATAAAGTCTTTCTTTGAACATGAACACACACAGACCAACAACTTTTAAGACAATAAAATGTGTTGCTGCTGTTTTGAGTTAATTGCCTTTAAATTTAATGTCTTTGTTGTCAGCATCCACTCAAGAGTAGGGATGGGTACCCAAACTTGGAGGACGCATCCGTACGAGGACACGTGACTAAGGCTTTAAATACAGTCTTCAGACTTGCCCATCTCAGCCTCTGGTCAATTGAAACCCACAAATTACTGAACTTTTAATGGGAATAATATTACTGAATGTAATACTAGAGTCGTTTTTACAACAAAAAGTCATTTGCTACTGTAATACAATACTTTCCAATGGGTTACTCCCCACTCTAGTGGGAACACAGTCAGATCTGAGCATTATAGCTGCTGATGGATGCAACAGAGAACAGTTTGAATTTGTCTCAACATTTTCAGAAAAAAACTTCCATCTACTGGGTTCACAAAAATGTAATGTTAACATGCTTAAGAAAGAACTGTAAAAAGAAAAAAAAGAATCTTGAATCTTTCAAAAAGCTTTTTCTTTTGCTTGAAAGTCCAGGGAAAGCTTTGCTCCACAGAGGTTTCATGCACCATGAGGCTGACTACAGAGACCAAACCCTCCTGATGGTTCGCTCATTCCAACCTATGAAATCATTTACGGAGTAAAACTAAAATGTTCGGCTTTAAGGAGTGATCATGACCCCGACCCCAAAGTCAAATGGTACACAGACGGGTTTCTGTAAATTATGGTTATGAACTTAATGCAGGGCGGTATCACCAAGCCACGTAGGTTCAGACAAAGTCAAAGAATGAATGAGAATCTTTAAAGGTCAGAAAAGAGCATCAACGTTGTCCCCACAGAATTTAAATAAGACATGAAGCTGACTGTCAGGCTGTACTAAATGTTGTTCACCCAAATATAATCCTTTTTATTCATATGCCAGGATTGGTAGAGCTTGATGGGAGAATACACTTAATGGAAGTTTTTAAATAAAAACCCAATCAAATCCACTTCAGAAAACAATCATTCCAGATTCCACCAAACCCAGAAGCAACGTGTCAGAATCAAAGGGACGGTCCCAGTCAAAACTCCTTAGGACAGCCCCATGGAGCGCAGCCTGACCTCCTTTTTAAACCCGAAAGGAGCCGCTAAAACATACAGAACAATGCGCAGAAAAAAAAAAACAAAGGAGAAACTAGACCAAAAGAAACTTGGTCTCTGGTGTGACTTTTTTCATTCGACTTTAAGGAAGTTTCATTTATACAGTTTTTAAATTGCGCGTCAAATATATATTGTTGGAGGAATAATCTATCTTTGACACCAGATTTTTTAGCTCCAGTGTTGAAGTTCTTGGAACTAGCTTAACACCTTTGTTTTAGCAATTCATGTTATTCCAACGGATTCTGAAGAGGAGAAAAGCAGCTTTGCACAGATATGCCACAATTTACAGTAGTAGTTGTCAGACTCAGAATCCGTTGGAATTTTTTCACCAGTCCCGGTAGTTCAAAGATCGTGTGTTAATCCGCTGTTGCTGCGGACAGCTCAGGTGTTAAAGGGTTGAGTAACTCGTCAATGAATCCGAACACAAAACAAACGGCTACGGAAATAACGTAATCAACCTGATTCTATTGGGGAGAAAAACAGCTGCTTTTGTTGGAATTTCGGAACTTGTATACACGGTTGAAGAGTTATGGTAGTTTGGACAGAGTATGTTATTTCGTGTCGCCGGAGACAACTCCAGTATTAAAGGGTCGTAGAGAAAATGCTTTACAGTGAAGCAGAACAGTTCCCTGAAAAACAGCATCTGTGACACACTGATCCACAGCCAGACCACTGCAACTGATTCCAATGCCTCTGATTTAATACTTAAAGTAGAATCACAACAGTGATAAAAAAATAAAAAATAAAAAAAACAAATTGACAGAAGACAAGAGCTTGTGTAAAATACACATGAACCATGGTAATTAAAGTTCACCCGAGGCTCTCATTCCTGCAAAATTCTGTAAAAAAGAGGGAATCTAACTGTAATGTCACGAATTTAGAATTATGTTAACTCGTCACATTCTGTTTAAACTCCAAGTTTCTGCGGTTCAAACAGGTGAGATGACAGGAGAATGAGTGAAGGTCTAACAAAGAAAAGATGCTTTTACTGTCATGTCTAAATGGCTCTTTGTTCCTCTTTGCAGGACAGCAGTAACAATAATTGCAATCTGAGAAACCGTCAGACCTTTTCATGATATTAAGAAGCCAGGCGGCGAAACGGTTGGTTCAGCCTACCTCAAGTCAGCTGACACTTCAGCAAACCGCAACAGTTTGACAAATGATGAAGAGCTGTCGGCTGCGGGGAGCCCGGAAGCAATATTACATTTTCTAGGTGAAGAAGTCAAAGAACTGGTATTGTTTAGCACACAGACAAAAATATATATGCGTTTTGGTGCAGATGCCGGGGATATAAATAATAAAAATAAATCCTCATGAGAGCAGATTTAAGATGGAATTGCCAAAGACAAAACTTAGATTTGAAGATATAATTGGAAACCTGTTGCTTTCATCCAAATAAAGATTGATGTTGAGGCATGATCAAAGACGCCTGTCAGTCCTGAGTGTAATGGAGTTAACAGTCAGTGATGAATGTGGAGCCACAGTAAGAAAAGACACTTCTGGATCTGTGGCAGCTAGAATATTCAAACTAATTGATTCAGAAAAATAAAAGAAAAATTCCCATTTTGCTGAAAACAGGAAACATATAAGACATTAATGATGACCTCACAAAACGGACAAATCTAAACTTTATTTAAGGTCACAAAAATCAGTACAAACCACAGCAATGTATCTCTGAACGGACCGTTTGTGACGTCAGGACAGGATTCTGAGCAACAAAAAGGAAGCCTGAAGAGGGATGAGATTGTGACTGGAGTTTGCTCTGCCAATCTCAAAAACATGGTGAATGTGGACGACGGGATGAAGCGAGAGGACCTGGCTGCAGACAACAACGTACAGAACCGGAGGTCATTCATCTGAATCGAAAATCCCCCCATATCGCTCAAAAAAAAACCTTTCTTTGAACTGCAGACCCAAACAGTTACGGTTTTTCCCATTTTAAGAATTCATAAAGATATTGCTACAATTCTCAACACTGTGGGTTAGGGTGAGTTGTATAATTTCCGTTTCCAGTCGATGTTGTCAGGCGCCATCTTGTCTGCAACCAGGTCCCCCTCGGATAAAGGAAGAAGGGAGTTTTGTTGAGTTTACCCATGGTTCCACCTATCTGCCAATCATTAAAAAAGACTCTAATCCAGGACAAAATTGAACAGTAATAAAATCAAAATGACTAATAACAAAATCCACCATCAAGAACAGGAAAAAAGTCAACTGTTTGTAGCTCCAGACTTTAAATCTGGTTTGTTATGATAACAAATCTGATCTTTTAACATGGGAGTCTTTGGGAAATTGCTCATGAAAGAGGAAACATTCTTCCTTCTGGATTCGGATAAAACTCGCTAATGGAAGGTGAGGGTTTTACATGAACACATGTGATTCCACACATTGGACAACATAAGGTTAAATTAATCCAACACGTTCAGCGCAGGCTGCATTGTGGTGTAGCACTTTGTGGGTTTAGAGGATGAATGGATGGATGGGAATTCAGCATAAAAAAAACATTCTTCACAGTCTACATTCCTTTTAATACTTTATCCCACGAGTTGTGACATTTTTTCTGACTCGTGGTTCTTGCTATTGACTGATGTACCGTCCAGAGTGTACTCCACGTTCACCCAATAGTAGCTGGGATAGGTTCCAGCAACCACACCAACAAGGATTCAGCGAGTTCAGAAGATCGTCAGGTTGCATTTGACCCCGCCCACTAGGGGAGGGACTCACAGCTTTGCACCGTGGCTGAACACGTCATGGCTTTATGACACACTTCAAGGAGCATGACAAAACAAAAATTGTGGTTGCTAAGGAAAATTAGAAATGTCTTTTCAGGTACAAGTCTGAAAATTTTTACTCATAATTATGATCATTAGAAAACAAAAAAAAAAAAGTCTGTTGTTGCTATGGAGACAAAGAGATTAATGGGCGGCTGAAAAGAAGTGGACGGTGCATGTAACTTTAGTTTGGGGATGTTTTTGGGGCAACTTTTAAATCCTGATCATTTATAAATACATATTTTTGAACATTATTATTACTGATGTAGGTTTTTACATTTTGAACTACAAAAACAAATTAAATATGAACTCCTGGGCATTAAAAACAAACAGAACTTGTCAGTAAATGGGACTTTGTGACTGATTGCTGAGGAATATGTTTGTGTGACGAAGAGCTAACAGGGGTGTCAGGCTGCAGCTTCAGAGCTGCTGGGGTTATTAGAGGACAAACACATGATTTTCCGTTTGGATCCATCAGCCTTTTTGTTCTCATCTATATTCAGAAACATAGTATTTTCCTCCAAATCCAGCAGCATAAGGAGGACTGCTAATGCAAAACCAAAAATGTCGCAAAAATAAAAGGACTGGCAATCAAATCTGTGTTATTAACTTAAACCCTTAGTAACTTAAAAGCAGCAGCTTCTGCATTTCTCAGCCCATAGCCTCCCCTTTGGGCAGAGCAGTCGCTCTTCGACTGGTCATGAATTTTCAAAACAGCAACTCTGAATGCAGAAACAAGACCTCTGCCTGCTCCTATTTATTCTGCTGGCCTTTTCTCTCTGCGCCAGGCAAAATCCCACCCTGCCAAGAAACACCGCCGCATCCTCCATTCTCTGCACCAAACTAACATGTGTTCATGCTCACGGCGTTACTGCCTGTTACTGAACTACAAGCCTCCACCCAATAATTTTTTTTACAAGAGCAGTTTAATTGTAATGGATAGAAGGTTTGGACGAAAGCTGGAGCTTCTGAAAAATGCCGTCCAACAGGAAATGACTCCCACCACCAAAGCCAGCGCCCCGCACACAGAATTTTATGAAGCGGCCGGGCGAAATGATCTGGCAGGCACGAAATGTTCAGACACACAGTCACACAGGACATTTACCAAACAAGCGGGAGGATGAGTGAGAGCTCGGGGAGCAGACAGGACGCTCCCGCTGCAGATTGGATAAAGAAGAGTGACAGCATTGAAAGAAATTAGATCTGATATTGGCAGAAGAGTCAAGCCTCAATACACAGGTAAGTGTTTCCAAAATTAGATAAGAGAAAGAAGTAAGTGAGCAGCGTGCAGGGGAGGAATTTAATACATTTGATAAGACGTGGAAGACGAGAGCGGGGTGGTCGTGACTTAACAGGCTTCTGCTGATATCTGCCACATCACATATCATGAAACACACTGCTTAAATTGCATCTTACAGCGCAGCTTTTCCTTCATAAATCTTGTCAGCGGCAGACTGGTAATCTTCAGAAGTGCAGCATGGAAGACCTTTCAGGCAACGGCTTACAATAATCAAAGATTCCACACATGCCGGGCAATTTACCCTTCAAAATTTTGTCAATCCAAGCAGGAAGAGGGTCGTTAAATCTGCCACAATCAATCATTCCACCTTAAATGGGAAAAATATGAAATGGAATGATCAGTGAGGAGTGCAAACTAGCATGAGCTTTATGTTCATCAGTGCCTCTGTTCCTGAAAGCGGCAGCAGCAGTCATCTGCTCTGCTTTGTTTTAGCCAGAGAGCAAAGTCAGGCATTTAGCAGCTAATGAGGCAGAATTTTACTGCTAAAGATGCAGATAGAAATGGAGTTATGGAGGAAATGGAAAGTTTTTGATAAATACTGACTGGGTTTTATGTCTGCTGAGTTTGTAGCAGACAAATCAGTCCATGAGGTAGAACGTGCTGAGAGCTTCTCTCTGCTAAAACAAACATATCCAACAATGAACAAGTCAAGACTTATTTTGAAAAACCCAAGTTTAGCCAAAAGAAAAGCTCCATCTTTACAGGTGTGGTGCAGGTTCAATGTGAGTTAATAATTAAGAATAATTAAAAATGTTAGCTAATAATTAATTAATTGATGGTAAAAAGAAAATGTAAAGTTGAAAAAAATAATGTAAAAAAAAACAGCATGAAATTTCAAAAGACAACAAAATTAATAAAAAGACATACGAAGTAAAAAAATAAAAACAGTAAAGGAAAATAAGATGCCAACAACCACTGTGTTCAAAGTCAGATTTTAGAGCAAAAGAGAAATAATCCCAAAGTCAGAACTTAATGACTTGAAGTACTCAAAAGTAGTTCAAAGTCATTTTAAAGCAGTCATCTAAAAGAGCAGTCATGACTAAAAGTAAAACAAGTACATTTGGGGGGGAAATAAATCACTCAAATTTTAAGTAATATTTTTCGTTAAACATGTATAGATTATCTTTGTTGTGGTTGTAAAGCTGAAATACTACATTGGCAGAAATCTTTCCTTTGACTAAAATGTCCTTTTTATGAATTTATTAGTAATCACAATCAGCTTAATTGACCAACTATGAATGCACATGTAAGGATTTGACTTTCAAAACATTTGCTCAAGGACAAAGCTTAGATAGATGTAAAAACAGAATCGTGAAAATAGAAAAATAGGGGAAAAGGTATGTAGGCCGACAACATGGAAATCAGTTTAAAAGTTCTCATGTGTAGCTCGTACTCTATTGCTGTTTAAAAGTTCATCAGAGTAACAGCTCTGTCAGTGATTGAGTAATGTTGTTGTGGATCTTTCAAATAAAAATTGTATAGTTAAAATAAATACTGTAGATGATAAATACAGCTGGTTAATCATGAATATAATCAAGTAAAAATTATGCCGCAATAAAACTAGTGTTAAAACAAACTTTACTTTAAGTTACTTAAGTAAAAGTAACTGAGTAAATGTAACTAGTATCCTGTCAGAGGAAAGAATTTTTTAAGTTTTAGATCTGATGGTAAAAGCATTTGAAATGTAAAATCTTTAGAACTAGTTCTGTTTCTAGAGGTCAGTAACAGACGGTTTTACCACATTTGATTTACCACATCAAATGAGAACTTTAAAGGAAGAAATGACGTTCACATTTCTTTGATGAATTCTCTCTCCTTGACTGTAACCCGTACTTGTCAGGATGTCTAAATTGATGGCAGAACATGTTGGGCTCATTTTTTTCCTGACACCAAAAAGGCTTCGCCGTCGACCGACGCTGATCCTCCATTGTGTTCGCTGAATCTGAAATAAATCCAAGGTAATGTTGAGCTTCACTTTGACATTTTTAGCTTTCTGAAGATTTGAATAAGAGAAGCAGCAGCACAGATTCATTAAAAGCTGTGTGTGTCTCTGTGTGTCTTTCATCACTACACTCCAGCAGTCAAACCTATGACAGCCCAGAAATGTGGAGGAGCAGCTTTGGTGACCGATGCCTTCACAGCGACGTGTTACTTTTCACTTTGATGACACAGATGTCCACAGAAGAGCGGACGTCCTTCATGTCACGTCTCCTGATCTCAGGAGAACCTCGTGGCGTGATCTATGTCCAGGGCTACATGGTGTTAAAGGATGCGTTTGCTGCAGTCGCATCAACTCATTTCAGAACAGACACAAGGAGGAAGATGAAGTAGGAAGTTACAAATGACAGATGACAGAGATCACGAGAACGTCAAACGATTTGACTCTGCTGTGAGGAACCTCCTGTAGCGGTGGAACCGTGATCATGCTGTCAGGAATCAGCGCTCTGTCTCCCCCTCTGGTCACCAGCAGGAGCCGTCTTCAGAGTACTGACTTCATTCAATATCCCATCAACCCCAGCACACAGTGTCTGGATGCCGCCCACCTGACTCTCATCTGCTAATCAGCCACAGGACACTTAAATACTCAGAGCCACGCACAGTGCGAAGTCTTGTTTGTGCCATTCTGCCTGTATACCAAGCGTTATTATCGGCCCGTGATCTTCTGTGGACCTGACCCCGCTCTGCCTGTCACTCTGCTTCTTTTATGCCTGCCCTGACCCTTGCCTGAACTCTGACCCTGATTTAGCTTTGTGGACTTTTAGTCTGAGCTTTTACTTTTGTATGAGCCCATGAACCTGCTGCATTTGGAACCAGCCTTCTGCCCGTTTTGTGACACGTGCTATGATAAGCAAGGATGTAGTTTAAGAAAGGAAAAAAAAAAAAAACTCCAAATGTGTGACGTTTTTTAAAAATGACATCAATTTTTGTTCAGGGTTAGGGTTAAGTAATTTTTTAGTTTTGGTAAATAGGGTTTAGACTATCTTTAATTGAAATTAAAGCACTTTTAACATCCATTTCAAGGTTTTTCAGCACTCAAAGACTCACTTTGATATAAAAAAAGTGTTTTTAACATGCTCTTCTGGCATTGTTATCATGATGTAAGACAAATATAAAGAAAATTAAGTTCAAAATTAAGTTTTTAGTACTTTATTCAAATCATTGCGAATCAGGGGCAGATGAAAAAATGCCGTTGGAAAAAGCTGTCTTCTGGAATATTATTTAAGACAAAGAAACACAAAAGAAGAGAAAGTCATTTATTCAGTTTAACACAAGAGTGTTTGCTTTACACTGTCAGAGGCTGACTGACAGTTGAACTTTATTTTATTTGATGCGTACTTGCTCTTTAAGCAAAGTTCTCTCGTATTCTCTTGGCAGTCAAATTGTGTTCTGTTCCAACAAAAAAAAAAAGGTCAATGAAATGTAATGTTTCGCTTTCTTAATGTTCTGCACCTTTACATTTGAACATGTTGCATTGCTGGTTGGTTGTTCTATTCTCCGAAAACTCAGCAGGTCAGAGACCCAAAGAGATCAGGAGTTTCAACGCTGACTTTTGAGTTTGAACAGAAGTGAGAGCCGACACTGCAGAGGCTGACAGACGTGCAGCCGCCCGTCAGTTTGCCCTCGCCAGTCTGTAGGTGGAATCAACCCCCATCAAACATTTGTCAGGCTGCTGGGTAATCAGCCAAAGTCATTAGAAACTGCTGAGGCTCTGTGAGTTTAAAAAAAACATCATCTGTGTGAGAGGCATACTGATTTTCCATCCTTCCAGGTTACAACAGCAAGAAAATGTTCGATTGCGAGATCAAATTTTGTATTCAGGCAATTTAAAGCTATCTGATTAAGCATTAGGGCTTATTTATATAAGTCAACAGCTGAAAGGCAGTCTGAGGCTGCATATCTCTTCCAGACAGAATATTGCCTTTTCGCTGAGCTTCAAAACTCTTATCAAGATCAGGATTGTTGATCCTTAAAGGAAATATAAACCATGTCTGTGTCGGTGCAGGAAATGTGCAGCAGCGATGTGCAGGTGCATGCAGAGGAAGTATTACTTTGTTGCAGATTTTAAAAAAAGGGATTTTTTTTTTTTTAAAGCGAGGAGGATTTGTATGATTGCAAACTACAAACCATAACCTTAAGAGTCTGACAAAGTCAAACTGCCTGACATTCTGCAGGATAAACAACAGACTGGTTGTAAAACGATTGTTTTCAGACCCAGAGAGCTGAGAAAAACACAGACTTTTTCCATCCAGCCATTATCTGTTACTTTTCCAGATTTGGTTGGTGGAGGCTGCAGTCCAAAACAACAATGCTCAAACCTGCCCTCCCTCCAGGCAGGAGAAAGGGAGGATACACATCTACCCTCCCCAGTTTATCTGGCGTCTGCCACAGGGCATCCTGGCTGGACAAACCCACAACCCTCCCCAAAAATCCGGTGGCATTCTAGCTAAATGTCCAAACCACCTCACTGACTCCTCTTCATATGAAGGGGTAGGAGCTCCACTCCAAGATCCTCCCATAGGGCGGAGCTTCACATTCCTCCTGTGAGGTAAACCCCATCATCCAGAGTGGGAAACTCATTTCTGCTGCCATGAGAGAAGCTGGGAACATGGAATGACAAATAAATAAAAGCTGCAGACGCTGCAACCATTACTAGTCCGTCTCCATCCTCCTGCGTGTGCAAACACACTGCAGGAACTCCTCCACCTGCAGGATGTCTCTCATTCTAATTATTTCAGCTGAAAAATGTCGCCTCTAATTCTCATCCCAGCGTCTTTTTGCTGCAAACCTCTCAATTGGACTTTTCCACGGTTCTTTGCCAAACATCTGCCCAGACAGAAGCTTCCACCTCCTCTCAAATCAGACCGACTGCAGCTTAATCAAAGAGATCAGGAGAGGACCACAAAATGATGACGTTTCCACTCATCGGATCTTCTAGAACACAGATGATTCTGGTCAGGAACATCTCAGTTCAGTGAGGAGACTGTTTATGAATCACATTTAGGAAACTTTAACACATCAACCTGCCTTTTCCGTGTTCTCCAAACTTGGCAAAATTCATCGCGAACCACATTGTATTATTTTCAGTCCTGTTTAGCATGAGCCTTTAAAAGCAAAACTAACGTAGGGGGGATGCATGCAGCAGCATTCAACCTGCAGCAGGGGCTGCTCTCCATGCAGGGCTCAACCAATTAATATGCAAACAGGCAGAAGCTGCAGTCTGCCGACGCCACGGGCGGTTTGTCCCGGCCACGTTTACTGTTTGTTTTAAGACAAGGGCAAGCAAGTAAAAGTGAAGCTTGTAAAGCAGCCAAACTGATGCACCACAAAGTAATGATAATAAGATTTTACATGATGTTATTAAATAAAATGTTTATGCCCTCTCTGAGGTCACATGACCAACCGCAGCTGTAGACGCGGTGTGACCCGAACATGCTCAGATTTGTACCTACATGTTATTTCAGTAAAATGAACTTCAGTCTCATTGCTTTCATCTACAAAAAACATTCAGTAGTTTTACTATAAACATTAGAATCTTCATTGACATTTTACTTAGAAGGTGTGTAGACAGTGTGTTCCAATTTATGATGTAAATGGTATTTTAGTGTCAAAAAGATAAAGTTCTTAGTTTCTTAATGAAACTCATGGGCTCTTTAGATCATTGACATTTTCCCAGACACCTGTGATAAGGAGTTTTTCAGGCGAGCTCATTTAAAGGAAAAATCACAATGGACTTCACGGAATTTGACACCCTAAAGAAAATAAATGTTAATTAAATTATTTATCAGTTAATATTAAATAGTTTAAATTGGAAAACACACTAACAAGAGATAACGTTCTGAACCCTAGTTTTTTAAGATCTTATTTTTATCAGACGAGTCTAAAGGCGTGAAAATGAGACAGATTTTGTGTTGATCAGAGTTCATCAGATGTTTCCTCAGAAACCAGATCTCCTGAGATCCAAAGGATGAAGCTCACAGTACACTCACAGCCTGTAATGTTCCTGATTTTGCTCAGATATACAGACAGCACTTTGCAACACAAGAAAGCAGAGGTCACTGGAATGAGAGCAGGCGGGGGTCGGGGCTTTGTGCAGTAAGAGCACTGTCTGTGGGCAAGAGGGGGGGTCCACTACCAGTACGGGACCCTAGGGGCTTCCTCGGGCCCACTGGTACCTGACCAGGTAGCTACAGGGCGGTGCTTGGGGGGGGGGGCTTGCCCTGGGGGCTGGCCCCCTCTGGGCTCCTCTCTCTTTGTGTGGGGTGGGGGGTTTGGGGCCTGGGGGGTTGGCTTTCGGGCGGTGGGGCCTCTGCCCTGGGGAGACTTGGGCCCAATGCTGGGGGGGGCGGGGGGACGGTTGTTTCATCATCGGGGGTCAGTTTGGTAGCTGTCCCCGACCTTCCCTCCTTCCTCATACGACCACTTATTAGGTTGGAAGGAGGGGCGTGCTTGCGGAATACCTCGAGGGGCCGAGCCACTTGGCAGTGGTCCACCCCTCCCATGGTCTCCGCACAGTTTCGCCCCCTTCTCCTGGTTTTAAATGCACCTTAGACACGTAGGATCCTTGGTGGGGGGGTGCTAGGACATCACTGCCAGCAAGCAGGAGATGTCCTCTCAGTGCTCTGCCCTCCAATTTTAACTGCACCGTAGACATTTAGGGCTCCTTGGTGAGAGGGCGATTGGACATCCCTGTAAGCAATCAGGAGATGTCCTCAGTGCCGTGCTCGCCAATTTTAACTGCACCCTTTATTACACACACCCATCAATCACAAGAAACACACCTCAACACACACACAAATACATTACACAAGGAAGGTGGGACTACTGATCTTCTGTCCCTTACCCCATCCCTGGTGGGGGGAACAGGGCCTTCAGCAGCCGTGGCCTTGTCTCCTGGGGGTCGGCCTCCTGGGCCCGGCGGCCCCCTCCCCGCGCAGGGAGAGGGATCCCTTTGTCCTCTGGCAAGTCCATGAGCGGGGGATCATATTCCATCTGAGCCTGGAGGGTGTCTGTGTCCTTGTGGTGCGGGTTCTGGCCCTTACCCTCGGGTGCCGAGCCCCTTCTGGGTCACAACATTAGGAGAGCCTGGTCAGGCAATGTACACCTTCGGGGACCCCCACTGCTCTTGGTCATCCCTTTTCTAGATGGGGGTATCTGACCCCCATCGTGCTTTCTTCTGGATCTCCGCAGCTGCCTGGAGCTTTGGAGCGGGTCTCCCGTGGGGGGCCCGGGCTCGTACCCGGGGCTGGGGTGGGGGGATGCCCAGAACTCCTGGGTGGTGGTGGGCGGCTTGTCTGGGGTGGTGGGGCTCTCGGGGGTGGGGCCCCGCGCTGGGCCACCTGGCGCGGTGGGAGGGCTGCTCTCCTGACTGGGCTGGGCCTTGCGCTCTGCGCTTCCGTACCTCACTGCACTCGGGTGTTGGGGGCCCGTGTGGCTGTCCTGTGGGCCCTGGTCTGGGTGCTTGGCCGGGCTGCCTGGCGGGTGGATCTCCTCCATTGACCCCACAGTATGGGTGCGGGGGCGGGCCCTGGTCGGCGCGGGTGTCTTGGTGTGGGGATGGCTGGGGGTTCTCCCTCCTTTTTTGTGCATTCCATCATCCACTTCAGCTTAACATAACATTCACCTGAGTACAGGCGTCGGCTCACCTTTGCACCTTCAAATAGTGTGCATGACAGAATGTAATGCTTTACATGTGTTGGTTGGTATGCACAAGTGTGCGTGTGAACTGGATGTGGACAAGTTTGTGAACACTCTCGGAGCCGGCAGGTATGTAACAGCTGAGTGTGTGGACAGGCCGTGCCCATTTTAGACCAACACTCACTATTGCAATGGGTATAAGCTCCAGCATTTTGTTGCCTGTAGATTAACAACTCTACCTTCCCTTCCCTGTAGCCATTCTCTAACTGCTATAATGCACCATCTCTCTTTCCCCCCCTCCACCCCCCAACTCTCTCCTTTTTCCCCTTTCCTTTTCCGTCCGGTCCAACAAAAAAGACACAAATTAAAAAAAAAATATATTAATAAAGTTTGGTTTAAATTACAAAAGGGGCTTATACCAACATACATTTTGTGTTCGCTATGATTTATAACCCCCGATTGTAAGAGTAAAATCTGTCTAATACAAGAGGCTCTCAGCTCATATCTGTTTGCTCAGCTGTTGGACAGGACAAGTTAAAAAAAAAAAAAAAAAAAAAAAAAAAAGAGCACATTCAGTTCACATCCCGCAACGACTCAACCAACACCTTCATCTGCTAACAAAATGCACAGCTATAAAAAGAACATAAATCCTCAGAACAATGTCATGTGGACACTGAACAGTGTTGAACCTGCTGAATGTATGTTAGAGCTATAAGAAAGAATGCAAACAGGAACCATCTGCCAACAATTTACAGTCTGTTATGACAGCTATAGTTCCGTTTAAAAACTACAACATGCTTTTTAATAGAAAAGGTTTGTTTAAAGCACCAGCTACAAATGTAGAGTTAGATTAGTCAAGAGGCTGGTTCAGACTGTTTCAGAATGTAATGAGATGGTTACAGGTCACCAGAAGGATGCCCTTTCAACTTTAACAACAGTTTGATTTTGTCCTGTTAAGTTCTGACCAAAACTTGATGCTCTTTACTGTTTGCTTGAGTTCTTTCACAGGGTTTTAAATATGCAGCGGACACACTTGTTCTTCTTTTTATTCAATTAATTTGGATCCAACTTGAGTACAATTTTGTGCTTAAACAGGGAGATCTTTTAACCTTTACTTTCCCAGATGAAATACAGAAATCTCTGCATCCGGGATGTCTTTAGCTTAAAATCTTAAACAATCTTTGATCCTATTGAATGTCTAGAAAGGAAAAGTTCATTAGTGGCTTTGGAAGCTAAACTGTGACTGATATGAGACAAAATTGAAAAACTTACAGTTTAAAGATTTGATATGGCATAGGAACATCTTAGTGAGTTTTTATGAAAGTTCATTTTTATATGGGTCATAAATAGCTGGGCCAGGTAGGTTAATAATTGTGCATTTTGTGGTAAAACCACCAAATTTAGCATGGTGGTACCTTAAGATCCCTTTTATTTCAGAAAAGCACATGAGCCACAAGGAAAACAAATGGTGGCCATGTGTGAAGATGGCGACTTCACACACAGTTGTTATTAAAATCTTTAATGTCTTATTGCCCTTGTCTTAACAATTCAGGCTGTTCATATACAAAATGTAGACTTTAAACTTGATGGTACCTTCGTAATAATATGTGTATTTTAGAGATGCTTTTAATTTATTGTTACGTATTTATGCATATGTATTTTTTGGGTTAGTGTTGTGTATTGTGAAGTGAGAGTTCTTTTTTGTGAGTTTGTATGTTTTCTTTCAGGAGATCTGGATTGGAGGAACAAGGACTTGTTTGTGGCCATTTTGTTTGTGACTGTTTCCTTCTGTTTAGGTTAGGTTTAGGGAGACAGGTTAGACTGTAATTTATTTTCCACTTTGTTTGATTGCAGGTTAGGTAGAGCATTTTGACATGCTAGTTGGTTTTGTTTTGTTTATTATTTTGGCTTTGGTCCACCCTAAAGTTAAATGTTTCATTTTTCTTTTGCTATTTTTATATTTTTCACAATAAATCCTATTATTTGAACATGTTTTGTCAGCTTTGTTGGGTATTTCTGGTGGTTTGGGAGCTTCCTTGTTGGCATTTGGGTTAATTTCTTTTTTTATGTTATGTCCTGCACTCCTGGACATGATGTGCATCACAATTATATATTTTTAAATATTGGATTTTCTTGTGACTAACGTGCTTTTCTGAAAGCAGTGATTCTAAGGTAGATCCATGCATGATTTGGTGGTTGTACCAAAAATGCACAATTATTTTAATAACAAGCTCCAATAAAAATGTCACATGGGGGAAAACTGACTGGAAACAAAAGTAAGAACATTTACAGACTACTCTGGTAACTCGCATCATAAACGCAGTTTGATGTTATGCGAGATGTTTGTTTTAGAGTAAACACTTTTTACCATAAAAATCTATGAGAAATTGTGCAATCTCTTCCACATTGATATGACGCGATAATATATATATATTTTTGGAAACATGCTTTAAAGGAAAAATAGGACAAGATAGAAAAAAAAGAAATATCCAAAAGGGAGTGAGAAGAGGAAAAGCCTTATAAGAATAAAGTTCAGAAAAAAGGAGGACAGAGCTCTGTGAAGAAAAGGAAAACACTCGCCAAATAAAATGTTTTGTCTCTCCAAAGCTTTGTACATGCCCTTTCATTTATTTGGGGTTGCCATGGAAACCTGTCCCCAACAAGCAGATGGGTGGGTTTGTTCCAGAGCGCCACATACTTTTGGCCATGTTGCAACAATTGTCCCAGAGATTTTGGTCCGGAAAAGCTGAGACTTTGTTCTGTACTGGGAGGTGGTGGAAAAATGACGCTTTCTATCTCCACCAACACAACACATCTTCATCATGTGGTTACCACTGACAACCAGACTGAAGTTCAGTCGGATCAGCAGCTTCCAACCATGATTCAGAGCACAAATGGATGATTTGTTGTTTGGTCAAGTTTGTTCATTATGTGGATCATTTGCTCTGTAGCGAGTGCATGACGCAAGGCATCACTGTGATAAACCCACAACTGTGTGATATATGAAACCATGAGATTCTAAAATTTTGCTACTTTTTGATGTTTCCTGTAACAGTTTGTCTGACTAGTTTTTTAGCTGTTGCAACAAAACCATGCGAGCATACCGCGCTTGTCTTTAACCAGTTTAACCGTTGATTTCTAAAGCTGCGTTCACACTGAACACGTCATTTTAAATTATTCCATTAACCACCAGCCACAAAGTCATTTAGATCGAAAAGTACAACAGGAAGTTTTGAAGGCGGCATAGCTTTTCCTCAACCATAGAAGAAGCAGATAGATAGAAACTTACATTTCATGGCAGCACACCAGCAACAGCCATCCATGAGTGCCTATTTTAAAATGTGCAGAAAATACCCTTCTACTGCCCCTATTGGAATGATGATGAACTACAGGGCAGAAAAAAATGACCGCATTAGATTTTTAAGGAAAGTTTAGACCATGCTATGGACATAGGAGTCTCAGAAATGTGTGTCATATGACATATGATATGAATGGGTTTATGGTTAAATGCTAAGATCTTCCTTGCATGTGTTTCGCTGCCCCCCAAAAATAGTAAAACAATAACGTGCCCCCTCCCCCAGGTCCACTCCTGCACATCAATCATTTGCTTCTCCTGATGAAACTTTTGCATGCAAACTCATTTGCACCACCCACCTCTCACCATCCACAAACACAGGGGTGGCGCCGTTCATCACAGGGCATCCCCCCCAGCCTGGAACCTCTGTGACTGCATGATAAACTGCCTAACATGGCGTTTCTCTAATTTGTTGTAGACAATCAGATTAGGATTGCCGTGGACGGAGGGATGTCGCATTTCACGGACCCGGCAGCCCTGCGTGCTGCTGCACATGACTCATCTGACTCTAATTGCTCAGAGAGTTTGTGCCATGCAGAACGGCACCATTTGCATCTCTTGGGAGGCCAGATGTTTGTCACAGTTTGACCACTTCAGACTTATGACAGCAAATATAAGCCTTTTTCATCATGTTTCTCCTAAAATTCAGTAATTGAAAATGTTTTTAGTTTCACTGGCAGACAGTTGCTTGGATAATTGGTGTACTTTAAATTATAACTGTTCCATGTCGGTTTATTCCCAGTCCTTCCAACAGCAAATGATAATGTTCAAATTAAAGCTTCAGAGCTGCAGTGGACTAATAACAAGAATTAGATTATTTTTTATGTAACCTGCTTCTGCATTAGTAGATGAAAGAAAGCATGAGAAAATGCTCAACATCAAGGAACATCAGGACATGATTGTTCTCTTTCCTGAACTGAGAGCCTGGCTAAAAGTGTTGCTGCTTGATCTCAAACAACTCTGGGATTCTGGTGACCCCTAGAACTCTGAGTGAAACCCAAATAAAACCTTTTACCGATATTTATTGTGAGCAAATTTTAAACAGACCACTCTGCTTTTTTTTTTTTTTCTTCCAGAACTGTAACCATAATCATTGAAATGTAACCAACATTTACTTAGTTGAACTTTTTGGCAGACAGAACTCCAAAATGCCAAAAACTATATCATGATTGTACTTTTGCTTTTCTCTGTGCAGGTTGTTGCTTTAAAAGCTGCACAAGTCAGACCAACAGAAACGTGTTTAGCATGAAAAAGAGACATTTTCCTCTAACTTGACTCAAAAACTGAATCACATTTACATGGAAAATGGCATATACTTGTATAGCGCTTTACTACCTTCTTAGAAGGCCCAAAGCGCTTTCCAGTCACAGTCCGATTCACCCATTCACTCACACATTCACACACTGAATTTTTCTGCATCAAATACTTTAGAACTGTGAGGACGAGGATCTTGGGGTTTAGATTTGGTGAATTTTACAAATTTCACTATTCCCTACCATCAGCAAGTGATTCATGAATGTTTTATGTAAACCAGAATTCATTAATAAGATACAATTTTGATTTACTGACAAAAACAAGAAATTTATTGGTCAAGTTTTGTTGTTCATTTTTACAGGTAACATGTTCCCGATCAGCCATTTTTGTTCAGTTCAACACATTTATTGAATCAACTTTTTTCCCAAACTAAACAAACTGATACTGGAACAAATATTAGGAAAAAAGTTTCTGACTGATCTGAAGTAAATAAATCTGATTAACCCTTTCAGACTGGAGCTTTAGCTCCAGTGTTGTCGTTCATTTTACCAGAATGAAAACAAAGATCTGATCGCGATGAAAGATTGATGTTAATGTATCAAACTGAACGCATTCTGCACACAGTGAGTTAAACTGACAGTGGTCTACAGCCAATCAGGATGCAGAGAACTGAGGAAAAAAAAAACAAAAAAAAACGCAAAATTTCACAAGAAAAATTTGTGAAACAGAGAGACCAGAAAAGGTGAATCACAAAAGCGCAAAGGAACACAGAATTATTACTGAATATGAATTATTCACTATTCATTACAAGAAAGTGAGACTTGTGTTTTTGCAGACACAACTTTTACACAAACTGCACAAATACAAAGTGTATTAATGTTCTCAAAAATGTTGCTTCGATTGACAAATTGAATTAGGATCTATAAAATAAAACTAGTGTGCACAAAGTATAAATGCAAAGAACTAAAACATGGTAGAATCTCTTAAAGTAGATAATATTTTCTATTCTCTTATCATGCTTACCGCTTAGCAGATGATGAAGAAAAGCAGCAGAAGTTATGTTCCTCTGAGCTTGACTTTGACTTCTAACACCGCCTGCTTTGGGACTTCAACTATACAGTAAATTCGTGGAAGATAAAAATTTGCAGGCAGCTATGCTTCAGTGAGCAGTAAAGTTTTATGTAGGATGCAAAACGATTTAAATCTGCTTTCAGAAGCAGCTTTTAAAATTATGTTTGATGCTGCAAAACACAGTGTGCCCTCTCAGCACGGCCTCGGGCGCTTCCCTCCACAGTCGCTTTAAGACTTTCTTATATGCAGCCATGAGCAAAAAATGCCGCCACTATTTTGTAAACGGGGAAAAAAGAAAAAGTGAACTCAGCGTGCAGCCTCGATTCTGAGCTGGAAAATCAAAATGCATCAGAGCTGCTTTTTGTTTCCATCCCTCAAACATTTGACTGTCAAACAAGTTTTAGATAACTTTAGTAAATACAACGTTTTTTTATGGTTTACGGTTTCATTCATGAAGGAAATCAACCATTGAAAAAGTAAGTGCACCTTCTGCTAATTCCTGAAGAAACATTTAATAATCGTATTTTGGTAAAAACTGAATTTAATTTCTACTTTATATAAGACTTTCTGTAACAGAATCAATCAAACATAGATCTATCAAACATAGATCTACCAAACATGGATCCATTACATGTGCTGTTTAAGGTTTTAGTAGTGTGATGATGTGAGGCTGCTTTACAGCTTCATGATCTAAACAGCTTGTCATAATTTCTTAAAATATGAATTATGACCACCACCAGAATTTTTTTTATACAAATGTCCATCAAATAATGAGCTCAAAAGCACTTGGGTTCTGCAGCAGAAAATATTTCAAATGCATCAGCAGGATGAACTCATTAACTAAATACAAGTTTTTGAGTCTATGTCTGGGTTAAGTCTGATGCAACTCCTGAGAAAACAGAAAAGGGAGGAGCGACTCAGACAGGGATGCTGCATGTTTGGCAGCAGCTGTTGAAGCTCATGAATTTTGGAGGTGAAAATAAAATCAGATCACAAATTCAAACATACTTTTCTGTGATTATCTTTATGAATTGTACCATTTTGTCAAATGATCTGAACAATTTAAATGGGACAAACATAAAAAAAATCCTGATCAGGCATTAATAACACAGTGTTGTGAGACATTCCAATGCTTCTTAGCAGGAAGTGAGTCAACTTCATTTCCACATGAGATCTGTCTTTACCGTAAGATTCACTTTTTTTTCTGAGACTTAGGTCTCAGGGAAGTGCAAACTCCCCCCCTGTTATCAGAGAAAGCTACCGTGAGTGAAAAACATTAATGCGATTTAGGAATAAACCCACTGATTCTTTGGCCGTTGCTTGTAATCTTAGGTAGAAGTAGAGAACCGGCAAACACCCTCATTTAGATGTGAGATCCAAGCGATGTGGAAACAGAAGCAGCAGAGCTAATAAAGCTCACGGTGAGTCTGATTAAAGGTGGTACATCAGTCCACAGAAGATATTGGTTTAGTGCGTCACTCACACTGTTGGTCACTCATGAGCCACAAGGGAAGTCATTCCACCTATCGGAGTTTCTGCAGGTTAAGGAAAGTCTGTGAACGCTTGGTCACAACTGCCCTTATGGGTGGATACGGGCAGTGTATGGGTGAAAAATGGTCCAACCTGTACGGGTCAAAATAAGAAGGTGATAGATCACTTGGTGAACCTGGGCAGAGAAAAATGTTCATGTTCACACTTATCCAACATATAAGGGTAAAGGAGGGGAGATGTTGCACCAAACTGATACCCTATTTGTTTTGGGTTTTTTTTGGGAGGGGTTGTTTTACTTTAATCTGCAACCAAGAACCTGAATGAGATTTTCTGATTTTTATGAAAAACGTTATAAACTATAAATTGTTATAAATAATAACACTGACAGGCAAGAGATTTTCCACTTACATTTTTTATGCTGAATAAGGACTTTAGAGTTACACAGAATTTTTAATAAGGGTGTTAAAATGACACAAGAAACGTTTACATATTAAATGAAACAATAAGTTTAACCACAAGATGGTGAGAAAACACCAAAATCTGCCACTGAAATTAGATTTTCAGTTCAGCTTTTTACCTGGAAACAGTTCAAGGAAACGACATGAAACCAGCATCAATTATTTAGGAGTCTGTTTGGTCCAAGTCATTCCAATAAGGAATAACGTCTTTAACACAATGATGTGATGTCATAAGTAACAGGAAGATGCTTCTCCCAAACACAGTGAAAATGCTTTAATTACTACTGAATTATGAGTATTATTTTTGCACAGTTTTTGCAGCGTTTGTGTTTGCATTTGTGCCAAAAGTTTAAAAAAAAAGATGTTAGGTTTGGTGGAAAAGAGAGGTAAATCAGATTTCAGATGAATGTAAGTCGTGTTCAGTCTCAACAGTTTGGAGGCTGAGGATGACTGTTGGAGCACACGGTGATGAGGTGGAGCAGCTGCTCTTTCAACAGTTTAGATGAATAAACTTTTTTTGAACCATATTGCAATGTAAACCAGCTGCTAACATTCCCTCTGCTGGTTTCAAGAGTAAACTCCTTTTTTCTGTTTTACATTTCAGTTTTCTATCTCTGCTCTAAAAGATCACTTACTAAAAACACTTTTGAATGCTTTTAAAGACATTTTTTGTTGTAATTTAAATGAAGCAAATTTGAATAAAGCCAAATAAAGAAAATACATGTTTGCAAAAAACCTTGAGAAAAAGGCATTTATTCATTTAGTCAGCCGTATTTCAAAATGAAATGCCAAAATTCTCTCTTTTCGGAAAAACCTCACATTTGTAGCATCCTTGTGATATTGTTCTAGTTAGATCATTTCAAGTGCTGAAGTGAGTCTTCAGGTGTTTTTAAAATTGTTTTATTTATTTTTCTAAATCTTATAATAAAGACATGTTTTCCTAAACTAAGATTATTTTGTTGAAAATTATTTTCATGAAAAGATTTAAGATTTTTCTTACAAGTCAGAAAATAAGAATGTTTTTTAAACAAGGGTCTTTTTACTTTCTTAAGATTCACTTTTTGCCGTGAAGTGTTTTAGGATAATCAGATAACTGCTAATGTTAACTCGGAAAACATCAACCAACATCAGGAGACAATAACCCTCAACGGTCAGGATTTAAAAACAAAAACGTGTGGCTCACAGCTAAAGGCGCTGCAACCTTGAACATGTGGTCAGTCCTCAGGAGATGCTGGCTTCTCCATGAAGCCAGGCATCATCTGAAAACAGGGAGAGGCTGGCAGGCAGATCCTGATGCAGCTGCGACTCCAAACACTTCCAGATCTGTCAGTTTGTTTGATTCTCAGGGCTTTCCAGCCCAAAGGGGTGGGGTGGGGGGCAGTCAATTCATGGGGCTGATGCTTCTGATGACAAGGACAAAGAGAGCGGCATGCGTCAATCTGGGACTACATGAACATTCACGCAGTCAGACCCAATGGGTTACACAAGCTCTCTCTGGCACTTCTTTGATGTGTGACCCACACCATGCAGGGCAAAGCAATCATTCTTCAGGCCCCGTCTGCAGCCCCCAGCGACCGAGCCGGTTTGCCTTCCACAGCAGAAGCAAGGCCAGCTGAGGCTGCATGAGGAACAAGAAGGCTGAAGGTCTGGAGCAGAAGTTCCCAACATAAATGCAGGATGACCCGAGGTCTCCGCAACAAAGAGAGGCAAATATCCATGGAGAGAAATCCTAATTAGATGCATATTTAATTAGAAATCCAGATTTGCTGGTTCCTCACGTTCATCATTGCAGGCACAAAACTCCGGACTTGAGAATGAATTCGAAGCAGATTTTCAATCCTTCTTAGATTATTCTTCATTTAAAATGTCATCAAATAAGGAAAAAATATTACTGTAAAATGTAAATTGTAATTTCAAATAGAAATTGGTTTGAAATGAGGTACTAGTTATTCTCTTAACTAAATAAAATCCTAAATTGCATTTCAAACATTAGTGCCTAAAGCTTTCGTCCCAACTACTCTTGCAGGTGGACACGGGATGTTTGGGGGCAAAAAGTGGTCAAACCTGTCAAACCCAGTCACGCAGGTGATCCACACAAAACATCAAGCTGGTAGACTGCTCAGTGAACTCGCAGAGAGAAAATGTTCATACATTCATACATTTTTTCTACGTCCATGCTGCGGGCAATCTGCAGTTGCAGCTCTGCCCCCCCTGTGCAACTGGGATCTCTTGCTTGTCAGACCGTGTGCAGCGGCTCTTGCTATGCTGTCCGCTGGCTAGCATAAGGTGGCTCTTTCGCTTCAGCTCCACGGGCTCTGTGACGGGCTGGTGACCTATCCAGGATTTATTCTGACCTCGCCCAACAGTAACCGGACAGTCTCCGGTAAACTCACGGCCCCAGCAGGTTAAGAAAATGGATGGAAGTTCAGGATGAAATCCTTGCATATTGAATTCATTTTTTCTACTCTGATCTACTCACTGAAAATGCCACGTGCCCAAAGCTGAGTCCCTGATTGGTTGACGCAGTGCATTAACATCGCCTCGCTGTGTCCAACACCAAAATCGCTCCGCGCCGCCTAAAATTGTGTCTTTACATTCACTTAACATTGAAACTTGACGCCCGGTCGTGCCGGCAGCATCCGGTTTGAATGTGCACCTTAAATCTTAAAGTAACTTTAGTACCTAAAACTAGCAGGTATTTATCTTTAAAATAACTAATGTCAAAGAAAAGAAAAATGTTTCTTTTCATCGCATTACTTTAAGTTGTATTTTACAAACGGAGGATCTTTTAATTTCTTTAACCTGCATGTCACATTTACGCAGATGACACTCAGCTTTGCATGTTGCCAACTTTCATGAAATCTCAAACTTTGTTTTTTATTCTAGAAAAAGAAAGAAAATGACAAGTCTCTTTAATGTTACAGTATTTTCATTTTACTCTTGTTCTAAAATGTTTTATTTAAAACAAATAAAGGCAAACATGTTTTGTTTAACTTTATTTTAAAAAGTAATATCTATCAATTGGTATCATTCAAAAACTATTTTATGAAGTAATTTTTTCTTCACCCTTTAAATCTTTTCTTTCTTTCATGTATTCCTTTCTGTGTTCAGTTTTTGGAGTTCTACGTAGACTTTAATTCAGTTCTGAATGTTCAGAGTGAAGCAGTAAAATGAGGAAAAATTAAAGTCTGTGAGCCAGGGCTGTAATATTCATTATTATGACACATTGTTGGACTTTTGAGTTTCCCATTTGAAGCTTCAGGTCTGAAAAGCAGCAGGTAGCATTCAGCGGTGAACAATGAAGTCGTGTTCGCTGCCAAATCCACACTGGTGCGGCATTCACAACAGATGTGAGAAAAACTGCAGCTATGTACATAAAGTGGCTCTTAAATTAAGTTGCTCCATACCTTGCAGCGGAGTCTCTAAAGAAAAAGGCGGATGAAGTTGTTGTCACAGTGCAACATAAGGTGGTGCTTCTAGTTTAGATGTGACACACAAAAGCTCCAGAATTTAGAAAAGAAGAGTAGTTCTTTAGAATAGGAGTTTGTTCATCCTTATTTGCTCTTCTAAATAAAGATTACAGTTCACTGTACACAGCAGCTGTGGGTGGAGACACATCTAAACACTTCCAAGAATGCAGGCGTTATTTTTTAAAGCTGTGGTTCCAATCATTGTCTGTCCTTATTGACTTTGTTAAAGATGCTGCGGCTCCCTCTCTGCAGTGAGCTTCACCCTCAGCTTCATCCGTTAATGTTCTCCAGAGCAACAGTCCGAGGGGTCGTAGGTTAAATCCAAGGCGGCAGTCTGCTTTGGGTCAACTTAATTAACATTAAAATCTTCAAACCCACTCTTTAAAAAAAAAAATGTATATTATCTTTTATAAACACAATAAAAATGAGAAATCTGCGCTGAGGTGAGGACTTGAGCTGTGAAGTCTCTTTAGTCTCTTGTCTCTCTTTTGTCTCTTTAGTGCAGGATGTCTGCTGATTTATAGAAATTAAATTTGAGGCTTTTAACGATCTTTTCAAGAACATTTGAAATCCAATTTAACCTTCAGTAGTCTCTTAATTCACTGGTGAGTTTGCCAATCACACCGGTTGTTTACAATAATGTCAAATGCATCTATTAGTCTAGTTTTTATTCTAAATTCAACATGAAAGTTTCAAACAAGAGACACATTGAAATAGATTCTTGAACTTTGTAGTGGATATTTGCCTGTTTATTCTTTTCCATATTTGTCATTGTTTTGACCTCGTCTATGCTTTTATTTTGGATTTATACTTTTTTAGTCTCCACATGTTCAATCTTTGTTTTAATACAGAACGAGTAATGTCGGCATATCCAGCCATACAATTTTGAATTGAGATGCCAGCTCAGACGAGGAAAATGAAGACGTTTGTTGATCTCGTCAAGTGGTTGCGTCAGAATGGATCCATCCCAATTGGAATAGCTGGTAACACTTTATAAAAAGATTCCTTCCTATAGATAGTAAACAATAAATACATAAATAATAATGTTCAAAAAAAGCACCAGAGTACTGAGGTTGAAGATAGTTTGTACAAAGAATATCAAACAGTCTTTTGTTTCTTGCTCTACACATGCAGTTAGATCACTCTGATCCACATTGTACCAGGTTTAGATGTCTCTTGCTGTATCATGCCGTTTGCTTCATAAGGATTTCTACTGACTGGTTTTAACCACTTTGAGAAATCCCTTTTTTTTTAACGTCACTGCTCCATGATTTTGAACGTTCCCATTGAGGCGGAGCCAGTTAGCTAGCTGATGTTAAACAGTTTACGCCCAGTTCACGACCTTTTGACACAAAGCAAGCTAGAAATGTTTTATTTTAGTGGCAGGAAGTCACATCCCATTAGTGAGGAAAAAATTGAAAACCAATTTTTCAGAATTTAAGGGGATCGAATGCTTTTAAAGGCCTTATTTAAGTAAAATAAAATGAAAGACCTTTGAAGATTTATGAAGGGTCCAGCAAACACAGCTGAGGTAGTCATAAATTGATTGATTGACTGATCGATTGATTGTAAAGGAGATGATGCTGAGTTCCTCCTGGGGGAGAACTTAGTACCTGATGAAGAGAATCGCCTGAAAACTAAGAGTAAAAGTCAGGAGTTAGAAAGTAAAAGCCCAGAGGAGACGAAAGCTTGGTGACCAGCAGATGTTTGGCTTGCCTGTTGACCATCAGCCAGCTTTCTTCTCTCACACGTCTAGCTGCTGATGTTCCAGCTGAGACCCCTGCCAGGCAGCACCTCCCTCCATCCATTGCAGAGTGCTTTGGTTTCACAGCACATTCATGAGGGACTTTGCAAAAATCCCAGTGTTGTGATAGTTCCAAGTTTTTCTTTAACACTCGCTGAGTGTTGCTCTTGAGCTTCTGGAATAGTCCAGTGTGTTAAGAAACAAATGTTTGGTTTTTGTCATAACAATCCTGTAATGTTTTCTTGGCACAAATGTTTCGGACCTGAAAATTATCCCTTTCAGCAACACAGAAAAACAAAGTTTAGAATCCTACTCTGGTCACCTTTTAAACTATTTTCAGTTCAGCGTTCCCAGTGGTCTTTCAATTATGATGATGCAGTTTTTAGGCAGGAAACCTGTGTTGTTTTCTAGGATTTACCTTCAGATCAAGATTTCTTGTCTGTACGTTTAAAGCTGAACTGCATCACCTGCACACTGATGTAGCTTTGTTTAAAGCAGCACTGAGGTGGAATCTCTTCTCTGAGGACTCTTTTGAACACATTTGAAGGGTTTTCATGAAGCTATGCTAAACCGAACTTTGTGTGGTTACCATGGCAATGTCACGTCAGAATAGGTGTGTCAGCGTCACATGAAAAGCATTGACTGCTTGGTGGGAGGTGGTTGTTTTATGTTTGAAAAAAGTTTGGTGTCTGAATGAAAGAGGTCTGATTTCAAAATTACAAACAGAAAAGTCAATTTGTTTACTCTTAGGTTTATTGGGGTCACCTTTAGAAACAAGAGGAACAACACTGTCAACAACATCAATGTATGCTGATGTTTGTGTACCTTCAAACCCCCCCACAGAATTCCCTGTAGACCTTGTGGTTTTATGACCCCCACATCAACACCTCTGCAGAAAAAGCTGGGAACATCCCAGCATCATGAGCAGCTCAGAAACGATGCAGCCAGTTTTCCAGGAAGAGCTGCTTTCTTTCAAAATAAACTAAATTCTGCTGTTTTTTTATTCCATTTGCTCATCAGCTAACGACAGAAAATAATCAGAAGTGTGTCTGCATTTACGGAAAACACTTTGACAGATTTGCAATGATGCATCCTGCTTCACTCATCTATCATTTTAGAAAAAAACTTTCAGTTTTTAGCACTTTGCTCATCTGCTGAGAGGAAAATGTCACTTCAGTTCCTCTGTCCGTGTCAAGGACCAGTTCCTGACCTCTGATGGTCTCCGTCTCAACACGACTCATGTACAGAGTGACTTTTAGGACTGATGGTCGGCAGTTTGGAAACTTTTATATAACAAGATTTTAGAGAGCAGATCAGAAAAGTCATGTCATTACGAGTCAGGATGAAGATGATCAGAAACACGCCTGTTCTTCTACTCATCACGTCTGTTAAGGTGTTTACGATTTTTTTCCTTTTCCTTCACTGGGTGTTGAATATATGAAATATGTTCTGAATTAGCCTCATAAATGTCAACAACTCTTTCCTCCACTTAGATATCAACATAGAAAAACTAAAGCTCTCTTTCCAGCGTTCAGACTTTCTGCCATTTCTAAAGTCAGAATAATGATTTTATTTTAAAACCTTGGCTTGTAAACTTGTATTCTTCACATTTGTTTGTGAAAAAATGAACCTAATACTTTGATTAATGACAAAAGTTTATATTTTTATATTGAATTATAGGACTTTAAAGTTACTATTGATCATTAAAGATGCTCTTTGACCATTTAGGATTCAGAAGACGTTATGAGCACTTACACGGAGAACCCTCTTCATTCAGTGGTATTTTGTTCGAAACATGAACTTTTATTTAAAAAGGATTCTTAAACTCGTGAAGACAGTTATTGATTTATGCTGCATGGTGTTTTCATGGTTCAGAGAATGTTGGGATTTTCTATTCCAAGGCAAAAATTCTGCATCATCCCTTTTAGTTAAGCCCCAACCCCATCCACCACCCAACCTAATAAATAATCTGTCAGATGTCCAGTTTTGTTGATACTGATTTTGGTCTTTTAATCTTAAAAACCCTTTCTGCACAAGTCACCTTTAAACTTTCTATTTTTCACAATATTTTGGGTCAAAGAAAAGCGTGATAGTAATTAGCTTTGGTGTTTAAAAACCAATGTGAGTCGAACTGACTCAGACCAAATGGGGAAGCCGTTGATGCACATTAATTTGACAAAAATCATAAATAATTTCTACAGTTTTGAAGTTTGACTCTGCAAAAAAAATAAATCCACGTGCAGAAAGTATTTACAACAGCTTCAGGTGATATCAGGGGGCAAGATCCCAAATTCACCTCAAGATCAGACTGAAAACAAAACAAAAAAGGAAGTAAACATATTAACAAAAAGCTCGATGTTTTAGCTAATTTAGCTCAAATTTGAGGTCATTTGTTGGCTAAAACTGAAACAAATTGTCCTTATTCAGTTTGTGTTTGGTGCAAAGTAATGATGGAAAGAACCCAGGCATTTAAAAAAAAAATAGACAGAATTCCATCCAGTGATTGTCTAACCTGATTTATAAAAGTTTGTTTAATCATCTGTTTGGGAAAGGTTTTTTTTAATATATGAACCATTTTCTCATTTTTGGTGAATTATAAACCAACAGGAGTGCATACTGCCACCTACTGCACTGGAGGTGTGAAACCGGAAAGTGGGCTGGGCCGTTGACTGCATGAGGACAGGATTGTGGGACCCCTACCCCTTGGCATTCCAAATAGGAAGTACCTGCTGGCTTCAAGAAGCCAAAATCCCATAAAGAAAAAAAATATTTCTCAGTCATTCTATTTATCAGAATAACCATTCTTGCTGTAATGCTATTTTTAACATGCTCTTAATAATCCTCAATGTTGTCATGATATTTTTAAGTTATCGAACGTATGAAGAGTGATTGCCTTAGAGACATTGACTCAGACCAATCACTGTTTACTGACGACCTCTGGTTCATCATGAAATATGGCGGCTAAATCGACTTCATTTGGTTGTAAGTCATTTTCTATCACACTCACTCCAGTTTAGGTAAATAATCGTGTTCCTGCATGGATCAGTTCTGCCCTAAGTGGATGTAAAAACACTCCGACCATGAAGGATTTCCACGTCCGTTCTCCATTTTCACGTCTTGTTTGTTTATTGAGTCATGGTATTGTGAATATAAAGGTTTGCTGTTGATTCCAGGTTTCATCATCATCCAGAAGTCCTTCATGCTTCTGGTTTATGGCAGCCATCAGTTCAATCAAACAACAACAACACGCTCGACCACCTCCATCCCTCCAACACCGCAGGGTCTTATTAACAGCACCGTTCTCCTCTCTGATAGACTTTTCCAGGCGTCGATGGCGCTTGGATCTGAAAGCCGTTTCATGGCGTTTTCCAGCAGACTCCTGACAGCAGGGAAAGATAAGAAACTGATAGATGATGCTTGTCAAGACGGTCCGTCCCAAGAAAGAGCCGACTCTGATGCTTTTATCTGTCCAGTACCTGTTTTTGCAAGCAAACCACTATTTTTGTAATTACTGGTGACAGAGCGAGGAGAGCTGTCATCTGATCTGAGACTCTGCAAAGACGTATATGTGATTACAGTGGAGTTGATAAACCTTTTAATCAAGTTTTCTGTCAGACGTATACATGCAGGGAGCTTAATAAAGACTTCAAACACAAGGCATGGCTGTGCACCATCAGGAGGAATGTAATGCACTGTAACCATCCTGATGCTGCTGTTTTCCATCAGATCTGTTGTCATGCTCTCTGCTGCAGAAATGGCTCTGATGGCTCTTTTGATGATGAGGATGTTAAGAGAAGTCTCCTTTACAGGAATCATTAATGAGGGCCCAATGGCCTCGTGTTCCTGCCTTCAGCCGCTTTGATCCGTCCTCCACAAATCCGTCCAGTCATTGACGAGGACGGTTTCCTCAACAGCATGTAAATGGAGGTAAAAACGCAGACAGGTCAGAACCGAGAGAGATTTGCTCACAACTCAGGCAGAGCGAGATGGTTATTTACTCAGACTCCCCCTCATCTCACAAAGAACACAAACATCCATTAGGTCACAGCGTGAACTGGTGTTTTCTGGCAGGTAAAAACCGCAGAGCATCAACCGTCATAAAGGCTAACGTAAAAATGGCGTCTCAGAATAAACAATACAACATAAAAAAAAAGACTCATTTTGAAAGGAAGTCTGTGAACATTCTTCTCAATATAGCTTCTAAATGATGATATGAATGATAATTTCGTTTTGTGATTAAAATATAAAGAGTAGGATTATAAATGACTCATTTATTCATCAGTTCTATAATTTCATTTAAAAAACAGAATAATTTATAAAGCTGATCAATCCGAATCTATGAAAATATCAAAGAAGTGCTGTATTAAAAAACAATGTTTCTCAGTTATAAAAAGTTTTTCTTAAAAGTGCTTTTAGCGTTTAATTATTGACACTTTTTTAAATTAAATGTGTTTTAGTAAAAATGTTAAACAGCATCAGCTTGGACCTAAAACTAAATATTTGTCTTTCATTTTTGATTTTTTTAAATGCCAAAAAAGAAACAAATAATAAAAACTAAAAGCTGTTAATAAATATTAGTTATATTTTGCTGATGGTTTTTTTTGTCTTGGTTATTGAAGGTTCTTTAAGGGCTGCCAGTGTTAAATTAATTATATTTTTAAAATTATACTTGTTTTAGTTAACACTCAGCTATTGAACAGCATCAGCGATGACTGATGAGCTCCATTTTTATTTACCTTTTACTTTTTTTATCCCCAGAAAAAAAAGATAAAAACTAGTTTAAGGCTTTTTTTTGTTCAGCTGAACTTGAGTTTGTTTTTAGTGCTTTCAGTGTTTAATTAATTGTTATATTTTTTAAATTAAACTTGTTTCAGTTAAACAGATGAACAGCATCTGCATAGAAGTAAAACTGAGTAACTTTTTCTGTTCATATTTTAAGTATAAAAATATAAATCATACATCCCAGTGTAAATCTTAACACTTTGATATAGATCTATATATATATAGATCTATTTGTATATTTTAACAGACTACTAAAATAGAAATGTTTATTTATTGAAGAATTCATGAATAATTGTACTCTTATGCCATTTGTGCTACCAGGTCTGTGTTTAGGTCTTAATAAACATGTTTTTGTGTTTGTTCTCTTTGTTGATCTTTGTCCACTTCCCTATCTGGGGTTGAACAGCCAGAAAAAGGAGAGAGCATGAAAACAGTCAGTAAATAATAAATAAAAGTGTAAGTTAAGAAGGTCTGAACTTCTGAATGTGCTCACCAGTCGCTGCTCAGTGAAACTTCAGTGCATTCATAATGGATAAGGTAACAGAGATCCCAGCAGCCCACTGATCCTCCATATTTAATCACAGGTTAGCTCTTCCTGTGACTCGGAGTCACAGCAGCTCCTCAGACAAATTACCACGTGGCACCGTTTCTGAATTACGTCAAGAAAATGAAGCTTTTGCCGCGACTTCCATCACTGGGATCTGTCCCATCTCACCTGCTCTTCTGCCAGACTGCACTGGCCTTCACCCCGGGACTCTCTCCATCATTTCCGCTCCCCCACGCCGCCGCCTCATTCCAAATTCTGCTCACACGGAGGTGCTGCTTTTCTTGCCTGTTTTCTTTGATCCGCTGAAGCTGATCTTTGATCCTCAAACATCTTCTCACTGTTCTTCTCTCTGAGACTCCAGTCGGGCCAAAAAAAAATCCCAATTTGAAGAAACAATAGTCACCTTTTTTGTTTACACCCAAAAATGTTTCCCTTTCCAGTTGCTTTGTTTAAACTCTTCTCTTTATATTGTGTGTCATACGGTGCAGACGGTCACTCTCTTCCTGAAAAATCTTATACCCGTTATCGCCGGTGACACCTAGATCTTTGAAGAACCGTAACTCTTTGACCGTTTACGCGATGAGTGTAAATCAGCTGATTCTAAAGCATCAGAATTAAGGTTTTAACGAGTATCTAAATACTTGCGTATGTACGATCTCTTCCAGAAAAACGCACAAATATTTGTGACATTTTCAAACATGAATGATCAATGATCAAACTGGTTAAAAAACTGCCATTATCATTTCCATTTCAGAAAATATTCAGATACAATCTGTACATGTTTCTTTTGGTTTTCTGAGGAACAGAAAGGACAGAACAAAATAATCAAACTTTCCTTTCTGCTAATACGTCCTCTCTTTTATTTAAATGGTTTAAATTGGTCATTTTTTTATCAGTCTGTAGGTTTTCTGAAGCTACAAAAATGAAGCTCTTTTACGCTCCCGGAGTCACGTCTGGAAAAATTACTCCAAACAGGAACAATCGCTCTACAACAAGATACAGATAAAGCCCAGTCTGTGAATCCTGTAAAACTATTTTGTGATCTGATTAAGCTAATGTTATACCACTCACATGAACGGGTAACTTCTACACACGGACACAAAGCTTTTCTTTCCTCCCTGATGTTTTTGAAACAAAAAAATAAAAAATAAATCACAGCTTCTTCTGGAAGCTTCAAAGCTAAGAGGGGACATCGATAACTCAGTTCAGGGTTCTGCTATTTTAATGAACTGAGGGCCAAAGTAAAATCTAAATGAAAAAGCACCCAGCTAAAAGCTTCAAAATGAAAAGTAGCCGATTACCAATTTCAGGCAGTCAACAAGTCTTTGCAAATTTTACAAAAATAATTACACGAGTGCCTGATGTAACCCTGAGGCGGAACGCTGCACTCAGTCTTCAAAGATCCCCTTCATTCGATGCAGATCAGGGCAGAAAGATGAGTGTTCTGATGCTATTCCATGTGGATGCTGCTGCCTCAACACAAAAGGAACACATGACAGCGTGAGTCCTTGGATTCCTCCACTTGTTGCCACGTGCAAAGCCATCCCCTTCACATTTTTTTCCTTTTTGCCTCGTGTAAAGATATCAATGAAACACGTGTTGGAAAAACAGTCGACAAAGTTTCTCTTGTGCTGAAAGAGAAAGAGGTCTCTTCTGTGCCGTCTAAACTTGTCATAAATTAATTTTTCATTTAGAATTTTTTTTACCAAGTCAAACAAATTCCCTGCAGCCGGAGTTTGTTCAGAGACTTTCAGCGCTTTTTGAGGAACAGTTTGAAGCAAACTGACCCACATTTTCAGGTCAATTCATTAACATAGAAGTTTTGGAACATTAAAAAAGCAGAATTAGTCTGTCACAAAACTACAATCTCCTCTAAGGTGCAAAGCAATGATCAATTACGGTTTTAAAAGCTGCTAAAGCAAAATGTGAGCTCAACATTTTTCAGCTTTGCATAAATTCCATCTCCTCCAATTTTAAGGGTCAATGACATCTATGAGAATGTTTATGTAAACAGAGGACAACAAATAAACAAACCTGTAGTGTATTTATATTCCATTTATATTCCAATGGTTGTAGTGAAAGTCCTCAGTTGAAAATACTACTAATAGTAATAATTCTCATCCCTGATCTGAGTGACACTCTAAAGCTTGTAGCTTTAGATTTTACATTTTGAGTTTTTTTTTACTGAAAACAAACTTTAGTTTGTCAAAAATAGAACATGCTTGCAGTTTTTCTACAGTATTGAAAAAATAACAGGACCTATTTCATAATTTAATCCAAAGAATATTTTTCAGACCGGAAAGCTCTCAATTTACTGCTGAATCTTCGCTCCATTACTTATCTATGGTCATGAGCTATGGGTCGTGACAGAATGAACAAGGTCCTGGATTCAAGCGGCTGAAATGAGCTTCCTCTGTAAGGTGGTTGGGCGCTCCCTTAGAGATAGGGGGAGGAACTCGGTCACCCGGAGAGAGGTCAGAGTAGAGCCGCTGCTCCTCCACACCCAGTCAGATCAGCTGGTCCTGATGCCTCCTGGACGCCTCCCTAGGGAGGTGTTCCGGGCATGTCCCACCGCCAAAGACCCAGGACACGCTGGAGAGGCTCTGTCTCTCGGCTGGCCTGGGAACACCTCGGGGTCCCCCCAGAGGAGCTGGAGGAAGTGGCCGGGGAGAGGGAAGTCTGAGCATCTTTGCTTAGACTGTTGAACCCACAACCTGGTTATGGATGAACGAAGGAAGATGGATCGATGGATTGATTGATTAATGGATTGATTGATTCATGGATGGATGGATGGATGGAAGGATGGATGGATGGAAAGGTCTTTTGGTCCAAACCGAGTCCACTTAGTTTGGTCCGGATTGGGTCCCGAACCTTGTGTTTGGTCTGTGGTCAGACTACTGTCAACTGGGCTTTTCTTTTCTGAACCAAAGCTTGTAAACAAAACCATGTGACCAAAGATATTTTATGTCAATTTGAACGTCTTTATCAACGTCAGGTACAACATTTTTGACTTTGGTACGGCAGAGGCATGCTGCAAGGCGGGTAATGAGAAGAAGTTATGCTGATAAGTGTTTACGACATATAGATTGTCAGGAAAACAGTGTGAAAAGCAAAGTGGATCACATTAAAGTTGTTTTTTTGAGCCTGCATTCATCCAACCAGCTCATTGTTGCTCCACTACTCAATGAAATTAACAAAAAACGCAAGATCACTGTTCTGGAGCCGTCTGCACAGCTGCAGCTGGGCCAGCTTTCTCCTCAAATGATGATGACTGATTTGGATGTTGCTTATGATGGACAACGTCAGCACAGTCTCAGTCTGAGTTATTGATAACGATTAAAGTTATCAATAAGAAACAGATCTGGTCTTCTGCTGTATGACATTTTCTCTAACAAACTATTTTGTTTTGCTGTGGATTGCAGGAAAATGAAAAAAGTCTCTCTTTGTTATCAGGACTAACGGAATGTGTTATCTTGTGATAACGTCTATTATATTGTTATCATGAGAAAACAAATGCTTTTAGTTTTCTATTCAAGTTTTCAGAATTTCTTTAGTCTTTTTTTCTCAAATTTACAATAAAAAATCTGCTTGGTTTAGTTTTAAACAATATATGCTTTTGATGTTCTAACTCTTGTCAAAATGTGTTTTTTTCTTTTGATTTACAATCTAGTTTATTCACTGTAGGCTGATCCTAATTGGACTCCATGCTCTGTAGCTCCTGTTTACCTGCTTTAAAACAGACACTTCAGAAACATCCCAGTAAATGAATCCATGTGGAAATAATTCAAAACAAATCTCTAACTGCTTTGTGATTTCAGCTCCATGCAAAAAGGGTTTAGCTAACGATAGCTGTGTTAGAAACTCTGCTCCACAGACTTATTTTCTGATGCAACCTGAGGAAGCTGAACGGTTACTTAATGCAATCTGAGTGACATTTATCTTATGATGAATTCCATACGGATCAAAAATAGACTTTTTTGACACAAATATGTATCACTGAAATGTTTCACCCTGAATGAACAATTTGTTACATTCCACTGTGTCGAAATTGACAACCCAAATGGATTTTTCCTCTCTCTCTCTGAGGGATTATGGTTTTAGATTGAGGAAGATTACATGAGGCAGGATATTTGATGCAAGTTTAAGGCAGTACTTATGATCAAGGCTGCAACATTTATGACCCTTTATGTACCGCAAAACAATTTACAAATTCCCAAAGGATCAATTTTTGGAAATGAAAACATCATCAAGTCCAAAGTAATTTATGTTTTTATAACATTCAGAATAAAATTTGATTTCTGTGCTCAAGAAAAACTTACAAAAAAAAGAAGCATCTCTTTTTTTTTAAATAATTTAACAAAAAAAATATTAAACACTTTGTTCCAAAGTGTTTTACACACTATAAAGCTGAGGATGAAAAAAGAGATTCTTCAACCATTAATGAACGAGTTCAGGTTTTTCAGAAACACAAAATCTGTTCAGTTAACAATGAAAATACATACTTATTTAAATAAAGCATGTTTCTGCAGTCTTTATTCCTAACTCAAATATTCAGAAGAATAATTGCTTGTTAGAAAACTGCAGAGAACTTGTATACAAATGAAAAAAACAGTTAAGAGAAGCAACGATCATTTATTTACCATTTATATGGATTTTTACCAGCTCAGAAACGTCATTATTAATCAAGATTTTAAAACTTCAACAATAAAACAGTCTGCTGGCACTTCTGTCTAATTAAATCTATCAAAGACACCCTGAAGACAAAAATAAAAAAGGACATGTTCCTGCAGTGCAGCTCACAGAGACTGAGTCAGTCTGATCAACTTTTCAGCTTTTTCCTCAGCAGAAGTGCAGCTTCAGGTATTCCTCTGCTTACCTGCAGCTTTGCTCGTCTTTACCTCCTCTTTAAAAAAAAATATCTAGACTGACTGTAGACATTAACTGTTTTTAAACACCTTGAACAAAGCTTTAGATTTTCAACACCTTTGTCTTAAAAAATGCATATAAAAGCTTGAAAAATGAATAATCTAAAAACATTTGATAAACCTTGTGTTAATGTCATGCAGTTAAAAGTGATTAAAAAGACTGACAGCTCAAACATTTTCTAATTTTGCTTCAATTAATATTTAAATGGTAACCTTTTCCTCTCCTTTCACCAGCACTGAATATTTGCAGAAGCTGCACATGTGTTAGGGGCATTTTTTTCTTTATATTTCAAGAAGAGTCAACTTCTTAATAATCTGACTAAGCAGATTCTTCAGGATGAGTTGGCTCATCTAAAATCTCAGACGTTTCTCTGACCGTAACCATGAGGTTTTCTTTTCCCGCCTTCTGCTGGTTGTGTGAGGTCGGTGAACACTTTTGCTGTTTTTTTTTCTGTACATTTAAGACCAATCATTCGATCTTAAAGATGTTTTAAATAACAATTAATTACTTTTAGAGTTTGGAACCAAACACTGAAAATTTGGGGTCAGATTTTTGTCTTTTTAAAATACATTGAAGAAGTTTTGTCACAGCTTTATTTAAAATGAAGACAGAACAAACCCTCAGCCCCCAAAAAGTCCCATCTAACCATGATTTCTGCAGTTTTAGAGCACTGGAGCCACTGCAAGCAGCATGGAATGTTATGGTAAAGAAGCTAGTGAAGCTGATCTGAACTCTTGAGAGAACAAAACCAGCAAACAGTAGCCTGACTTTAAACAAGGATTTCAGTTCACTTGCAAGTGAATTACAGCGCGGTCCACTACAGTGTGAATGCAAACCAACTAAGCAGGAAACCAAAAAGCAGATTTCAAAAGTATGAGGGGAAAGGACCAAAACAAACAAACAAACAAAAAAAAGACACACACAGAACACTTTTTACAAAATGTCGAGGAGGTAAAGTAACTAAAAATGAGTCTGAACCAAAAAAAGTGAACCAAAACAGTCGGAGAGCTTCTAGCCTGTTTTCCTTCTGGTGCTTTTTTTCTTCAATCTCTACAAACAAACAAACTCCTGCTATAACAGCAAGAAACTTCAAGACATTTCTTTGACTGCTGTGAAAAGCAAAGGGAACAAAATGAAGGAGTGAAAACTTCATTCCAAACAGGTCTGCAGGCCCGTCCTGACATGAAAGCGCTCTCGCAGCACTGATGCTATTTGCTGCATTCTAAAACACGGTCGGTACGACTGGGAAAGTTCCATCCAGCCTTTCAGGGAATCACATCCACTCTGCTCAGGAAGGAAAGTTTTGTTCAAACTCAGACATTCATCATTGAGGTTAGAGGCTTTTTACTTCATTCTTCCTTAAAATCAGAAAAGGAAACTCGTGTTTCTGTGATGGAGCTCTGGACAGAGTCAAAGAACCAGCACTGTCTGAAGTCTAAATGTTTGATTCTTCTGGACTCCATGTCAGGTTTTGGCTCCGCCTCGTCCTGCAGCGTTAAGCAGATGTTTGTCACCTGTGTTCTGCTCTTGTCAGATAGTGGTCAGTTCTCCACAGATTTCAGTGTTCCTGTTTGTCTTGCTTCCTGTCTCGTTGTGATTAGCACTTGTCTGAGACCTTTGAGCCTGCCTTTTGCTTGGTACCTCTGCCTCGGACCTGCCGGCCTGCCGTGTCGACGACCTGCGCCTTTGTCTTTGGTCTCTACCTAGCCTTTCTGATTGTTCTGCCTTCGTCCACCACAGGTCCTACGGATCGGCTGCCATGTGTTCACATTTTCAAAAAGAAAACTTTGGTTTGAGAGATCTCGACAAAATATGCCACCAGCTAAAGTCTATAACTACAGCCAAAATGTCCTTGACCTTTGACCTCGGGAAGAGGTCGCTATCTTTAACTATCAAAAAAACTAACCACCAGTAACTTCTATGAATTTAAACTCCTTCTAGTCATGTCAGTCTATCACCTTATGAAATTATTTGGAAGCTACTTGGGGAAAAATGTTGAAAATAAAGTTTGCAGATTTTGAACAGTGTTTGTGGTGTTCCCCTGTTGCTTGTCACTTTTTTACCAAAATATAATACAAATTTAATGTGAGTTGTTGGCTCAAGCTAAACAAAAGGACATGACATATGATATGAACATGTTATGAATGTGGGCGTGGTTAACCAAAATCTCTGTTCCAAAATATACTTTTGCCAATTCTTCTAGAAATTACACAGACCTGTTCGTCATGTCCAGGTGACCAAAATGGTTGCTTTAGAAATTAAACCAACAGAAAAGCCACTGTACTTTTTGTTAATCAATTTGTCACATGAAGCCTTAACCTGGGTGGCAGGGGCAGAAGGGGAGAGTACAGGGTGTGTGGCAGCTGCCCAACCGGTGAGGGCGGGTCAAAATGGGGGCAGCAGGGGTGGGTCGAGTATGCCGGCCATTCACTGTGAGTCATTACTTTAATTTAAACGTAAATTACAAATGTTTTTAACAGATCAGATGAAAAAGTTGCTGTTTTTGTTTTTTTTTTTACACTTTCAGCGCATCACGCATCTCAGGAGCAAACAGTTACGCTACAAAGTCGGAGCAGTTCTGCATTTTATCATGTTAAGTGACGAGATAAAGAAATTATATGGAACAATTTTTGACACTGAGGTGTGAAGTCAAAAGGAAAACTGCAGACATGATTTTAGCGTTCTGCAGCTAACAAAAGCCTTGTTGAGGGAAAAAAAAGGTGAGTGGGACATTTATATAAATGTTAATGAATCATAAATTACATTGAAACAAACTCAGATTTGTTTCTTTAGTTCAAATGAAGTCATCTTGGCATCAAGAATGTGTGTGGATGGTGAATATAATCACATAAAGCATTTTAATGGATATTTGTTTAAATCATGTTTGATATTATTCCTTTTTCCCTTCATTCTTCCTCTGGGATTGTTAATCTAAAATCTGGCAGCTAAAATGCTTCATGTTTGCTGCAAAGCAACACAAGCATGACTGAGTGCTAATCTGGCCCAGAGGCTCCTGAAAATAATCCAGGTGCTTTTCTTTGGAGTTTCCTTCAGTGAATGTTGACATTTACACGGTCCTCATCGGAAGAGCACATTTGGAAGCCGCGCCACTTGGCAGAAGGAGGACGGAGGAGAACCGAGGCCTCTTCTGGTGAATGCCGAAGGCTCAAAATCCTGCAGCTGAGTACCGACGCCGCTCGGATACAGCTCCACTTCAGTGGCTTATCAACTGTAAAGCAAAACACGCTTTACTTCTCAGTGACTCCGGGCCAAAACTTCCCAGAGTGCCTTTAACAGACCAGCCCGCCAAATGGAAAAGGCAGGGAGGGGCCAAGGAGGCTCTGTGAGGTCTAAATACTAAATTATCTTGACAGGCCTTAAAAGTGGAATTAAAAGTCCATTATGATGTGAACAAAAGCGGGTGGAGGTTAAAAGCCTTCATTACGTTGGCCCATTAGGCCAAGTCAGCACTGGAATGGTGGAAAACATTTCATTCCACTGCAAATTTCCAAAAGACTACAGCAAAAAACACTCTTGGGTTGTCCTTGAAGGATTTTCTGCCTCAGTCTGCGCCGCCAAACAACAGATTAAAGTAAACAAGGTCAGATGCAATGTGACTGTTTCTGGGTAAAAAGGTGGAATTGGCTGTGGATATCGTCAACCATTGATTCCTCCTCAGCCGCCATGATGTGGCTCCGCAGGTTGATGGCTCTGAAATCTTTTGATCCCTCCTCATCATCTTTGCCTCATCAGAGATAAAAGGCTCCCATAGTTCGGAGTTATAATCAGTGCTTTCTCCGGCAAGCCAAATCTTAATAGCAAACACAGAGAGAGGCTGGAATTTACAGTCAAGCTGAAGAGCAAACTGCAGCGGTGGTCCATGTCCCAGTCCAGCGGCATCCCTCCCACTCTACGCGGTTGGTCTTGTTAGTATGTATAATTCAGCCAGCTTCTCACCTGGCTGCCAAAACGGAGACGTTCCCTCAGATCTCCACTTAAATTCATTTGAAATGGACGGCCGGTCCAGCGCTCAGCCTCTGCTCCGGGAAAGGAGCTGCCAGCGCCGAGGCTCGGCTGTTATGAAGCCAATTTCATCTCCTGGGAGGAAAAATGAGCCCAGGAATGTGCTGAAGGTCAAAGTAATATCAGCAAAAGAAAGACTAAAATAATGATTGCATTAACATGCAGCTGGGGATCCATGTGCTCTTTAAAGACTTCCTGTCGGGGGGGAGCAACAATGGCCACTCCATTTGTATTCTGCCGGGCCACGGCACAACATTTGTGGGAGAAGTGGGTGTCAGTTTTGTGGAAGAGCCTCCTCTTTAATGGCTGTTTGCTGGGTCTCTTTTTGTCCTCATTTGCTTCTCTGACATTTTTCTGTTCTAACGGTGGAGCAGCGCAGGAGCAGCAGAGCTAACGATAGCTTTCAATCCAGCATCACGTGTGGACTTTGAAGGGTTTCCTGATCTGAAAATTAGACTGATATGCAACATGCAGCATCAAGCCCATGAATTATTCATCCGTCCGGTCTCTGATGTGTTCCGCCCATGTCAGGTCAGAAAGTGAGGACTACAAAGCATCCATGTCTTTGCAAATGTCCTCCAGCTGCTCTTAGACCAGCAGAGGACAAGCAAAAAAAAATACGGCTCAGCATCACAGCTGTTTTCATGAACCGACTCAAACTTAATCTGCAAAACTGCAGGGTTATTTTGGCTGTAAAATATGAACAAATCTTGCTTCTACGACCGTTATATAGGCGCAAATCATGGTGTTTTCTTTAGCATTGACATAGTACTCACAGGTGATCATTCAAGCAGCCTTTATCTACATGTAGATCCAGATTATAATCTCTATATAATCACAAAATTGGAGTGACATTTTCTCCATTAAAATTAAACATTACAAATGTGGATTTTTTGGTGTTTTAGCAGCTTTTTAAACGTAAAGTGCTGCCATATATCTGACTGGAGGCAGTGTCCGTAAATTCATTGGTACCTTCAGCTTTGAATGTTCTTTGTTCAATTCTATTTGTGTTAAAGTGCTGAAAGACCCACGCCGATGAAAATGGTGTTGTTGGTGTTTTTAACATGTTTTTGTAGCATTTTTCTCATGATGGAGGACATGTATAAAATAATTTAAGATTAAAACTGTGTTTCTGAGTATTTCTTTATTCAAATTGTGCTGAATAAGGAGCAGATGAAAAAACTCTGGTCTGTGGTACATCAACTGCCATGGGTCAAAGTCTCCCTACTCCGCTACAATTCTGAAGCATCCACTTACAGACAAATAGATCGTCTTTGTTTTCCTCGTCTGAGCTGGAATTTGGATCAGAACTGTCTGGCTGGGTGGCTCTGTTATTGATCACCATTTTTTTGGCTTAAAATAGCATATTCATAAAGTAAGGACCATTGGGAGCACTTTGAAAATAGATCAAAAGATGATCACAGCGGGACTTTAAAAAGTGATTAAACTGCTGAAGAGGGCCCATGTTATTGTTCACTTGGGCCCCCAAACTGCTAAATCCACCACTGATAAAGAAGAGATGCAGACCTGAAAAGAAATGTGTTTTACTTTGTTAAAGTTGTAATTCTACAGTCACTTTTTTGTCAATCTTTTTTCAGTGCAAATGATAAACTAAGTAACATCAGTGTCTTAATGGCAAACCCTGTTGAGTTTCTTTTTCTTTTGTGCAATCAGAGAGCCGTCTTTTAACATGAATCGAGCGTGTCGGTACGTTGGGAGTTTGCCGTTTCAGCTCAGCGCTCATCACTATCAGAGTGCGGTAAAGTGACCACATCACTGCAGGCACTGCAAACAACACAAGGTCCATCTCACGGTCCATTTGCAGTCGTTCATGAACAAGATCCCAAGGTATTTAACCGCCAGCTGAGCGGGACACTGTCCCTTCACCTCAGGATATAATAATCCTGTTTTCAGCTGTTCCCTGCATTCCACACACTTGGAGCTAAACTGAGCTGTTTCTGAAAGATCCACAGGATTTCACAACAGAAGTGGATGGATGGATTCCATCATCTGGAGCCGCGGTCTCAAACTTTTTTCAGGCCACAAATCAGTTTAATGTCACGGTATTTTCACAAATCGGTCTGCATGAGGCTCAAGTGAGCATCAAATTTTCTTCAGCCTCCAGTTTCTCTTAACTTCTGAGGGTAAAGTGTATCTTCATCCTCTGTAAAATCTCTGTAGCTGCTTTTCTGCACTAGATTTCATGTAGGAACCATTAAAATGTGATTTTCCTTTAACCCATTAAATGTAAAAGTTGAAAGAAAAAAAAAAAACAACAATCAGACTTTAAGGTGCGATGGATAAATGCAAAAAAGAAACGGTCACTAAAACTGGTTTCTAAAAAGAATAACAAACATGAATCCACAGTTTGAACAACTTTCTAAGCAGCATCCTCGTAACATTAGACAGACGGCTGCTGAATATTCTGCACTATTATTATGGTCTGTGGGAACAATTGTCACAATAAATCCATATTTGGAGTAAAGACTCCTAGTTTTTGTGTGTTAAATGCAGCTTTCTTTTATTTTGAAGATTCTTCTTCTGTTTCCTTTCTGGATTTTTTTAGCCAAAAGAAACTTTCCAAATATGTTTGTTTTTGTAACTTTGTCAGCTTGAAGGTTTTACTTTAGCAGCCGCTATGATAACTTAGTGGATGGATTTTTGACACGTGACCGAGTGACTTGACATGCGTCAAGAATGAGTCAGATGTGGTGGAGAGTATCCAGTCATTTTTCAAAATAAAACTTCCTTCCTTCAGATTATAAATAAAACAGAAAAAATGTAGGTGGTGTTTTTTTACCAAGTGTCCCACAGACCAGAACTGGCACTGATCTAGTTCACAAATTTGGAACAACTTCTGTGCTTTTGGCTGAACAGGTACGACGTGATGAGACATAAAAACAGCTTAAGGACATTTGAAACTCCAGGTTTCAGTTGAAGATGGAAAAAAAAAAGTAAATGCTGAATTTTTTTTTATTTTATCTTTTATTACCTTTTTTTTTTTTTGATAGTTTGGTCAGGGATAAGACTTATGCCTACCTGTGTTTTTTCTTCTTTATAAAGCATTTTTTTGGGGCTGCTGCGACTCCGGTGCTAATTATACTCTGGAAAACACTACAAAAGATTTGGACTTAGTTATTTTCCTTGAACTTTTCAAAAATTACTGCAAATAAAAAATGCAGTTTTGTGATTTGTCATTAAAGAAATCCTTCCTCAGCTCTAATAAAACATCTGCATTTCTCATATTCAGACAGACTCAGGTTTAAAGTTACTCTCAGGGCTTCCAGCAGCATTTTCTTACCAGAGAAAAAAAAAATCATTAAAGTGGGTTGGTTTTGGGAGCAAACTTTGCCTCAGAAACTGCAGGTTCCTCAGGTTTCACATGAATTATGTATGTAAACTGTGGAATCACCCTGCATATGGATACTGCATTTCAAATAATTCATGCTTTTATTTTGAACAAACGTACATGTCTAGAATTAAAAAAAGGGCTCCAGGTTTTTTCCTTCAACTGTGATCACAATTCCATGAATGAATGATGCTAGAAAATGATGATGCCACAAAAAATACAAGAACATAATGTTGAAATGAATAACAGAATCCATGTTTTGGTTAATTGTAATTAGACAAGTGGTTTGATTCTGAAATCACTAATGTGAAACGGGTAGCAGCATCGCTTTCGAATGACTCGTTGGCGCTAAACACACAAATGAAGGGAATTTGGACAGGAAAGTAACGTACCAAAGAAGAGAAAAAAATTCTCCTATGGGCTGTCAACATTAATGCATTTACGCATGCGATTCATTTTTTAAAATGTACATATCTATATTCATTACGCAGCTTAATTACATGTCAGAAAAGACCGTCTTCCTCTTTCCGTCGGGTAGTTCAGGCTTCCACGGTGTGTGTCATTTTCTAAAAAAATAAACACTTCGCCCAGCAAAATCCCGCTTTTACCATGGTCATTTACAAAAGAAATAAATATTCAAATGATTTTCGTACTTTATTCTTATTAATTTTACAGTTTAGATTGCTTTCTCACAAAAATAAAACTATTAGATTGGTGGTGACGCTTGTTGTCACTGTAACACAACAAGGCGTCGCTGCTCTCGACTGCAGTCGCAGAGCAAAGCGATATATATGCTGGTCGTCACCATAGGTTCAGTAAAGCGTCAGTTCAGAGAGGAAGTTCACCTCTTACCGCTTGTTTTTGTCCAGAAGATGAAGAAAAAGTTTGTCTTAAAGAAGCCTGCACAGTGATATAAAACACCTGGACTATGTGACCAGAACTTTTTTTTTTTTTTTTTTAAAGAAGGGGAAGAAGAGAGAGGGAGGTTATAGAAAGGGGGTAATGGCACAACAGACAGGGGGAAAAGAGTTGGTTAAAGAAATTGGAAGATGATTACAAGGGAGGGGGGGGTAGAATCATAAAACTACAGGTAACTACAGGTAACAAGATCATTTCATGTCCTTATTTCATTCTCAGAAGCTTTTCTAAAAAGTACAACCAGACTTTCAGGAGTTTTAGCTCAGACCTGAACCCAGATCAGTTTTCAAAACGGAAAAGCTGGACATTCAGGAGCGTCCAGAACAGAACGACAGTTTACATTAAAAGATGGCGGGTAATGACTGCAACAGAGTATTAACCAGAGGACAATATGTACACCACATCATTAATCATGAATGGAGTTAAAGCAGGTGAACATGAACCTGCTCTGCCTGAACACATGAATATTTCCTGCCTAACTGTGCAGCATTAGCATAAAGCTGCTTGGTTTGGCTCAAATGATGGCCAATTTGGCAGACCTGAAAAAAGGTGACAGTTGTAGTGGAATGGGTCTTGAAGGAAACGGCCTCTCAGTAGAAAAACAGCCTCGGATCCTGACACAACCAGAGAAAACGTTGCTTTGTCATTTTCAATGCTGAGCACATAACGGATGGCCCAATTAGGACATGATACTCCTGGCCCTTTCCAGCCTCCATGTTGGTATCCTGCTTCTAGTTTCTCTGCTGATTCTGGTAAATGTGTCACATGTAAGGTGGTATTGATAATAAATTCCAACTGGGATAAAAAAAAAGTTCTTCAGATTTAAACAAACTCAGAATAACTTCGTTTTCTTCGTCAGCCCAGCAGACACAGTCAGGTCTGACGTTCTGACTAATTCAAGTTTAGATGTTGGTCAACGAACACTCAACATTTGACTTCACCAAAGAAGATCCAACATCTACGTTTCAAATGTTCTCCAGCCGGAAAACTAAACAAATAGCAATTAATTGCTTCCATTCGATCCACATCAGTCCTTTTAACCTGTTACATTTCCACGGATCATGGAAAACTACATTCCCCTTTCCCTCTTTCACACTGCAAAAATAACAAATCTGAAAGATAATTCTGTGCTTTCTTATGGGTGGGAGAATAGTTTCTGTTTGAGAAGCAGAACTTTACAAACGGCGCCAGAGAAAGTTGAAGGTCTAAAGAAAACCACATCATCTGCATAAAAGCGTCCCTTTGAGTCCGAGGGCCCCAAAAAGGTTGTTTGTTCTCTGACTGCGCAGAAAAATTACGTCACTTTTTTTTTTTTTTTTTTTGCTCAAAATCTGTCTGTTACTGTAAACAGAATCCTCAGATGGCTAAAACGATCAACATTTTTCCCCAGAGCTTTAGTCAAAGGAACGTCACGGAAAAGGCACTGCGGTCCGTCAGTCACACATTTTCACAGATGTAGGAGTTAGCAGGGAGTGAAAAAGCAGCTTAAAGTTTGTGTGAAGCTGGACTGTGTCGGCCCGCTAGAGACGAGTCCAAACCAACGATAATAATGAGCTTATTTACAAATCCAGCCTGTGTGTGCCAGAGGTGTAAATGCACATTCATGGCTTTATAAAGTGTCTGTCACAGGCTTGATTTATTGCTCTGCAGCGACTGAACGAAAATACTTAATGCAGCTTTTAGTTAGTTTGAACTCATGGGATGTGAAAGCAAACCACTCTGAATCCTCGGCTCTCTCGGCACAGTTTCTCCCAAAATGACATCCCTTTGACTGATTGCTGTTATTAAACCAAACAAATTGAAATAAACTCCTTTAAAACTTCGAACACATTTTTCCCCATAAAGCTCCACTTCTTATTTAGGGCAGAGAGAACATTTAGGATCCATTACCATCTCTGGAATAAACAGCAGACAATTACAGCTGGATCCCTTCCATTTGTATTGACCTCCAGTTTTAGTCACTTTTGGGGGTTTCTGTGGTGATCCAGAAGTTCAGACACAAAAACAGAGCCACCAGTGACTTCCAGATTACCAGGATAAAAGTATTTCTGCTATGAGGCAGAATCGTGTGAAGGAAAGACACAGGATGGCGGCGTGTTTTTGGATTTTGAACTTCAAGAGTAAAAAAGGAAAACTGTTGTTTTTTTTTTTTTTAAACTTACATTTTGTGCCATTTTCAAGCAAAGTCATACAAAGCTCTTGTGATCTGACAGTTGTGAAATAAAACCAGAAAACAACTTTGAATAAAAGCGATCTCAGAGATCAGTCAGTGTGAACTCATCCAAGTCATTAATGAAAGGTAAAAAAATGACAAATGAAAATCTGACAGAAGTCATGTTTTGATCTTTACATTTATGATCAGCACTGATGTTTTGGTACATGCTGCCTCTTGTCATTTTAGCATTTTGGTAAAACAAAAACTGTTATCTGAACAGAATCAGGGAGTAACTGCAAAAACGGGATACTCTGAGACATCGGGAACACATGCTTGAGTCCATTATGACATTCCTTTCAATGTTTGTGTGCACGTAGAGACTTAAGAAACTTTCTGTTAGGTTTTAACACCTGGTTTCATTTTTTTTCCTCTGTGTAGCACCAGTAAACCATGAGAAAAGCATCATCAGAAATAGTATTAAACCATTTGGCTTTTTTCTATGAATATTTAAATAAAATGCCTTTACATTTTATGTAGAAGAACAAAACAATTCTTCACACTCTTTTTGTCACATTATCTGCATTCTCTTCAGCTGCTGAAAGTTTATTCATTTGATTTTTAAATGTGTTTGTCTGCGTTTTAGCTGCTGGAGTTTCTGCTATGCCGTAATCACAACTAACCTTGCAATGGATCGGGCTGTCTGCGGGTGAAAAATGGTCAAACCTGTACACTGGTGACGTGTACAAAATATCAAGGTGAGTGAACCTGTATACAGAGAAAATGTTCTTGCAGGTTTTTTTTTCTACAGGTATGCAGGGGGTCACAGGTCGTTTGCGCATTCACAACAACATCTAACCAAACATTTAAATAGAGCGCCGTGTACCTCTCAAAATTGCTTCAACGTCAGAAAACACAGCTAGAATGAATCCATAAATAAAACACTCTTTATATGTTCCTTTCAGAAAGAAATTATGGCTTATTAGAGCACCTTGTAGTGTGGAAAATACAGTTCTTAATGATACACTTATCACATGAACTACAAAAGTACGTTCGTACCTTGAAGTGTCTGTACGAGCTTCAAGGAAATTGCAGGACACAGCTGCACTGCCCTTAAGACCCAAATGTTCCTCTCTACTGTGTGACACTCCGCAGATCCGGACAACCCAAAAACCCGCAGTCCCTGAACGGGTCAACCCTACACACAAAAGTTTGATGGAGGCTTTTGTGGTTAGCTTGTCGTGTTGTGTAGTGAAGGAGTGAATTCAGGTCACCTGTCTAATGGCCTCTCTGATGCATGGATGATATGGTTCAGGATCTTGAGCTTTAATGTTACTGATACAGTGAGGAGAATTCATATAGAAAGGACTCAAAGTAGCACTAACTTCTAGTTTCTGTCCAGGTGTAAACAGGAAACCCACAGAAAACACCAAACCTCAAGGAGAAAACAGGGCAGACCTCTCATGCAGTAAACATAAATGTTTCACAGAGCATGCTCACCACCAACCACGAATGGAAACCACTAACTAATGGCAGCCAAACCTCCACTTGAAGTGAAGCTGCAAGGTTTATATATTTACTACCACTACAGCTGTTGGAGAGGATTTCACAACCACAACCAACAGTGCATTTGTACATTTCTGCAAACTGTAGATAAACCAGAGAACTTACTGAAAGACGCTGCATCCTCAGCAAATCCTACCTGAATAAGCAAACAATGAGGCCGCGTCTTATCTGCCCCCCGACTGCTGGGGAGGGATTCTGCGGCGGCACCAGGCGGCGGTTTGCATTCATCAGCAGTCCAAATAATACCTCTAATAACATTTATTTCCATCTGCAACTCCTTTGCTTTCATCATCAGACACATTTTGAAGCTTTTTATGGAAATAAAACCTATTCCAGTTTGTTTTTTTACATATTTCTGTTACTTTTCCTTCTTGTGTAAGAGACGACATTGTCGTGAGCTGTAGCTTCATTATTTATGGCCTAATAATGCAAGAAATAATATGAATTACAAACTAAAGTCCCTCTGGCTGGAAAGCAATAAAGATTTAGAAGAAACAGGAAGACAAATGGAATCAAGACGGAGGAGAAAAGTTGTTTGCAGAAACTCAATAAAGAAACTGGAATTGCTCCCATAATTAAGAAGTCATTTTTGCACCAGCCTCTCTGTCTAATAATTACCAAACAAGAAATCGGAATAAAACATGCACACGTTTTTAATTGAAGTTCAACAGCTTTGCTTTTTCTGCACCTGAATATCTGCTGCTGCTAATGAGCTCCAAGTCGGGCCCGAATCCTCTGAGAAGGAAGGAGGCAATCAGAGGAGCCCGGCTCCACTCACTGCAGGGGTCCTCCTGCTCAGGTCTGCACAACTACATCCACTTTCATCATTAAAAACTATTGTATGGACAGCTGCATCCCAGCACCGTGGGAGGTGGGAGGTGGGAGGAGCCCAAAACATATGGACGTTTATAGAAATGAAGCAGCTTGGCATCATGTTCCAGCCACATTTTTCCTCTTATTTTAACACTAACACCTTAAATATAAATAAAAGTGTTAAAATTAAGAATCTTTCCATTCGGCTGTTATATAAAAACAGTAAAATCCTGTGATGATCAGCATTTCAGACCATTTTCAGGAGAATATTAGATCATTTTTCCACTTGTGATTTGTTGACACAATTCAACGAAGATCTACGACCACGAGCGGACTGCTGCTTCTCTGTGGGAATCCTGCAGTGTTTCCTTCTTCTGTTGAAGGCTCTAAACTGACATGTTTGTTTATGTAAAGAATAGATAAGTGTTGAATGTACACATCTATCCTTTTAATTAAATTACTGCTCTCTCAGCAGAAAGACACTCAGTGCTGGAAATACTTTCCAAAGTACGGATTTATGGACGTCAAACATACTTATATGGGAGCTAATCAGCCGTGTGTGGAAATGTGTACATGTGTGCGCACAAGATGAGTCGCTTATATGAACCGCCCAGAGATGCTGTCAGGAAAATCAAACAGGATTTTACTGCTAAAACATTTCTATCTCCTGCTGCAGCAGTCCTGGACTGAAGGGCTAGATTCTTCCTGCTTTATGTAAAAGTTTGACCCCCGCCATATTTTCAAAGACTCACCAAAATGTGAACACATTTAGTACTCCATAGAAAATGAATTTTTGCATTTTAAACACCCACAGATATGAAGGAAGTTACTCTGATTTTTTTTTTAAAAAGCTGCAAAGGTAACAGAAACTTTCAAAGCGTGCCAAAAACAACTTGACATTTTTCAACAGATTATTGAAAAGAAGGCTGCATCTACATTTGTGACTGATTGATTTTTCATGTTGTTGTGATTTGTTGTGCGACTGTAAAAACATGGCTTCATGTTTGCTAAAGTTTATTTCATTCAATGATTTAATAAACACAGCTACAGAAATAGCAGCAAGGTTTACATTCTTTTGAAATGTGAAGGAAATGCAAGATATTTCATTAAAAGGTATGTTCATAGTAAAGGATTTTCAGTCCTAAATGACTCCAATGAAAGAGTCCAACTAAAAGAAAATATGAAACTGAGTGAAACTACAACCTTAAAAGATTTCAAACGTTAAGCCACTTCAAATTATTCCAAATTATTGTGAGGAAAATGTGTGTTTCAACATCAACAGTTTGAAGATATCCTCCAAAGGATGTTCTGGATTGGTTTTGAAGACTCAGCTGTGAAAGGAGCAGGTCTCCTTTGAAAACCAGGAACTTTCTTGCATCAGAAGTCTCCTCACAGTGACCTTTGACTGCATGAAGTAAATACATCAAATTAAATCTTTCTATATGTCAAATCTTTATGTTCTTCTCTGAAGAGACTCTATTTGCGAGTTAACCTGTGACTCTGTTTCTTTCAGCTGTTCTCATTGGAGAAGCTCAATACCAACAGTTCCAGACGAGTCTGAGCAGATGTTCCAAAATGTCTAAAGGCTGTGGAAACCCAATAGTCAGATGAGTCTGGATTCGTAAAGTCACCGTCGATATAGTTGCAACTCTGAGGGCGACTCCTGCTGCACCTGCAGTAACAGCTAGAACAATGGCGAGGTGAACCGAGACTTTCCCGTGAAAACGACCGTTTTCATTTCTGAAAGCTGCCAGTTTGACTTCCTGCCTGCCTCCAACATCAACACATATTACCAACAGCTGGCGTGGTTACTGCATGTGTTTTCTCATATTCTTCATATTGTATTATTGCTTATTGTTCCCAGTAACAAATGATAGATTTAGAAATCTCCTAGCTCCAGCGAAATGCTGCTGCCAGCTGGAAAAAAAACCTCTAACAGCTGGCCTGCCATCTCTCAAAAGACTTCCATTCGCCGGCAGATGCGAGTCGGGACCGGATGCATTAAGCATATGGATGTAAATCCCTTTAAGAGCGAGTGAGACATTTGCAAGCCACCTGCTTTAGAGCGGCATAACTTAGCCTGCTCCTCAGACGTGTCTCCCTCCTACAGAGTCTTCTCCCCACAAGGTCTAAAGACATGTTGATGTGTGTAAATGTTAGTCAACGTTCAGTGCTCCACTCCAGCCACAAAAGTCCAACAGCACAACACTGTTTGGTGGAGTTGCTTATTGCAAATGGGTGAAAAGGTCAGAAGTGAGAAATGGAAACCAATGAGAGCATCTGGTCCTGCAGACGGCTCTTTTCCACAGTTTCCACCTCAGTCAGGAGCCATTGGGCTGACAAATAGAGAAGCAATGGTTTGTTCTCTCTTTACAGATCTAATAAAATGATCCACAGCAACAAGTTTTAGCCTCAGTGTGTGGAGAACCGGAAATGACCCAACGGTAGAACTAAGAAATAAATACACAAACATTTTAAATCACAGTAGCTGTATATGAAGTCGGCTTAAACATTTGCATGAATCGACCCTCATTCTGATGGACGATTCCTTACAGGGGGCATCATTGCTTGAAGCTCACATGAAGCAAACTTGCCAAATTTCGCTAATTTCCTGGATGTTCCAGTAGACACTATGGCGTTCCGCCGAAGGCCACCATTTTATCAACACAAGGTTTTCAGAAACCGGCAGGCGGCTCAGGTTTGACCTGCAGACGTTAATGCATGCAGCTTTAAACACGAAAAAACACTCATGCACTCTTGCGCTCATTCATGTCTAGCTTTTCCTGGACAAAAACCACACATGTACTGCAGTTCAAATGTTTTCAGACATATTTTTTAAATATTCATATTTCTGAATTTGATTTATTAAATGCTTTTAAATCCTAGAAGTCTGTATGTTTTATAAATAATCACTCAAAAGATGATGGAAACAGGAAAGCTTGTGTTTATTAACCTGGAAATCAAAGAAATGTAAAAAAATAAACAAATTAAAGTGTGAAAAATAAGTAAATATGTATTTCTAGACGTTAATCTTTTTTTATTTTAAATAAATCGTATTTATATATTCTGTTTTTGTTTTAATTTGTGCATTTCTTAATGCTTGTAGTTGTTTTAAAAGTCATTTTTAGTTTTGAAAATTGTGCTTTATGAAGAAAACTGCAAAAACTTCAGGAGCTATAATGACTTTTTTTTTAGAATAAACTAACCACCTAAGAAAAAAATAAATCTGTATCAGAAAGAAACCAGGGTACTAAAGTACATAAAAAATGCAATATACAACCAACATGTTGATGCACTTCCAAAGCACAGGGTATAAAATGGATGAAAGCGGAAATCCAGAGAAACAGGCAATGCTCAGGAAAGCACCAGACAAACGAGGAAATGTTTAAACTTTCAGAACTCACCTGATCCAGGCGCAGCAGGGTGGGCGGGGCATGTCGAGAAAGAAGAAAAAAAATTCAGCATCAGTTCTGTGTTAAAGCTCCAGCATCAAAAACAATGACCTAATGAATCACTTCCATCAACAGCAACAGCTGTGTTTGTTTCAGGTTTACATTTATGACTGAAAATGTTTTAGAAACAGACCCAAATTAGGATTAATTAACCGAAATGATGGAAGATCTGAGGGAGATAATTAAAATCACCAAAAATACCAAGCAATCAATATATATATATATATATATATATATATATATATATATATATATATACATATATATATATATATATATATGTACATATATTTTGCACATTTATTTCCTTTTTAGGGTAAATTGAGTTTTCATACACCAGGATTGTTTTCTAAATAAAAGCGTAAAATGTTAAAGAGCACATAAGCACTCGATGGGCTTTTATTTTTACAGTTTATGAACATGCAGTGCACTAGAGAGCCTCTGAAATCTACACAGATTATTTTTGTAGTTCCTGATTTTTCTGCTTTATAATAATATTTTTTCAAATACATTTTGAAAGCAACACAAATGCAGTGAATGTTGATGAGGATTCTTATCTGAACTCATCTATTATTTAATATTTCACACGATACCGTTTCTTAGATCGGATTTTTCAAAAACAATACTGGGAAAATGGACTAATTTCAGTGAACAACAGCTGAGTTTCATGTTAATTATATAAGAGAAAAAGCAAATACTGACCATCATCAACATGTTTCCTAAACAACAGAAACAGTCAAAAAGTGGACTTTTAATTTGGTTTACATTTGACATTTCTGTCACTAGATGTTACTAAATATCACGCTTAAATGAGTGGAGTTTCAAAGCATCACTTGTAAATTTTTGCCTCCATTATTTGAAATCAATAAAATTATGTACACTTTAACTATACGGGTCGTGATGTCTGTCACATGACTGGTTCATGTCTGAGAAGCTGGTCTGTAGCTGCTTTGATTGTCTTCATCATGAAGAACTGACTCCAACAAACTCCTCCCAACCCGACTCTCTACAGACTTCATATTTTAGCCATTGCAAGGAAATGAATGACAAGATGCTAACTGCTACAATTTGCTGTGAACAAATCCATCACTGGGAGGTTTAGATTGGCCTCTCTGGACAAAGAGGAATCAGCAACAGCAGTCGTCCTCTCCATTCACCTTACAATCTGCTCGGAATGCTTCAGTGCGTCTTAAACGGCCATTACTCCCAGATTATTGGGTTGCTGTTCACGACTGTCTATAAAGATAAAAGCCTCCACTGTAATGCAGTGTGGAGGAATCAAGTGAGCTGTTGTAAAAATGCAGAGCGTGAATCGGCATACGTTATCGTATTTTCTGCAGCCAGGCACTATCTGCCTAAAAAGGTCAGTGGAGAGAGAAGCGAGCGTCAGTAGTGGCGTGGTGTTGGAGCAGAGCAGCTTCACAGGAATCTTTATGCTCTCATTGATCCTCTCCATTTACTCCAACGCAGCCGTAGTTTCCCATGGAAGGTTCTGGCGCCAAGTTCATCAACCGACAGACTCAGGACATCATGGTTGTCAATGATGGCAATACATTTTTCTAATGATCCAGCCTTTTTACTCATGTCTCAAAATATTTCCCAATGTTATTCATGAAAAAACTGTCAGCCATTCCCCAGTGGTCATTTAAAGAACTGCAGTTATTAACATTTATTTGAAAAAGAAAAGTGCTTAAAACTAATAAATAATCGACATTGTATCGGTCCAGAACTAAAACTGAGTTTGAAACCTGAACTCAGTCATAAAAAAATCTAAAACCCATCAGAAACTAAAGCCTTAGTCACGTGCACCCATTCAGGTTCTGCGGGTTTTAGGATTTTCTAGGTGGGGTCGTCCACATCTTATGATGTGTTCACATTGAACGCAATTCACAAATCAAATTTGATCCCCAACCCTTGTCCAAAAATGCGCTTATAAACTTGACGCTCCTGATGCATGTGGGAGAAGCTTTTAACCTGATCGCTTCATGGAAGCATCGACTGTAGATCTCATTTAGAGATCAGGTTTATTTATTTTAAAAAGCTCTACCAAAGCATTTGTAATCATGTCTGGGTTTTTGGACTCCCCCAGTATGGTGAGCTTCACCATCTACTGCTGGAGCTGCTTACAGCGGATGCTTATTGACGGATGCTTACAGCGGTACTTCTGTCTTTCTGTGACCCAGTTTGATGACTTGCTGTTCCGCATTAGTTCAAGGAGGTTTTGACACTCAAAATGCAGGACCTCGTTGGGGGTTAAAAAATCCATACGACACGCATGCATCTCACCTACTTCCCCCCTTACGTGTTGTATAAATGTTCACTACAACCTGTCGTTCGCAGCATGAACGTAATAAAAAAGCGGAATAAATTTTCTCCCTCCGTGGGTTCACTTAGTGGTCTACGACTTTCTTTTTTCATGTGTACCACACGCGTGCCCCTGTACAGGTTTGACCATTTTTCGTCCGCAGACAGCTCGCATCGGAACATAAGGACAGTTGGGACTAATCCTTTAATTCCTGCAACGCTTTTGGTTGGACCACATTTTTCTATAGTAGGGCCTTGCTGACTGCTTTGAAAAAAGTGAAATGGACTCAGAAACACCTGCAGTTTGCTTTTGTGAAGCATTTTTCTACTAATTGCAGCCTTAATGTCTGCTCTTTGACTGTGATAACAACAAGAGTGTTTTGTATAACATATAGAAGAGATATATGGAAATGGAACGTTGTAATTAGAGGCTTTTTTCCCCAGACGAGATACCGGTTCTGTGAACAAAACACCCTGAGAACCTGCTCAGAATGGTTCAGCATATGACTTCAACAGCCGCTTCCTGCAGATTATTGGGTTGCTGTACACGATGGTCTACAAAGATAAAAGCCTCTGTGGTAATACGGTGTGTAAGAAAATCTCTACTGAAGGGAGCAGCTCCTGTTGTAAAATGGGGACATGAATCGGCATAAGTTATCTTATTTTCTGCCTAAAAAGGTCAGCGCAGAGAAAAGCAAGCATCAGCAGTGGAGTGGTGTTGGAGCAGAGCAGCTTCACATGAACCGCGAATCTTTATGCTGGTATTGATGAAAGGTCAAGGTGAGTAATGATATGTGGGAAAAGGTTTCACCTGTCTAACAACTGCACCTCATTGCACCGGCGTACTTGGTCAGCATGCATAACAACAGTCTAAGGAAGAGAATAAAGATCAGTTTTGTGGGTTGAGTTGCGTATTTTCACGTTCAAAGACTTGAAGGACTCTTGAATGGCATGACATGAGAACATTTTTGAGTTAAGGTCAGGAATCGTGTCTTACAAACCAGTGTTTTTCAAAGCTTTTTCATCTCTCAAACAGACCTAAAGGTATTCCACTGAAAATACTCTGTGGATTTGCCGCTGAATGTTTCCCCAAATTTCTCCCTCGGCTAAATCAAGAGGAAATATTTTGCCCGGTTCATCCATGAAAGATATTAGGAGGATAAAACACGATTGTGTTCTGGGTATAAATTAAGTAATGAATTTAAAGTGAGCATTTACAAGGTCTGTGACATCTTTTCATTAAGGAAATAAGTGATTAAAATACATTTCTCCAGGAAATGTTTCACAAAGACTTTCATGTATAAACCATATGCAATACTTAAGCCAGGGGTGTCAAACTCCACGCCTCGAGGGCCGGGGTCCTACATGTTTTCCAACCAACCTGCCACTGAAGTTCTTTATTAGCTAAACACACCTGATCCAGGTAATCAGCAGACACAAGACACAGGATTTCTGGAAAACCAGCAGAAAACCCCTGCTTCAGTCATTACTAAGCTGTGAGTACTGGCATCTCACTGCACGCCAATGCAGAACACGGGGTGTGCACGTCATACGTGAGTGACTTATTATTTTCTTTATGAAAATAAGAAAAACGGCACCCGCAGCAGCTCTCCATCTGCTGGCCAGCCAGCTGCCTACAGGTCAGCACTGCGAGCTCCGCTGGCCAGAACTAACAAGCTCTGCCCCCCTGTGCAGAGTCACTCGCTAGCTCTGCCAGACCCTGTGTGGCTGACCCTGTGCGGTGGCTCGCTAGCATAGTGGGTGTGATTCCACAGCTCCATGGACTCTATGACAGACTGTTAGGGGTGTATTCTGCCTTTACCCAATAGTAACCAGGGTGCTCTCCAGAAAATCTGCAGCCCCAGCGGGTTTAGAAAATTGATGGAAGTTCCAGATGAAAAGCCTCGCATCGAGTATGTTCTTTTTTTCTATCCTTTGGTCTAGTCACTGAAAACGTCATGTCACGCACCCCGCCCGACACCCAAAGTGCGCCGCAAGACTTCAGATCGCGTCTTTACGTTGACTTAACATTGAAACTTAATGCCCCTGCTGCGCAAATCGCATCCAGTGTGAATACACCTTCAGACTTTATAGGTTTTACAACACTAATTCTAAAAGACGGGTTTCATTTTCCTTGGTTTTTTTAATTCAAAAACATCCCATTCTTCAACCAGCAACCTACCAAAGAAGTCATTTCCCAACTACAGTCCTAGAATCAAAAAACCCTGACACTCCAGAAGAGTACAGGATTCAGTTTCTTTAGCCTAGAGAGCTCCAACCTGAATTAAGGCCTGGTGGTCAGGAATCAAACAAAGAAGCCACATAGGTTCCTACTCATCTGTTCCTTCAGGCGCAACTAAAAGACTTTTGAGCAACAAAAAATATACCTTAGATTCTACTCCATGATTTAAAAAAAACTGTCCGGTGGTGTCAGAACCACACAACAAAGCAGTGTTTGTGCTGTGAGTGGCCAATTCTACCGATGATTCCCATGTTTGTTCAAAAGGTTTGCAGTTTGGTCTTCAGGTTCACACAAACCTGAGACGACAGGTTCAGGTTCCAAACAACAGACAAGGAGAAACAGATATTTAGAGCCGTCCAACAAAACTAGAGAAACTTTCATTTAAAATTTTAGGTAAACTTTACTTGCTTCAAATGTAAGGTAAAATGTAAAAGTAGGCTAAATATATCTAGTTTAACAGAGGACTGGACTTCTCTCTTCTGCACCTGAAGAACCAGCTGATAGGTGATCAGTGTTGGATCTCTGGACGCCTCTTCAAAGGCAGAAGCTTGTTGGATCTAAGTGCTTTATGAATATTTTAATGGGATGTCTGAGTTTCATTGGTTTGTTTTCAGTACATTTCGACCTAATGAACCTTTGCTCAGATCTAATTCATTGTCGTGACCATTGGGTTGGGTTTGTTTTTGAACAGGTTGGTGGAAGCGATGAAGTGGATGTAGGGGAGTAATTTCTCCTCTCCAAAAAAGCAAATCTTTGAAGTTAAAGTCAGTAGAACGTAAATGTAATCCTGTTGGTCTGACAAAGTTGGGTGCAGTGAAAATAAAACGTAATAATAAAATCACTCATTCCTTTGAGGCAACGGCCCTCAGAGGGTTTTTTTTTTCTAATGAGGAGTGTGTGGTAATTATCGTGACTGTCCTCAAAACTAACCAACAACAAAGCTGCACTGATGTGGAGAATGTTTCCACGACAACATACAGTTCAGTTTCAGCAGCTCTGAGGTCTGCACCAACTTGAAAAGTTAGGGTGAACATTCTCGCCATAATCACCGGAAAGACAAGTTGTTATTTCTATCTTTTTAAACACCAACAGAGTAAATAATAAGTCACATTTTGATTCAGATCCACAGATCTTTGGTCCCATCTATAAAATGGTATGCTTTAGATACTTCCTTGGTTTCACTGTGATCATCCATTTGTGTTTAGATGTTCCTCAATGCAAAAAAAACAGAATCTTAAGTTCCTAAAGAGGAACAACAAAAAACAAGCTAAAGTCACAAAGTTCAGAAGGAGATTACCTATAAATTGATGCTGGGTTTATGATCTGAACAGGAAAAGGCTGCATCAAACAGTAATCTAAATCTTTAATAAGCCACGGGCTGGATTTCTTGCTGGAGCCATGCACTTTTAGCATAAACTCGGATTGTTGGGATGCTGCATAGCCGTTTGTTTGGGAACCAGTCCAGGTCTTAATGAGGCTAAGCGCATATACATCTCGTGTTCTTTCAGCGCGTGGGGACCAAACCACACCAGTAAAAACTTGCATCAACAGACAGATGCCTCTGGCTTCTGTTGTTTCTGCATATTTGCATCTTGGTCTTTTGTTTTCCTCTAAAGCCTCCCACAGTGTCCCGCTCAGTCGCAGCAGAAGGGATGGCGGGGCGGCAGAGGTGCTCTTTCAGTAGCAATAACCACGGTCATTGTCACTCCATCATCCGCAGCTCTCATTCCCATCGGCTTCGTTTTTGAGATATCATAAAAGAGAACACGCGAGATGAACCGGAAATGTATGTGAATTATTAATCCTTCAGTCCCTGTGGAAAGTTTGTTTCTCCTGTGTGTGTAGGTGTGTGCGCGCCTGCATGCAGCAGTGTTTTTCACACACTGCTGGCTACTGCTTTAAACTTCATACAGCCTGATTCAAAATTTATGCTGGTAGCTCCTTTGGCGTTGAAGAGTTATTGCAAAGGAGCCAAATGAAAGTCTGCAGTAACGGCGAGGAGGTAAAAACGTACGGATGATAGGAGGAGGAGGAGGAGGAGGAGGCCACACAGATTGATGCCGATAAAACTCACGGAGGAAATTAGGCACAAAAGAGGCTTGGAGCCTGATGGAAACAGACACGCTCATGAAACCAAACCTGCTGCTGAAAAATTCAAGAAGTTCAGAAAGAGAGGCCATCACTGTTTTAGCAATAAGGATTCAAATAGGGACAGAGGGTGACCGCTGGGGTGGAAAACATGATTTAATAGGTAATTGCTGAAAAATGAGATCACATTTACTGTGAAAAACGACCCAACACTTCAGTTTATGGTTGTAATGACTGGCTAACATGGACTTTGATGAGACAAAACATGATAATTCACAACGCTGTGCAGCAATATAAAGTCATATTTTTTTTATTAAAAAAAGATCCCATAGTTGTGAGGAATGTGCATTTGTGGGATCAGCAGCTGCTAGCGAAATTAACTTGTTTTGGTTCAAAACACTTCAAGACATTTTAGATCTTTAGCAGCAGTCAAATGGAGCCTGACAAAACCCAAAGCTGTAGCGGTCCACGTGGATGACATTATATTCAATACGCTGTGGAGGTGAGACGAGGACATCTCTGGTCTTCTTCAGGCTTTTGAATGCTACCAAACATCTGCACAATCTCTCAGCTACCAAACAGGAAGTTCAGAAAAACGTTAAATTCTACTCATGCACACCACCAAAACCCAACTGCACCTTTGTGTGGCGTGAGAACAGCATACAACAGCAAACCAATGAGTGTAGGTAACTTCCATTATTCTTACGAAAACTTCCGAAAGACAAACAGGCACTCCTTAAGATGCAGCCACGCCTCTCTATGAGCTTCTTGGGCCCAGACAACCCAAAAAACTGCAGCACAGGTGCATATGACCGAGGCTTTAGGGACATCCTCTCTAGACTGACTCCCCCATGTCACATGAGCTGCTAAGCATATTGTGGCATGAAGCAGCTAAATGACCAGACATGAAACCACTGCCAACATCAGGACCACGTGCAGATCAGCAGAGGGCTTATACACAGCATGTCATCATATGCAAACTGTGAAACTTGAGTTGCAGAATGCAGGAAGTTTAATTCCAAGCCAAACCAGCTGGAACTCAAAGTATTCTGAGGATATATTCTAAGGATATTTTTATGGTCCTGCAGCAGTAAACTTTGCACGGATTTCCATCTAAATATTTATTTTAGCCTTTTTGACCTTTGGCAGCAACGATCAGTTATTTATTCTTCAGTTCATATTTGATATAGTTTAGATTTTTTTCTTTTTTGGACTATTTTGTGATTTTCTCCATCGTGCAAACGCTGACATAGTCTTTTCTTAGCAGGGGCTTAGCTTCTTGCCAGAGGGCATTCTGACTTGTTGACTCTAAAAAGCCAAAAAGTCATTCATCATCCCTCCAACTGTGAGACAAGTGTTCAACTTCCTGGGGCACAAATCTGGATGTTGTGTGAGAACATAAGTTAGTCAGAAAGACATGAGACTTCCTCCTCCAAACACGGATTTTACTTTTTCTGTTTAGTGCATTTAAAGGTCTGCATTGAAGTTAGAGATGAACCCAGAAGCATGATGATTTGTTGTAGTTTTGATAATAAACTGTGTTTTTCTTATTTTATTTATGAATGTGAGAGTGTGATCACTAGTCATAAATGCAATAGACACATTCTTTGAGTTATATAAAGATCATTTAATTTTTAATAAATGCCAAAAAGGGGACTCATTTTTACACGTTTGCCTGGCATGTTCTGGTCTCAGCCTTCTGCTCTATACATGTAAGTGTGTATTCAAAGATTCTATAACCCCCCCACCCCCAACAAAAATAGATTTAAACTCCTTCAAAGAAAGGTTTGTAGCAATCATAGTTTTGTGTCTGACTGATAACGGAACACTAACCGTATCATGTCTGACTTTATTTCTAAATATTTTTTTTTCCATTCCTGGATTAAATGATTGTGAATTCCACATACACTACACAGCTTTCATTTAACCTCAGACAGAGAAGATGTTTTACATTTTTAATAGCAATTCTTTATGTGTGTCACTATCTCAATAACAGAATAGGTCTTAAAGTGGTTTGGATGAAAAATGAAAGACAAAAGCACCTTTTCCGGAAGATACTAAAGATACTAAATTTGGTTTCGTGTTCAATTGGAAACCTGTTAGTTCATTTATGATGTCATGACGATTTTAGTTGATCGAGGGAAGCTGTCAAGCTTGTATACAGAGGATGTAAACAAAACTAAATGTGTCGTGAACTTACTAACCTCCAGTTTGATCAGATGCTTTGTGACATTCAGCAACTGGTTGAGTTAGAAACACTGACTGTATCTGAGAACTGGACTGAGTGACTCCTCCCCCTCTGGGGTTCCAAACAGGAAGTCCCCACAGGCTCCAAGAAAGCCCAAAAAACTCCTACAGAGAAATCAACAGCTACTACTCAGTCATTCTTTACATCATAATAACCATTATTGCACTAAGACCTTTTTTTAAAGTCTTCCTGATAACTGATAGCTTGATAACTCTCTAACTGAGGCTCTGGAACCACACGTGGCTCTTTGGCTTTAAAGAAAAATGCTAACGATTTAGACAAGTAATACATTTGTAGTTTTGGTTAATTTGTTTCAATTAATAAAGTTTTGTTGTTCGCTATGTGTAAACTATAGATTCTTCATGTTTGCATTCGTTAATAAAAGAAGAAAAAGGATAACGATGCACCATAATGATAGAAAAGTCTAGCAAGTCTAGCTCGGCTTTTCTTGTACTTTTAATTCAAGTTAAATCTGATGCAGCAGGATGATCTTGTTGGACTCAGGATATCTTTTATTTTGAAGGAACCTTGTTTGTGCTGCTGTCAAAAATAATATAATGAATATAAAACACTATTTTAAGTCAAGTGTTTTAAATGTTTCAAAGGTACATGTTATGAATGAACAGCTTAACAGCCACTAAAACATAAGGTTTATTTTTCTTAACGGTAACTTTACAGCTCTCACTGGATTTTGGCCAACAAGAAACTATCCCAAATGACTCTTAGTGTTATACAACCTATAGTTAGAATACAAACACTAATCATCAGAACAGTCAGTTTCTTAAGAAAGTGTCACTAATCCGAACAGATTTTATGAAAATGATCCGTCCAGTGTGTGCAGTCTGTGGCTGACATGAGGAGAAAACATAACTGAAAATGTTTGATTCACTTCAGATAAAGAACGTAACGTTCAGCAGCCTTAGTTCCATTTAATGCCAGTCTTATGGAATGAGAAGGTAAACATAACGTGAAATCACTTTGAGTCCAAGGTTTTGCTTTTGCTTCAGTAAATACAGGCTAACTAATTCCTCTGCCAAGTTTCTCTGAGCTTCAATATGCATGTCTGAGTGCAGCTATTAATTATAGGCATTGGCAATCTAATCAATTCCTCTACTGAGAGTGGAGAAACAAAATCTATGAGGTGGGGAGTCGATGCAGTCGATGAACTCCGACCTTTTCATTAATCTCCCACCACCCACGCTAATCAGACAGCACAGCTACATCAACAGTGTCAGCGCCAAGCTTCCCTGGATTACCAAAAGGAAATGCAGCAGCGGCACAGGCGTCTCTGTTTCTGAGGGTAAAAACTAAACAGAACCCTAGTCTGGAATCATTGATAAGCCAAAGAGTAACACCTCTGCTGACAGAGGCACTGAAAACGAGTCAGGAGTTCATGAGTCATTGAGAGGCCACACTGTCATCCCAGATTATTATTCTGCTGTTAATCCATCAACAAACATAAAAATGATGCTTGGATTATGTCCTCAACTAATGACTGTGTGGAAACATTCAAACTGGTCAATGACTGAACCTTTACACACTGTTGCCACGTCAACAAGGCATAGTTAGGGATGGACACTTTTTAAAGAAATAAATGGAAGTCAAATGTTTAAACATTTTTAGTTACTTCATGGAGCAAAAAAAAAGCTGTCATTTATGTTTTTTGAATATCCGATCAACTAGAATGATCGTTATAACCTGTGGCAGAGCTTTAGACAGAAAAATTTGGCTAAAAATCATCAACAAATAAATCAGTGATAATCAAAGAAAACCATCTTCAGAAAGTGAAAAGTAAAAATAGCTTGTTTTAAGTCAAACTCATTTTTTAAAATGATTCTTTGTAAAACCCCCTTTGCAGATTTTTTTTTTTTTTTTGCCTAATCCAAAAAAGTTTTTCAAATTATAAGAATTTTTTTCACTAATTTCTATGGGGTCTGTTTTTGAAGTGTTCTCCTGTCTGAAATTCAGGAGAACTGTCAGATGAGGCAAAAAAAAGTTGTCTAGGATTTAAATCAGAGTAAAATCTTCTCTTAGTTGATTGCAAACTTAAAGAATAAATGTGTTTAATTATTCAGTGTCTTCTTTTCTGGCGCCTGTCGCTTTAAAGAGCCACTCCAAAGAAAATTGTGTTTTTGGTGTTTTTAACATATTCTTGGTGCATTTTCTCATGATAGAAGAAATACATTGCAAAAATTGATCTTAAATTTGCATTTCTGATGCATCCGATTGCAGACAAATAGATCCATGTATGTCTTTGTTTTCCTTGTCTGAGCTGGAATCTGGATCAAAATTGTACAGCTAGATAGCTCAGATATTGCTCACCATTTTTGTTGCATCGTGAATGTTGGGAATGAGAGAGGATATTAGTTAGTGGAAGTATGTAAACAGAGACTCTCAGCAACTTTGCTCTGCACAAACGTCCCAACTACAACTCAGAGGAGAATTGAAGTCAGCTCTGCAGAAAATATGTCCTCGTAATTGACAGGTTTTTAGATATTTACTAACAATGACATAACGGTAATCATAATTCAAAGACGACTTAATAGAAAATAGATCAAAAGATGAAGAGAGTGGGATTTGTGGAAGAAATGTTGTTACAGAACATAAAAAAATAAAACCTGAAAGAATCCAAGCTGAAGCTCTTGTCGGAGCATCGAGCCTGCAGAAATAAAAGTACTGTTGTATTTAATATCATCTTCCCAGTGAATAAGCTCCAACATAGAATCAGAGCCCATAGAGTCTTAACACTGCTTTGTTTCCTTCCAGCTTCTGGCTTTTCTCAGACTGCAGGTTCCCCACTTTCATTACAGCTGCACTAATTTGCTGCTGCTTTTTGCAGATGAAATTATTCACCCAAGGACAAATTGGAACTCTGACGACTCCCTGAGGCTGCTTCTTCAATTTAGGGTTCCTCCCTCTGCAATATGTAACACCTGATTAAACTGCAATATATAGTTCATAGCTCTGCTGCAAACTTTTGCAGATGTTGTTTAGTGCTTTTCCAAAGGTCTCAGACAGTAAAAATAAAAGCAAGAAAATGTGTTGCTTCGGTCATAAAGTGGCTCCTTTTAGCAGCAGCGCGGCTGTGTTTACAGCAGGTCAATGTGTCCTGTCGATGGGAAAGCTTGCACAGCTCAGCATGCGCCCCTTATCTTGGTTGGACTGCTTGATCGATGAATGCTGAATAAACTCATCTCTCTGCAGCGCCGACCCGATTGCTTTAGTCCGCAGACACAATCAAGGGGATACCAGCTGACAAATAAATTCAGCAGTTAAGCAGATGGGCTTGGACACAGTGAGGTGCAGCTGCTGAGGCTCCGACCTCCTCAGGCTGAATTGGTCCTTGAAAGGAGCGTGAGTTGTCAGGCGTACCCCCAAAAAAGCAAAAAGATGCTGCGACTTGGGGAAATTTTGTACAAAAGTGGATTAAAAAGTGAAAAGTTCGAGGCATGTTTCTGAAAAAGTGTCAAATATGTGGTAGAGCTGCGTCAGAGCTAAAAACAGCAGAAACACAGAGTTTTAATATATAATCCCCATCCTGCAGTTTTAGGACACGAAGCGCAGTGCTTTTTGTATTAGACAACTTAAAACAGCGAGCGATTAACACATGCTGACGTTCACATCCTCAACCTCATTTCCAAGAAGAGCCAGAAGCTTAACGTCTCATTTAGGGCAGCAGGACGCTCACATATGTTTTTCGTGTGACCTCTCAGTTGACCTAAATGAGGTGAAAAACCTTAAAGCCCAAATGACACAGCAGCATTAAAACAATAGGCTTAAAAATATATATATTTTCCAGCTCGGAGTTATTAATTTTCATTGCAATCACTTCAGCACAGCCAGCTGGTAATCATAAAATCTCCTCCAAGCAGACTTCAAAAAGCAGGAGGGAGCAAAACTTTTAGTAAGTCTATTATATTGGCTTTGAGTCTGGGTCAGATGCTGCGCTCATCCCAGTAATGGCTTTCTGTCTGATGCTTTTCTGGGAGGTGATGAGCAAATGCTTCTAGTGTCATTCCAGGGAAGAAATTATCACTTAAATCCACCATTATGGATTTCTATTTTCAGAGCATCTTTGAGGAACCTGTGGAGAAAGTCCTCTGACCAAGAAGGCGTTGCAGCCTTCTTTTTTATTTGCATTTAAGTGGTTTGAAATACGTTATCCTTTTCAAATGATGGTTATTTCTGGATCTTCAGCTCATTCATGATGCTTTCTGAGCTTTGATATTTCTTACAGTTGGTCTTTAAACGCCATGCTGTGAGAACTGTTAGCAAATGCCTCGGAGACGTTTTCAAATTCTAATTAAACACAACTGATCATGTGTTTAAGCATGCTTTAACTGTTATATTCCTTTTTTTTCCAACAATAAAACCAACACATGTATTGCTCTTTTCTATCACTTTAAAAAAGTTTTTGCTTAATTTAACATAAAAATAGACAACCTTTATCCTTTGAAACCTACACTGCAAAAGCCGGCCCATTAGAAATGAGTCAAATATTCTTACCCTATTGGCAGATTATCTCTAAATAAGCAAAATAAATCTGCCGATGGTGTAAGAAAAATCAACTTACCAGGAATTCTTATACCAAAAAATACATTCTAGCCACTTAGACATTTTTGTAAACGAATATTATTTCCATCCCTCCATCTGTTTCTTTCGCTCATCCGGGGCCGGGTTACGGGGGCAGCAGTCTAAACAGCAGAATTGAGGAGATCCTCAAAGAATTCCTTCCACCGCCCGACAATATCCCCAGTCGAAGTCAGCAGCTCCTCACCTACACAGCAGAAAACTGCTTTCCCCTCCTAAAGCACCGGATGGTTTGCCAGAACCTCTTCGAGGGCAACCGATAGTCCTTCTCCACGGCCACCCCAAACTCCTCCCAGGACTGAGTTTTTGCCGCCACGACAGCCCGGGCCACAGCTCGCTTAGACTGCCGATACCTGTCAGCTGCCTCTGGAGTCCCACAAGCCAACCAGAGCTGATATTATTTAGTATGACTCTTTATTATTAAGCTTCTTCTAAGGCTGTGGTATGCATTTTAACTAGTTAAGTAATAAATAGTTTCATATTTTCTGCCATTTCTGTCAGGGATTTCCCTTTTTTAGACTTGCATTTAGCAGGACTCACAACAGAAAGAATGAACATATTTGGTAGGGAATGAAACAAATGTGGGAAAAATATTTTCTGGTTTGGGATGAGGAAACAAAGATGCCAGCAGGCTTTCTGCCACTTACTTTAGCATTTCAGATAAAACTGCAATTTACAAAATATTTCCATTAATTTTTTGCGATTTCCTTTGTGCTTTTTCATCAACCTGTAGACAAAATGCTTTTAGAATGTAAGTTCAAGGGTTAGCATTGGTGCAGAACTTTGTTGGTGATGGTTTGGCGCTGTCATTTGTTTGAAATTCAAAAAGAGTGAAAGTTCAAGGCCTTTTTCTGTAAATATTCTTTTTTTCAGGAAGATCTCTTTATTTTGTTTGAACACCACGAGTAATACATTTGTAATTGCTTTTAATTAGCTGGGTGTGATTGCTTGTGTCATTCATCTCACTTGGTGAACCCAGCATCTCAGTGTTTGAAATATCCATAAAAAGGTGAAGAAAAAGTGAAGGACATGCTGGTTTAAATCTAACAAACATCTTTAAAACTAATTTGTCCAACTAAAAAATTACAACTAAAAAAGCAGCAAAATACTTTCTTATCTAATATTTATAGAAGTCCTGTGTTTTATTTTTATCTTAAAGGTCTGTGTTATCAATAAAAATATCTTTGGATGTTTGCTATCATGAGTGAATGAAAAAATAGGAACAGCTACATTTATGACAACAAAAATTCATCTCATGATACTAAAATAATGCAGAAAATGTTGACATTGATAGTTAGGATAAAGTATTAAGAAAAGATGTGTTTCAATAATTTCTACAATCAGAGTCAAATAATTGTTGAATTTAAAGCAAACACTGCAATTTTCCGGCAGATTAGCAGTGAAGCAAAAGACAGTTCAGTGTGATGAAATTGAATGCAAGCTGATTTTAATAGCTTATCTTTGATGATATGGAAAAGTTTTGTGCATAAATATGATTTTACAAAAAAAACGAACAGACTTTTGTTTTTAATTTAACCACAGAGATATTCCAATATAAAAATAAAATCTTTATCTTTAGCATAGATGAAAAACAATGGAACAAGTAGTATAAACATCCTTAAACGTGTCAGCTTTTTGTGAAAAATCCTATTAGTGAGATGACATTCCCGCAAATAAAGGCTTGGACATTATTCAGTTCCTCAGAGCAAAATCTGCAGCAGGTAATGACTCTGGTCAGAGAAGCACAAACCAGCGCCGCCGCGCTTAACCTCGACTGTCTGTTTGACTGTTATCAGCATCTCTGCTTCACCAGGGAAATGAACTCTGTCTAATGAGGAATTCTAATTAATCACAAACGTGACACTCAAAGTGGAGGGATCCATCAGAGTTTTCCCCCGACCCACAGGCGGGTCACGGGCGGGCACGTGCCAAGCTACAATGAGCCATTCAGGTTTTTCAGACAGGAAGTCTCACAAAATCTTGGTTTTCTTAGGTAAAACTATTTTGTTCATTTTTGTGTGATAAAAGTTGATTTAAAAGGTTGAAGCTTTAGCTTCAACAGCCCTCACGGGCTGGATACGGGCTGCCGCAGGTGAAAAATGAACAACTGTACAAGGCACGCAGGCGACCTGTGTGAAATATCAAGGTCATGCACAGTCAATAGGAAACCAGCACTCACACCTGACTAATGACAGGGCTGTAGTGTAAGGACACCGTACGACAGCATCACCCATACGTCATAAATATGTGATACTTCCATTTATCCTCACAAATACATCACAATACACTTCCAATACAAGGAAATGAAAAGTTTCATTTTTGCCTTCAGGTGACCGAACGCCTGCGACCTCCTTCTGCCTGTTCATACTTCATAGCAATCAGCCACGGCATCAATAATTTTGTGTCCCTACCGTAATCATGTGGAAGTTGGCCAGTTTCGCTTTTGATTCTCCGTGATGACTGTGACAAACTTTTGAGTGGCATTTATGCTTTTCAAGCAGTTCTGTAGTTTGTTTAAAAAGCATTTAAATTGTGCATCTGTTCTTGCTTACGCCCAGAGGACTCAGACATTTGGAATTTATATACTTATATACCATTTCTTAACCTCTTCAATGAAGTTTTCGGAATCGACAGTGTTAAAAACAACAATCTTTTTTGATCGAGTTTGCTCCACCATCACGCATTCTAATAGCACAGAATAAGCATAACGTAAATGGTGGAATATGCACACGATTGTTCTACAGGCGTAAAATTCCAGTCATGGATGGTGTCATCAGCTTGTGTCACATTTCGCAGCAATTGGAGCGATTCCTATCCGATAGCCTTTGCGACCAATGTGACCCAAGAAATTACAAATTGCTATGAAGCATAAACCGGGCATTAAGATGAAGCCACTTCTCTATTTTTGATGGATGACGGAAGTGTTCATTTTTAGGAATACCTGAAACAAGGAGCAACCAAAGAGAAAAGCACAGATTCCAAGACCTAAAACTCATATTTTAAAAAAATCTAAATTCATTCATTCATCTTCTATACCGCTTTGTCTCTTTCGGGGTCACAGGGCTGCCGGAGCCTAACCCGGCCGCTCATGGGCGAAGGGACACCCCTGGACAGGTCACCAGTCTGTCGCAGGGCCACAATCACACACACACCGTGCAGCCCAGAAATCTAAATTGTCTTTCATGATTTTCTTTTCACATTTGGTCCATTCTTAATCATGTGAGTTCCTCGCCAAAAGAACTACTAATGATTCTCAAGACAATAGAACGTGAAGTCTGCTTCAAAAATGTAAACTAAACACATTCAGCAACTTTCCAATAACCAAAATGCATCAATGTGCTGGAAGCACTCTCTGGTAAGATCTAAACAATGCTAAAATGATACTTTAACATGTTGCTACATGACATAAAACCAGGATAAAAATCGCCTGAAAACAATAAGCTTGTACTTAACTATAGCTTTGGAAGTTATGAAATGAAAAAAATAGAATAAGCAAAAAAGCATGATAATATATTTATAAAGATTAGAGAAACTTTAAAAAAAGGAAGAAAAGTCTAGACATTTTTTTTAAATTACAAAGGACTACCAAGGTTGGTAAAAGCCAAATTATACTTCCTTAAAAAAAGCATCAGAAAGTGTTATTATAGTTTAAAAGTACAATCTTTAATAAGACGTGTAAAGTATGAGCCGTTTATTTTAGTGAAAGTGGATTAAAGATCAAAAGGTATAATGCTTTAACAGATTGAAAACTAACTTCAGACAATAAAAAGGTCAGAAAGTTTTTTAAAAAGCATTTATATTAGAACATCAAATATAGCATTTTGTTAATAAAAAAGAAGAAGTGCTTTAAACTCCAAAAGTCAGATTTTCCAGTTGAGAGCATCACATCACTTTCTGTTCACTCTGAAGCAAAGGGGCTTCTCATACCAGTGATTACACTTCTCTGTGTTGGTTGTTGCTCACAAAAACATATTAAAGATATTTTCTACATTTATTCTGAGCTTCTTCCTTTTCAGCTCTCCAGAGGCTTGACATCTTCCAATAAACCGGTAGCAAACAAAGAGGTCACTCCACCTCCAGAGGACCACAATGCAGCAGTTCTTCTTCCTCTCGCACTTTTCCCTGTCAGTTTTTCAGCCGTAGAAACTTCATGCTCCTGTCCTGGCAGCGGCTCAGGGACAGAGGTTCACATTTGGATGAAGTGCAGAGCTGGAAGCTACAAGTCGTGGGATGTTTAACTTGGCAGCAAATGGTGCTGACTCAGCAGTGCTCTGTCAAGACCCAGACAGTACATCTCTATATCATCACTGCTGTTCTTAAACACTGGGATGGTCGAGATTAGGGGAAAACTTTACGCAATCTTCCTGCTACTGTGAATCAGATATTTTTATGAGCAAAACATAGATACAGAAATAAGATTTCATCTTTAGCCAGTTGTGCAGCATTTTGTTTGTTCAGATTTTACTTCATCACATCATTTTTGCCAAACAGTGAAACAAGTTTTTCACACAACTATTATTTTTGAAATTAAATATTTACTGAAATTGCATAAGCATAATTGTTTGTATTTATAATAAAAATCAGATCCAAAAAATGATTTCATGTAAATGAATTTCAGAAGGTATATTGGATTATGTCCATTTGACTAAATACAAGTCACATTTTAAACTTAGCTTAATTATTTGTCCCAAGTAGAGCTTCTTAACCATCATAGAATACAATTACCTGAAGGGGCCCCTGGGCACGGTCATTAAAACATTGAAATTGATCGTCTGTGTAGATTCTGATTTATCCAGGTAGAATCCATCAAAGTAGAAGGTTTAAAAAAGGCAGCCAACTTTTTTTTTATTTTAGAAGTTCTTCCAGTTTTTCTGCTTTGATTAAAATAGATATTTGATTAATTTAATGTATTAAAATATTAAACTAAAGCTTCCATCTTCCCCATCTGCAACTGAAACCCCAAAACTGCACGTGCTGTTCAAAAGTTTCTAAATGTTCTTGTAATTTCGGTCGGTTTAATCGTTTCATTCTGCAAAGATCCCAATATGCAAACATGTTTTCTCTGAGGTCAGAACCGCCTCTTGATGAACCATCTCCATTTTGTATTTTTTGTTTAGGTCAAAAAGAGACAGAAATGAGACTCCTGTGTCAGTGGAAAGATGAGGAAAAGGAACTCTAACTTCCTGACTGAAGCCTGTTTTAAAAAGAAAAGAACTTACAGTCAATCAGTTCACCAAAAAACCACTAAGTATTTTACAGGGACACCAGAATGAGAAAAGTACATGAACGTCTAATGCTTAGATTTTCCATCCAAAACTTGTGAGAATGAAATTTTATAAACCTCAAGTTATTTTACACCAGATTGGAATTGTACTCAAATTGGGGTTTGGCCTTCTGATTGACCTTTGACCATAAAGATATCAGTTCTAGAACCTTCTAGGAGGGCGCTTTCCAAAAAGTGTCAAACTCTTAAATTTCCAGTTTCTGGTTCAATGCAATATTTTCCAATCCAGATTTTGACAAACGTGTATGGAGTCAAATCAGGATCAGCCGAATGAAAAGAAGATTTTAAATTTAAAAAGAACATTTTAAAATCAAAAAGTACACATTGAAAACTTCAATAAAATGTTGAAAATTAGAAAACTATAATTGTACATTGAAAAAAATTATATTTTAAACTTGAAAAGAATATGGGAAATATAATCTGGGCAAACTAAATTGTACATTTGAAACGGGGGGGAGACTGCCTTCGTCTTCCCTCTTCCGGTGTGCCAAACTTTGGGAGAGCATTATCACTACTGTCTGCCACATCAGAGGAGGGACGACACAGGCGGCGCCAACAACAGGGATTGTTGTGGAGCAGGATGACGTGTCAATCAAGTTCCGGTAGGTCAAAGCCCCGCCCCCACGTAAAATAAGGCTCAACTTTAAAAAACCTAAAGCTTAGAGGAAGAGGGGGACTTTTTTAATATTTAGATTTGATTTAAAAATTGAAATTGAAAGTGGGTTTGGCCCCTCTGTTAACCCACTAATCTGCATTTGATTTGTGAGGAATTTCCAAACATATGCCGTCTATGAACTAAAGAAGATGTATGAGATGTCTGTTCTCTTCCTGTGTTGATATTAAAATAGAGACCCTACGAAACTCGTGAGAAAATACAAGACTGAAGACTACAGTTCAAAATCTTTATCTGTTGCTCAGATTCTTGATCTTTTCTGTAAAAACTGACTTAAAAAATGAGACCGAGTCATTTTTCACTAAGCCCTTCTTGACAAACTAATAAAACGCAACAAAGCAACGTTTTGTTTTTCTTTGAAGATTTTTCTTCTTCAACCCTTTCATTTTCTCTGTGTTCAGTCGTGGCTTCTACAATTTCATTATGAGGGCACTCTGGGGGAAAAAAAGGCTTTTTATACATATTCTTGAACCAGCAGGCCTCACCACAAACACATAATCCATAAACCATGAAAGTGAGGGAATTAAATAAATATGTCTCATACATTATTTGTTTTATCCCAACCTTTGCAACTACTTATTCATGGTACAAAGTAGCTACAGCTCAGCCGCCTCTAGCAAACTTCATGGTAACCCCTTCAGATTGGACAAACCTATTGGGACTCTGCTGATGCAGCTTTGTGCTCCACAAGTATTCAGCTCCTCCATGCTATCTTTCACAAACTTCTTTAGTTCAACAAGATTCTAAATGAACTCAGCAGCACATACCTGACATTTCAAATTTACATTATTACTTACTTTTGAAAAGAATGACTTTCCTTCATGTCCAGTTTCCTGTGATGCACTTCGAAAACACGTTCAACCATAAACCTTTTTATCAAATGTGTCTTTATTATGTTGGTTATATTTATTTGAAGATCAGAATGTAGGAATATTCAATTCAAATAGCAGAAAATGTAAATCCCTAAAGATGATATTATTAGAAATGTCAACTATCAGTTAAATTGATTAAAAAAAACAGTAAATAATCACTGCGGGAGTCTTTTTCTGAAAATTAATAAATAAAAAAGGTTCTCCTCAGCTTGAACTGGACTTTCACACATAGCTTCACAGACCAAAAGTGGTTCTCTTCAGGCTGTTGGGGCTAAAGGAAGCAGAATCTGTGTAGATCTGACCCGACCAGCAGGCGCTTTGGCTATTAGGTTTACAATGAGATGGAGGCCATCAGGAGCGCAGGCAGAAACAGAAGACCGTAGCTGGACTAACGGGATGCATTTAAAGTTTTTCACACTTAATCTATAAAGTTCTGGTCAATCTGGTCAATTACAAAACATTAGAGGTTTAAATGAAATACTGTTGCTGAAAAAGGTAACGGCTCATTTACACTGGTTCGTATAGCGTTGACACAAAAACTGTAAAACATTCAATATCAATTGGAATGTTGACATCTCTTCCGTTACGTCTGCGTCTGAAATCTGTCCCTCTGCAAAGCAATGCAAGCTTTATGCAGAAATGTTATGTCAGTCCATCAAAGCATCAATTTTGTAACAAAAAGCTGACAAAACAGGAAACATGTCCAACTTTTACAATTAAGATTTTCATTATACTTTTAAAATAAAAAATGTATAAAATGTTATTTTACGGTAACACGTTCACGTGATGATGCATGGTAACACAGCAGATAACGCCATCGTTCAAATGGACATAGAAGTAAAAAAGCACAACATAATTGATGACACAAAACATGCATTTTACAAAGACACAGCAAAGAAGGAGGAGAGAAGTTTTGGATGTTGAAAAGACAAACCACTCCTGCAGAAGCCAGGGGGAGGGGGACGGACCAGAGACGCAGTGGAGACGATGTAAACTAACTGATAGCTGTGAGACAAACTCCCCATGCAATGTAAGGTTGATGCACTGCAGACGGACCAGTGTCAACGAGGCGTAAGGACTTCATAGAAGTGAAGATTTGGTCATTTACTGTCCTGAAATGGAGGCATGAAAGTGTTCTTCATTCATACTCAAGGATGGCACAGATAATCTCATTAGGTAGAAACTAAACATTTCAGAAAAAAAGCTCAAATTCTTCAGCAAAGAGGCCATGCAGATTTTGATCAAATTCTATAAATCTTTGTGCTAAAAAAATAGAAAGGCCATGAAATAATCCCTTCCCTTTGGTGACAAGACAAGCTGAGATGCTGAGATCTTACGAAGAGATGCTCCATTTCTCAGTGTGAGTGCTGCACATTTTATCTTAAAGATCAAGGTGGTCTCAGTGGGGGGAGCTCGGTAGACATACAGATGGTCCCAGTCAAAGAAAGAACCAGACTGATGCAACTCTTGCCAGCAAGGCCGAAGAAATCAGGCTACAAGTTGCTCATCTTAGCTGAAACAAATAATATTCAGGCCATTTTTGAAGCCTGCTGTGCAGCCAGATGCTTGGACCAATGACAGTGTTTTTCTACACGATGGTTAGATTAAAAATTTAAATATTAACTTCATGTTCATGGCCAAGCTTTACACACAAGAACTGCTAATGTTTTGACCTAATTCCAGCATGTTTGTGTACAAAAAGACAATCCCTGGCATTAAATCCATCCCATTGTAACATCCAATGTGTTTACAGCCTACAAAGCACTGAAACACACAAACACACAACACTCACCAGAGTCAGGGGGAGAAACAGAAACACAGAGTCAATGAATTCTCATGAATCCTCCTGCCCCCGCGCTCAGCACCGAGTGAATTATACTCATGAGGTCCAGTGCACTGTCATTCTGCCTATACCCCACACTGTGGCAGTGATCACTGCTGTGGCCCTCCAGTCTGCTGTGAACAAAGCAAACAGGTGGCGAACACGTTGTAGCATTGATTACATATCCACACGTGTAGATGTCCTTCAGGATTTTACCTTTTTTTTTTCAGAACAGCATAAACAATGCTAGTATGGTATTGGCCATGGACACATGCGGCGTTACATTGGTAAAACAGACGTATTTATGGTGGCCTATAGGAACATTTCTAGAAGTTTATTTCTGTTGTAAACACATAGTGACTGTAAACAACAGACTTTTTTATTCATGTGTTATTTTTCAAGCTTGAAAAGAGGGAGGATGAAGGAAAACTGTTTTATTCCTGAAGTATCTATAACGTGACTGTGGTGTGGCTGTTGATAATTTATTCATGTTAAGATCACTGGAATACATATTATTGATATCCAATTTTCTAAGTACTAACATTCATATGTCATAATAATAATAATAATAATATAATGTGTATATAAACATATATATACACACACACATTAAGGAATTTAAAAAACTGCATACCACAAGTTAATTACAGTAATAAATTACTCAGTATTTTTCAAGCACCATTTCCTTAAATTTCTGTTTAAAATGGTTGATGATTCCACATTGTTTAAGCTGGGTCCCAAGGCCTGCAACCAGTTGGCCGTGTTGTGTTAATGTGACAGCTTATCTGCCTCTGACATTCGTTACATTAAAAGGTTTTATTCATTGAATATTGGCCAACACGATTTAAAAAATAGAGTAAAAATCCAATGTGGTGTCACAATACTCTGACTGGTAATGAAAAAAAACAAATGATTCATTGTTCAGTCTTGAAGAGTGGATCATGGTTATCATCTAATGACGTGGAAAAGTGGAAGGCTGGAGGGTGCTGAACTACCTCCTTGGTAAAGTCTTCTCTGGTATATCAGGGAGGTGAATTCAGTTGATAGACAGACCTCTAATTCAGGAGGAACAGTGTGGTTTCATCAGATCAGCTCCACAGAGAACTTCAGGGTTTATGGGAGTTTGCCCATTCAGTCCATGTATGTTTTGTTGATTTAGAGAAAGCGTTCGATCTTGTCCCTCGATGAGGGAATATTATGTGAAAACGTGGTCCGGCACCCCTAATAAAGGCCGTCTTATGTGTACATCCAGAGCAGAAGTCAGCAGTTCTGTTCATGATTTTCATGGACAACAAGTAAAACTAACATTCACTTAAAAAAATGAGCTTTTTTTCTGCTGGTGCCACCACAGTCAAAACAGCAAACTGTTCCTAGAGTGGGGCTTCATATTAGCGCCTTCTCCCTCACCTGGCCTCTGGGGAGCAAATTAGCTCTATTTTTCCCCAAGTTCCAATGATTTCAGCTTCAACACACAAAAAACTTCTCTACTACCACAAGAACACCTGAAGACAATTTATACTTTTCTGAAGTGACAACAGTTTTGTATGTCTTACATTTTTCCCCTTTACCATATGACAGAAAAAATAATATTACACCCACAATGTTGATTATTTCTAGTTTAAAAATAATGAAGCCTATTAGAGATTGAGTTTCTCAAAACTAACCAAAAGGTCTGGCTACTTCAAAATTAAGACAAAGACCGGAATGTTCTCCATGCTGAACGAGGAAGTCAGAGTCCACACACACTTTACTGACTATACGTGTCACTAACAGAACGTCTCACTAACAGAACGTCTCACTAACAGAACGTCTCACTAACAGAACGTCTCACCAACAGAACGTCTCACCAACAGAACGTCCCACTCAAAGAACGTCCCACTCAAAGAACGTCTTACTAACAGAACTTCCCACTCAAAGAACGACCCACTGAAAGAACGACCCACTGAAAGAACGACCCACTCAAAGAACGACCCACTCAAAGAACGTCCGACTCAAGGAACGTCCCACTCAAAGAACGTCCCACTCAAAGAACGTCTTACTAACAGAACGTCTTACTAACAGAACGTCCCACTCAAAGAACGTCCCAATCAAAGAACGACCCACTGATTGAACGTCCCACTCAAAGAACGTCCCACTCAAAGAACGTCCCACTGAAAGAACGACCCTCTGATTGAACGTCCCACTCAAAGAACATCCGATTAACAGAACATCTCACTAACAGAACGTCCCACTCAAAGAACGTCCCACTTAAAGAACGTCCCACTTAAAGAACGTCTCACTAACAGAACGTCTCACTAACAGAACGTTTCACTAACAGAACGTC